>LPNX010040809.1:143480-198317 GCA_001517045.1 Pseudotsuga menziesii
ATCTTGTGCAAATGCGTTTATCAATGCACCGTACACAACTTCATCTGCCTTGATCGCTGCTATCTGTCTGCAAATGGGTTGTGACTTGATCCACAGCTCGAATCATGGTTCGATTAGAGGCCAGATAACTTCGACCTATCAGATTTTCCAAAATGCAAAGACTTTCACCACGCCCAGGACACCTGTAGTCGGTCTTGGGGTTTGACTCAGCGCTGGTTTTAGTTATGTCAATTTGTGAATTGACATGTGGACTGGAAATTGATGATTGATATATAGTTTGACATTTGGCATGTTCAAGAGCACGAAATTTAAATTTTGAACATGAAAACATTTTCGGCAGTTACAACAGGCTCGTTTGATGATTTGATGAGTACGAAGCAATCTTTGATTTTTGCACATGGATATGTTTTCGGCAGCTAAAGTCATTCTGGCAAACCATATTAGCTGCCAAAACTGGCCTGTTTCGGCAGTTAAGTAAACTTCCACAGACTTAGCTGATTGCCGAAAGCTGAAAATTTGAATTTTGAAGCCCAAGACTCATAGAAGTAAAAATTTTACCCATTCTATCACCCAAAAAGACGGTGGTCAGTTTGGGAGATAACACGGCCCCAGGAAGCACCCCCGAACTCATTACTTTAGGAGCCTCTTGTAGTGAGCAAGAGATTGAGGAATACAAAAGACTCTTCAGAGAATTCCGTGATGTCTTCGCCTGGTCCTATACCAAAATGCCCGGCCTTGACCCTGCCATTATAGAGCACCACATTGACACATGTCTTGATGTACCCCCCATTCGTCAGAAACAGCATCCCATTCATCCCTCAAAACTCCCAGCTGTCAAAGCATAGATTGAGAAACTTCGCACGACAGGATTCATTTATCCCATTGCCTATACCACCTGGGTTTCAAATCCGGTTCCCGTTAACAAAAAACAAGGCACCATTAGAGTATGCACTGACTTCCGAGATTTAAACTATGCCTGTCCCAAAGACAATTTCCCCACGCCATTTATTGACCAGCTCATCGATGCATGTGCGGGGCATGAAGTCCTCTCGTTCATGGACGGTTTTTTCGGATACAATCAGATCCAAATCCGAAAGGAAGACCAGTACAAAACTACCTTTACTACCCCATGGGGCACCTTTGCCTATCGCATCATGCCTTTTGGCCTAAAAAATGATGGTGCCACATTCCAGTGGGCCATGACCTATTGCTTTCATGATTTGGTCCACATCTTGCTCGTCTACCTTGATGACCTTACAGCTCGTTCCCGAAAACGATCAGACCACCTTAATGACCTTTGGCAAGTTTTTCTGCGTTGTCGCAAATATCAGATCCACTTGAACCCACACAAGTGTGTCTTTTGCGTTTCGGCAGGCTGATTGTTGGGTTTCATTGTTTCCTAGAAAGGAATTACTGTTGATCCCCTGAAATTCCAAGCCATCTTAGACCTTCCCTCTCCTCGAACGCTCCGGCAACTCCAAAGTCTGCAAGGGCGATCCAATTTTCTTCGACGCTTCATTCCCGATTACGCCACAACCGTTCACGGTTTCTTACGCCTACTCTGTACCCACGTACCCTTTGTTTGGGACGAGTAAGCAGAAGCTGCATTCGAAGCCCTCAAGAAAGCTCTCACACAAGCCCCCTTGATCTCCCCTCCGGATTTCTCTAAGGACTTCATTCTCTACGTCTCGGCATCCGAGCATGCTGTGTCCGGAGTCTTGGTTCAAGAAGACACCTCACACCAAGAGCATTTCATATACTATGTCAGCCAGACCTTGTCAGGCCCACTAACCCGCGGTCCACCCCACGTGGACCATACAAAGAGTACCCTGGGACCCACTCCCCCCGCCCCTGAACCCAACGACAATGCAGGTATGAGTTTGACAGAATACCTGTATCTTCCGAATCTGAAATCGGCCGGTCGGATCGTCCAGAAATGCCACCTCAGCTCTGGTCCACTTTGATCACTAGTCAAAGTCAAATAGTACAAATGACACTTGTCATGTTGGGCCCACTTACTATTTATAGTCCGTTGCCCTTTTTCTTGTTTCGGCCATTCTGAACCCATACGGAGTCCATTTTCTGAACCGTTTCCACCATTGGAATCAGCATGACGAGACCGTCACGATGGTCACCTTGTTGCATTATTTTTTCTACGTCATTTTTTGCCCATTTTTTTTTTAGACACCGCTAGTCGTCTCGGTTTGCGCACCACTTCGGCCGTTCTCCATTTTTCCCACTTTTTATATCGCCGGATTCATTTTTCCGAGCTCGTGATGATGCTTGAGATCATTTCTCACTCTCACTTGGTACAATTTCAACATTGTGTCCCAACACCTTGCTGCCTCGATTTGCGCGCCACATCGGCCGCCATCCGATTGTTCCACAGTTTTTACATGAGCCATCCACTCCTATCATACTGCAAATGTTTCATTATTTTGCCACCATTCATTCACCCCGCAAGGAGACCCACCAGTGTTCCCCCCTACCCTCGTTCCTGGTCATCATAAATGTTCCTTGATTGAACGCTTCCTCCTTGCCTGGCCTTCCATTACTTCAGAGTCTTCTTATTTGCTTTCAGACTCCTTAAAATTGAAAGCAACCACGAGCATGAACTGTCCTGGGCTCGTAAAATCCACATGACAATACCATTCCACCACTTCAGAGTCTTCTTATTTGCTTTTAGACTCCTTAAAATTGAAAGCAACCATGAGCATGAACTGTCCTGGGCTCGTAAAATCCACACGACAGTACCATTCCATCACTTCAGAGTCTTCTTATTTGCTTTCAAACTCCTTAAAATTAAAAGCAACCCCGAGCATGAACTGTCCTGGGCTCGTAAAATCCACACGACAGTACCATTCCATCACTTCAGAGTCTTCTTATTTGCTTTCAGACTCCTTAAAATTGAAAGCAACCCCGAGCATGAACTGTCCTGGGCTCGTAAAATCCACACGACGGTACCATTCCATTCCTTCAGAGTCTACTTATTTTCTTTCAGACTCCTTAAAATTGAAAGCAACCACGAGCATGAACTGTCCTGGGCTCGTAAAATCCACACGATAGTCCCATTCCATTACTTCAGAGTCTTCTTATTTGCTTTTAGACTCCTTAAAATTGAAATCAACCACAAGCATGAACTGTCCTGGGCTCGTAAAATCCACACGACAGTACCATTACTTCAGAGTCTTCTTATTTGCTTTCAGACTCCTTAAAATTGAAAACAACCATGAGCATGACCTATCCTGGGCTCGTATAAATCCACACGATAGTATCATTTTATATACACACTTCTTCTAGTTCCCTCACCCATGAAGAAGTCCCCCCGTGCCTCTTGGCATTGTGATCGATCCTCTTGGTAGCACCCCCAATTAGGTCACCTTTGTTCAGAGTATTCTGCAGTCTCCTGCCATTTTACCATAGCTTGAGTCTCCCTCAGCCCAGTCACCTTCCAGATGCAATACAGCTATGATCCCTTTACCACCAGTTAGTTTCATATGCTGCCCGATCTTCCCCACCATCATACTCTGAACAAAGGAAGTTTGAGTCCACCCACTCTACTTGCTCAGTTATTCCCCCCAGTTTCTCAATCCTGCCATCAGTACTATCACATTTCGGTTTTCCACCTCGCGCTCCTGTCAAGGAAACATCATTTCCTTGATAGTTGCAGGTCTCCCTCTGTCGACGACAGCCCCTCTATTCTAGAGGATAGACCCAGAGGCCCCTGCGCCTTGGACCCATCACCATCTGTGGTGTGTGCCTACAGACCATTTTGGGAGGAGTCATCATTGCCTCTCTGAATGGTTGTTTCTCACATGCTTGACTTCAGCACCTTGATCGCATCGTTGAGAATCACGCAGGATTTTATATCCCTTCCATTATATGTCGAAGACCCCGGATTTCCCCCGACTCTAGCACATTGGTGAGTCACTTTGGAACACCCAGTTATATGTTCCCATGGATGTCCAGGTTGCGTTGGCGATTATATTCGGAAGCCATCCAGTTCCATGCTTCCTTGATTACCCAGTTCAGTTCCAGTTCAGTGTACCATTGCGAGTATGACCCTTGTCACTCTGGTCCAGCAGCTCATCAATTCCTTTGGTACCACATTCAGTAGCACTGCTGTCATTCTGGTGCATCATTTTTTTAGCTCAAACATGATCAGCCCAACAGTATGTCCCAGATTTGAGTCCCTTCTAGATTCTTATGATATACACAGTGGTTTTTTATGTATCATATAGGTCCCTCTTTTTGGGCCTCACAGTTATGTTTATGTATCTTGATACGAGCATGGGTATGCCCGCCTCGTCCATATATTGAGATTCTTCCTCATTCAGTATTTGAGGCCATGTATATGTCAAGTCCACATATTTTGGACCCCATTGTTATTATTATGGTATATCCTGATACGAGCATGGGAATGCCCGCCTCGTCCATATGATCAGATGATTCCTCATCCATTATTGAGGTTATGTACTTTTAGTTCTTACAGTTGGTTCGGGATCATTGTTCCGGGCTTCAGTTTGTTTCTTCTCCTCTCCACACCCCAAGAAAACCATATATGACTTATGATGTCCATCGGCCATACGATGAGCTCCTGCCCTCGCACATCAGGGGGCAATCTGTTAACACCCAAAAAGTGTTCACTACCTCATCTACCCCACTACATGTCTCATTTGTCCATTTTCCTACCATATTTCCCTTAAAAACCCTGAAAATCCCACTAAAAAGCCTCCAAAAGGCCACAAAACCATCTAAAAAGCCTCCAAAAGGCCTAAAATGCCTCCAAAAGGCCAAAAAACCCCCTTTTTCCTCCAAAATATCCAAAATTCCTCTAAAAATAGAAAAAATCCCCAAAAGGGAAGAAAAAATATAAAATAATGAGGAAAAGGAGGAAAAAACCCTAAACAACTGCCCTAAACCATATGGTTTCCAAAACCATGGGCCAGCACTCCACCACTAAAAAACTATAAATAGGTGGTGGAGACCCCTTATTTCACATCCACAATCATAAGCATCCTTACTCTGCCAAAACAGCTCTGGAAACCCTAGCTCACCCTTGAGCTACTTTCACCATTGAAAGCCCCTTTTGGCCCATTTCCACCATCGGAGAAGGAGAAGGAGCAGACTGGAGCTTGGAGCAACCGTCTCTGATCACTGCAAAGAGCTTCACCAACCTCCACATCGGAGGTAATATCAATATAAAAAACCATTCTTTACATTTTGTTGTTTTGTTTCATGCATATATTTAGAGTAGTTCGTTTTTCTGTTTAACATTTTCATTTACATTTTACTAAACTACTACTAAGGAGTCACTTCTCCCTAGTAGGTGCTCATTTGCACAAGCTAGGGGTAAAACCCTAGCCACAAACTTTCTTCTCGATCACAAGGAAAGAATGTCGTGAAGTGTTGATGGGCCTATAATACGAAGTTTACCTTCAATGGTGTTATTGAATGCCACAAGGCTCATTTAGTTTCCAATGGATTCACTCAGTATGAAGGCATCAACTACATTGAAACATTTTCCCTTGTTGCAAGGATGAACTCTATTCATCAAATGGATGTTAAAAGTTCCCTACTTCATGGTGATTTAACTGGACAAATCTATATGGAAAAAAATCCTATATTTGTGATAGATTTTGGTCTTATTTATAGACTGAATAAATGATTGTATGGATTGAAATAGGAACCTTATGTTTAGTATGAAAATATTGATAACTTATTTGTCAATATTGGATTTAAAGATTGTGAATTTGATCACAATATTTATGTATTGCATGTTCACGGTGACAATTTAATTGTGACATTGTATGTTGATGATTTAATCATAAATGGAAATAATGTCAATCTGATTTTGGGTTTGAATTAGAAACAACTTGAAGATACCTTTTAAATTATTAACCTTTGTCTTTTTCATTTTTTCCTTGGAATTCAAATCTCACAAATGGATGATGGTATCTTCCTTTCTCAACCTAAATGTTCCTTGGATATTTTGAAATAATTCAAGATGAAAAATTGTAAGTTGTGTGCTACACCTCATCATTTAGGAGTGAATTTGTAAAAATACTATGACTCCCCACGAGTCGATTCCACTCTTTATCGACAATTGGTCGGTATCCTATTTTACTTAACTCACAATCAACTGGATATTTCATTTGTTGTTAGTGTGGTATCCTGGTTCATACAGGATCCTCATTAAAACCACCAGAAAATTGCAAAGAGAATTGTTCATTATATTAAGGGTACTTATCAGTATGGTATCAAGTATTGTTGCAGTACAAAACCACAAATCAGGTTCATTGATTCCAACTGGGGCGGTGACATTGTCAACCAAAATTCCACTTCTAGCTATGTGTTTCAACTGAGTTAGGACCCTTGGTTTAGTCATGTAAAAAACATAAGGTAGTCTTTCTTTCTACTACAAAAGTTTAGTATCATGTTGATGCTAATGCAGGTACAAATGTAGTTTGGATTTGTCAACTTCTTTATGAGCTTTAGTTTCATGTTTAGGGCTCCACTATTATTTACTTTCATAATCAAAGTACTATTCAAGTTGTTGATAATCATGTTTCTCATAGAAAGATGAAACATGTTGAACTTCATGTTCATTGTCTGAGACCATTGGTATGGGAAAACATTTCCTCACTTGTTTACTGCAAGACATATGATCTAGTTGCTGGTATCTTTATGAATCCTTTAAGTATACAAACTAAGTTTGTGAAACCTATGGATATGATTAGTTTCAGGAAGTTGCAATTATGGGGGGGGGTGTTCAAAGCAAGTAATTTCACCTCCTAAATATCTATATCATTGTGTTAGTGGGGGGGGGGGGGGGTTGGAACCTAAGGTATTGGTGGTTCATCACACCTTTAAATATTATGAAGACAAGCAACCATTAGAGAACAAGTGAGTAGAGGAACAATTGAGTGGAGGCTTGACTAGATAAGTCGACATACCAAGTGATCAGTCAGTTGAGTAGATGACCGGATCATCAAAAATCTCATGGTCGACACGAATACAACATCCAACTACACTTTGGTACATTGTGTATTTTGTGGAAGATGTTAGAATCAATGACCCCTATTTGTGGACAAGATATTCCTCACTTCCAAGAATTTCGTTTGACTTGGAAACCATAAAAGGATGATCATTGGGTTTTTCTATGAATACGTCTTGAGATTTATTTCATTCTCAATATTCATTATGATTTTTCGATGATAATGCACTATGATTAATTTCTATAACGGTATTTAGAAACCACCTTTATTCTTAGAATAATATTCCCTTATATTAATTTATTTTATGTTCTATAGTTCAAGGTTAAGAGGTTCCCCAACATTCACATGCTTGGGAATTTAATATCCCCATGTACCTTGAATCCACTTCATGTGAGGGAGAATTCATATAAATAACTACTTTTTAAGGACCACCATTTGGATTATAAATGTAAGCCATGATCATTCATTTCATAAAAATAAATCAAGAGAGAAATTATGATGCAAGATCAATTTTAGGGAATAAATTTTCATCCTAATTTTCACTAGCCTTTGACATTTCAATCTCACTTAAATTCTTCCTCAAGAAGCACGTCTTTTTCCTTGATCATTCCAGGTTAGTTAGCAAGCAATTTCATAGAGATCAAAGGAGAATCTCAAAGGGAGTGTTTGCTATCATTTTCAAGCAGCATTATCTTAGGTGCCACCATTGTATTCAATATTTGATTGAATATCATCTCATTGTTGTTTTTTTATGTCCTTATGTAAATTTTATCTTCTATGTAGTCTTTATAGTCATCAATAGTCATGAATAGTCATATGTGTTGTTATTTATATTATAGCTTCAACATTGTTATTATAATTACTAACCATCCACTTATCATATTTCCTTACCTGCAATCTACTAGGGAATGAAGTGTTTCGCACTCTTCGAGTCATTCTCCTCACAAAAACACTATGATACCATGTTTGACTAAACATGGTATTTCCACAAGGTTGAACACCTTAAGAAACCACTCACACAAACATATCTCACATCAACACACTAATGTTTTACATGGCTAACATCCTCAGAGAGGGAAATATTATGTGGCCCCAACCAAACAACTACTTTAGTTTCTCACAGATGATCATCAAGCAAATAACCCTCCATGCTTTTTAAATAGAGATAATTGACCAATTATATCTTAATAGAAAAATCAATAGCCATTAATATCAAGGTGAAGATGAACCAACATATCACTCTATGTATAGAACATATCAAGAACATCAAATTAGATAAGTACAAATTCATACTAAAGAAACACATTTTACAAAAGACATATTGTACCAAGTTGATATTAACTAATTATTAAGTGTCTAAATATCCTAAGAATAGTTAATCTATTATCTTAAAAATAGATCCTTCTCGCACTATGATATTATATCCATTTCTTCACTAATACTAGAGGTCCCCACAATTAAAGTAAATTAGAGAATACATAGTATTTAAGATGAGTATTTTAGTGGATAAATGTTCAAGCATGCTCCAATCAATTCACAATCATTGTTAATTTTCAAACCAATCCTAACAGGGACATTGTACTATACTGGCTATATTTTTTGTTCCATAGAAACACTTTATTTCTAGTTGATTTATATGCAAGTTTGTTGCATTTCATTTCATTTTTAAGTATTGTTATATATTATTATATCCTATCATTGTATTGCATCGAGAGGCACTTTCTACAACCCAAGTGGGTAAGATGTGTCACATGTGTAATGCTAATGTGGCACACACACACATACACACACACACACACACATGACCAAGCACATGTCGGCTCCAACTTTAAATTTGATAAATTGTAAAACACATTTATACAATATATGTCAAATTTTAATTTCAAATTCAATTTATGCATTATAATAAATCTTTCCATGGAAAGTTAGAAGACAACTAACTCTTTATGTATTGTTGAGTTAATAATAGAATACCAAGTTAGATATTAGTTTTGTAATAATTAAAAATTAATTCATAATTGAGTAAATTGCAAGTATTTAACTTCCTATGTGTAGTATTTAGATGCTATCATTTACATTAGAATTCCCTCCATGTTTAAATTTGCTAAATTGTAAGACACATGTATATTATTTGTCAGATCTAAATTTCAAATTACATTTATATACTTAGATATTAAATAAATATTTTCATAGGAAGTTACAAGACATATAAATCTTTATGTATTGTTAAGCTAATAATAGAACAATGTGTTAGATATTAGTTTTGTAATAATTGCAAATTAATCAATAATTGAGTAAATTGCAAGTATTTGAATTCATAATTAATTAATTAATGGTACTTTTTCCTATTTGTAGGATTTATGTGTTAGCATTTATAATATGATTCCAAATTGGAAGAGTTGGTGCCTGTGATTATAATGGAAAACCTATTGGATTATATATTCTTGAAGAGTTGGTGCCTTGGAAGATTATAATGGAAGATATATTGGGTTATATATTGTTAAGTTAACAATATAAAAATGGGTTAGATATTATTTTTGGGTAAATAACTATTTTATTTTATAATTAATTAATTAACTAATGCAACTTTTTCCTATTTGTAGGATTTATGTCTTAGCATTTACAACATGATTCCATATTGGAATAGTTCACAAATAGATGATTATAATGGAAAATATATTGGATTATGTATTGTTATGTTAATAAAAGAACTATGAGTTTGATATTAGTTTTGTAACAACTGTATATTAATCAATAATTGGTTAAATTGCTAGGTACAACTAGGTAAAGGAAAGGTATATGCATAGATTACATTAAGTGGCATCTAATATGTATTAATCTATGTCTTTATATGGATATTTGCATTGTGATATAATATCCTTCTAACTTGAAATCTATGCATTGCGAAATGAAATATGATCTAATAGTATTGTTAAGATGCATTAATTTTAGTGATATTACGTTTTGTATCAAACCATTCTTGCATTGATTTCATTTTAGGAATGTTCCTATTTAGTATTGTTGAGATGCATTTCTTACATTGAGGGACATTGTGACCTATTGAAGTATGCATTTATATGGAGATTTGTTTTATAATCTAACATCTCTATAATTTGAAATCTATGGATTGTGGAACACAATTAGATTTAATAATATAATCTAATAGTATTATTAAGATGCATTTCTTACACTAAGTGATCTAGATTTATGCAGGAACGCAACAGAATACACAAATAACCACATAAACAAATATGCAGCAGAAATAACACTTCATTTCATTAATCAATAACTGAAAATTGTTTACATGCAGAATGGAAATAAACTAGCTAGAGTGCTGGTAGCTTATCTCTGAGAAGAGATGTGGCGGCTACATGCCTCTGAAATCTGTGTTATAATGAGGCTCGAAGGCCTATATATTATTGAGAAATAATGGAAACCCTACACATCCAAAAACCTAACCCTAGGAGGTGAAACGCCAGAATGTGGGCCCTGTTGGGTAACTTGATACATCAATTTCCTGGGGTCGTAACTTTAGCGTACTACCTCTGTTTGACGTGCGTGATACATTGTTAGAAATATATGCGTAAGGAATACATCCGTAAATGGAAAATATCAATTCCAAAATGGAATCATATTTTTCATACCACTCGATGTCGAAAAAATGTCGTTTAGGGCCTCAAAACGGCTACAGAAGTTTAGGACCCGAAAACTACCAAAAATAGTAAATTGTGCTACATAAGGAAACTAGAAAACTGAAAGAAACAGTGGTGGGGGTCCAAGTGGAATAGGTGGGTGGACACCAATATCCTCCTGGATCATTCCTCCCCCCTTAGGAAGAAATGGTCCCCATTGCATTGAGTTCCTCCATGAGATGAGGAAACTTCTGATGAACTTGGTCCCTGGTGAGCCACTTTCCTTGGTGAAGGAGTTGGCCTGCTTTGAAAATTTGATATCGCTGGATCTTCTACTGGCGGGTGTTCTTGATTTGTGTGTCTATAATCTGATTAGTTGTGGCTTGTTCCATGCAGTCGAGGTTTAACTCTGTTGGTGTGAGTTGTTCTACCACGTCTGATGTGTCCAGTAGAGGTGGAAAGTAGGGCCGAAGGTGGTCCACATTGAACACTAGGTGTAGACCAAGGAATGGTGGAATATTGAGCTTGAAGGCATTGTCCCTGATAACTTTGGTGATGGTGTATGGCCCATATTGGAGTGGAAAGTGTGGCTACATTTGCAGAAGGAGCGCCTCGCTGGAACTTGGTTTCCCTCCAAGAGTGTCTTGTATGTGTGGCTGAATTCTGGATCACTCTTGCAGAGAAGAAGCCAATCATAAGTCTCGTTCCCACAATATTTGAGCATGGTGGTTATCGCCACAATCGGTGGTCGGCTGAGGCAGTCTACAACATTATTGGTGTTTCCCTTCTTATGCTTGATGTTCAAATGAAACTATTGTAGATATGTGGACCACTTATGATGGTGATTGTTCTGTAACTTCCCTTGTGTCTATATGAACTGCAGGGGTTGATGGTCTGTGTGGGTGATCGTTTCCTTCCCCAAAATGTATGCTTCCATTGTCGGCAAGCCTGTACAATGGAATACATCTCTTTGTCATAAGTGGGATATTTGCAGACTGTGTCAGATAGTGTCTCACTGTGATATGCCACTGGATGCCCTTGTTGATTAAGGAATGCCCTTATAGTATAGTCAGAGGCATCTATCTTGATCTCAATTGGTTGTTGCAAGTATGGTAATGTGAGCACTGGGGCACAGCAAATGCGATGTTTCAATTCTGCAAATGCCTTCTACCGAGTTTCCAACCAAAAGAATTTTTGCTCCTCCCTTGGTGACTTGACTCAAGGGCCAAGTGATATGAGAGAATCCCAACATGAACCTGTGGTAGAAATTAGCAAGGCCCAGAAAGCTATGAAGCTCTGTTAGAGTAGTTGGGGCTGGCCAATCCTGAATGACTTGGTTCTTAGTTGGATCCAAATGTACCCCACACTCATCAATAATGTATCCCAGATACTGAACTTGGGTCATGCCAAAAGTGCACTTGTCCAAATTGGCACACAACTTGTGTTGCCGCAATGTTTGGAGGATCCGTCGGATGTGGTGGAGGTGCTCTTCCCAAGTCTGGCTGAAGATCAGGATGTCATCGAAGTATACTACTACAAATGATTTGGGGAATGGTTGCAAGATGTCATCCATTAGTCTCATGAATCTTGCAGGAGCATTTGTCATCCTGAAAGGCATGAGCAACCATTCAAAAAGGCCTTCCTTGGCTTTGAAGGCAGTCTTCCACACATCGGTCAGTTTGATCAGTCCCTGGTGATACCCAAACTTTAAGTCGATCTTGCTAAAATATTTTTCCCCTTTAAGCTGGTCCAGGAGGTCATCAATCCAAGGGATCGGGTACTTATTCTGGAAAGTGATCTTGTTCAGTGCCCAATAGTCAATACAGAGTCTCCAAGTCCCATCCTTCTTCTGTACCAACACGATCGGGCTCCCACATGGCGATGAACTTCGCCAGATGTGACCCTTCTACAGTAGCTCCTGAATTTGCCTCTTGATTTCATCATTCTCCATAATAGAGCATCAATATATTGATCCATTGGGTAGCGGCACATCTGGGGTCAGATCGATGGGGTGCTTGACCTGACAGTGGAGAGGCACCCCGGTGGGTGAGGTGAATATGTCTCGGTACTCCTCCATGACCTTGTCCATTTTTTGTTGTTGTACGAAGGGGCCCTTTTTGGAGGTCGTTGCCATGATCTTGTTCTTTCCTTGCGGGTGGATCATCAAGAAAACAAACTTCCTAGTTTTGGAAATGAGCTTACTGCATTGTTTTGCAGTAACCAAAGAGATAGCGGCAGGAGGTGGTACCTCTGGTATCCTGTACAAATTATTTCCCAATGTAATAATAAAAATGTGAGGTCAAGACTCATACACATCATGTCACTTCCATAAGTATGGTTGAACTAATAATACATCACAAACATCAAGAGGAGAAATATCACATAATACCTCATCGGTGAAGGGCTTGATGCTGTAGGGAAGGCGACACTGCTGGCTGACGTGAAGATCCTGTCCTTGGTGAAGTCACTCGATGGTGTATGGCTATGGGTGTGCTATGGTCGCCAAACCCAACCGCTTCACAACCTCTGCTGAAATCAGGTTCTTTTGGCTCCCACTGTCGACAATGAACTGTAGTGGGGAACCCTTTACCCACATCTAGGAGTGGAAAAGTTGCTCCTCCTCCTCTGAATCTTCTAGTTCTTTCTTTTGGATATTCATGGTAGCAATGGTGGCGTTGGGCTCTGCATCGATAATATTATTCCCTCTGTCATTCCCCTTCTCGAGTTCTGATTTAGTATCAGAGTATGCATCTAATTCAGAAGCCTTTATCTCAGCCACCAGTGACTGCTTGGCCCGACACTCACTTGTGTTGTGAGTGGGGCTCTTATGGAACTCCCACCACTTTCCCGTTTCCTTCTTCAGCTTTGCAGTGTTGCTCTTTACTTGAGGCTTTGGTAATTTTTCTTGATTTCCATGCCTTGGCTGTGTCCTTGGTTCTGTGGTTTGGGGCACCTTTCCCTTGCTTCTGATTTGCAGATCTAAAGTCTGTCTTTTTCTGTTTGAATTTTTGCTCAATTTTGGCAGCATACCGGTATGCCATACCAAGAAAGGAGATTTCAAGGAGCTCCATTTCCTTGTGAATGTATCTGTGCAGACAACTGTGGTACTTCAGCACCAAATGTTTCTCTGAATCTTTGATACCCAATTTGGTGCGCAGGGTATGGAATAGATTCGTCAGCTCATGCACATCTTAATCTCTTTGCTGCCACAACGTATTCCATTGTATGTACTTGTCCTCATAGCTCCCCACCAGATAATATTGTCCCTTTATGGCATCTCAGAAAGAATTCCAAGTGGGTACGACTGAGAACAGAGAGGGTCCCTCCTTGTCCTTTCTCTCACAGTAGGTTTCCCACCAGTCCTTAACATGGGGAGTGGATTTGAGTAGAGAAAAAGTAATATTTTCCAGGTTCGAAAAGTGATGAACCAAGAAATATCCTTCTAATAGATTCAACCATCTATCTATGGCATCTGCATCTATTTAGCCATCAAATATGGGAATGTCAAAGTTTACTTGTACCTTAAAAGGGGTTACGCCTCTAGAGTGGCTGCTAGATGTAGATGCGTTGCTAGTGGGAAGTCGTTGAAGGATCTGGGAAAAGTTATCCATCATCGCGTTCCTTTGTTTTCCAAGGGCCTCCTTGAGCAACATTTTGATATGATCTTCTGCACCCTTGTCTTTCATTTCATCCCCCATGGGTGGCCATCAGGATTTGCGACGTCGATCTTGCAAAGGTTCAACCAGATCGAGCCCTAACTCTGTATACCCCACCCTTGTTGGGGACATGCAAAGAAGGATCGAGAAAGAGCAGATTGCTCTGATACCACTGATCTGGATTTATGCAGGAACACAACAAAATACACAAATAACCACAGAAACAAATATGCAGCGGAAATAACACTTCATTTCATTAATCAATAACTGAAACTTGTTTACATGCAGAATGGAAATAAACTAGCTAGAGTGTTGGTAGCTTATCTCTGAGAAGATATGTGGTGGCTACATGCCTCTGAACTCTGTGTTACAATGAGGCTCGAAGGCATATATATTATTGAGAAACAATGGAAATCCTACACATCCAAAAACATAGCCCTAGGAGGTGAAATTCTAGAATGTGGGCCCCGTTGGGTAACTTGGTACATCAATTTCCCAGGGTCGTAACTTTAGTGTACTACCTCCGTTTGACGCGCATGATACATCGTTAGAAAGATCTGCTTAAGGACTACATCCATAAATAGCAACTATTGAGTTCAAAATGGACTCATATTTTTCCAACCACTCAATGCAAAAAAATTGTCGTTTAGGGCCTCAAAATGGCTTCGGAAGTTTAGGACCCAAAAATTGCCAAAAATAGTAAATTGTGCTACAATTAAGGAAATTGTAAAACTGAAAGAAACAATGGTGGGGGTCCAAGTGGAATAGGTGGGTGGACACCAATATCCTCTTGGATCACTAAGGGACTATTATGATTAATTGATCTATGCCTTCAGATGAAGATTCACGTTATGATATAACATCTATGTAATTTGAAAGATGCGCATTGAGAAATACAATATCATTTATAATATTGATTTCATAAATTTTACATTTTGTATGATATCATTTAGTTAAATAGTCGAAACTCTAATCTAATTTAGTTATCATAGTTATCTAAGTAGATTGAATCACCATAGTTAAATGAACAAAACCCTAATATTATTAAGTTACCACGGTTATCCAAGTAGATAGAATCACAAAAGTTAAATAGTTAAAACCCTAATCCAATTGAGTTACCATAGTTAGCCAAGTAGACAGATTCACCCCACTTTATTTGTCAAAATCCTAATCTAATTCAGTTATTGTTTTGACTATATATTGGAATATAATATTATAATGTAGCAATTAAGTACTCAAAGTTTGTAATTGTGGCTCCAGGTATGTTAACCCTATACAAATTAAAAAATAATCTATATAAATACCTACACCTATACATAAAATAGAAATAGTTAAATAGTTGAAACCCTAATCTAATTAACATAAATGACACTGAAAACCTTGAATACAAGAGCTAAACATGTCGTCAAGCCATTGTTGGATCCAAAAACCCCATAGTTGATACATTTTTTCTAGACAAATATTTCCATCCATTTGTTCTAGCCATTTTGTATGATATCATTTAGTTATATCCATTTTGCATGATATGATTAAATTAAATAGTTGAAACCTTAATCTGATTCAGTTTCCAGAGTTCATACAGGATCCTTGTGAAAACCACTAGAAAAATACAAAGAGAATTGTTCACTATATTAAGGGTACTTATCAGTATGGTATCAAGTATTGTTGCAGTACAAAAACACTAGTTAGGCTCACTGATTCCAACTGGGACGATGACATTAAAAACCAAAATTACACTTTTAGGTGTGTGTTTGAACTTAGTTATGGACCCTTCATTTAGTCATGTAAGATACAAAAGGTAGTCTTCTTTTTACTACAAAAGTCGGGTATCATGGTGTTGTTAATGCAGGTACAAAGGTAGTTTGGATTCGTCAACTTCTCAATGGGCTTGGGTTTCATGTTCAAGCCTCCACTATTATTTACTTTGATAATCAAAGTACTATTCAAGTTGTTGATAATAATTTTTCTCATAGCAAGATGAAGCATGTCTAACTTCATGTTCATTGTTCGAGAACATTGGTATAGGAAAATGTTGTCTCACTTGTTTAATGGAAAACATATGATCATGTTGCTGATATATTTATGAATCCTTACTAGAATCTAAATTTGTGAAAACTATGGATATATTCAATTTTCAGGAAGTTGCAATTATGGGGGGGTGTTCAAAGAAAGTAATTTCACCTCCTCAATCTCTAGATCATTGTGTTAGTGTGGGGGTGTTGGAACCTAAGGTATAGGTGGTTCATCACACCATTGAATATTATGAAGAAAAGAAGTCATTACAAAGCAATTGACTAGCATAGAAGTTGACTGGAGGCTTGACTAGATGAGTCGATGGAAAAAGTGATCAATTGATTGAGTAGACAAATGGACTTTTGAAAATACTATGGTTGACACAACTACAACATCTAACTACACTTTTGGACGTTGTGTTTTTTTTAGAAACTGTTATAATAAATGACCTTTATTTGTGGACTAGATATTCCTCACTTCTAGGGAGTTTGTTATATTTAGAGACCATAAAAGGATGACCCTATGAATTTTTCTATCAATGATTTTTGATATTTACTTCATGCTCAATATGCATTATGATTTTCTAATGATAATGCACTGTGCTTAAGTTCGATAATGATGTATTTATAGACCACCTTTATTATTGGAATAATGTCCCTTTCTATGATTTTATTTTATGTTCTATTGTTCAAGGTTAATAGGTTCCCCAACATCCACATGCTTGGGAATTCAATAACCCCATGTATGTTAAATCCACTTCATGTGAGGGAGCATTCAGATAAGGAATGAGTTGTTTATTGACCATAATTTGGCCTATATATGTAAGCCATTATCATGCATTTCATAAAAATAAATCAAGAGAGAAATTATGATTCAAGATCCATTTTAGGGAATAATTTTTCATCCTCATTCTCACTAGCCTTTGGAATTTCAATCTACTTAGCTTCTCCGTAAAGAAGCAATTATTTTTCCTTGATAATTCCAAGTTAGTTAGAAAGCAATTTCATAGAGATCAAAGGACCCTCTCAAAGGGAGTGCTCGCTACCATTTTCAAGTAACATTATATTAGGTGACACCATTGTATTCAATATTTACCATTTGACATAAATATTTGATTCAAGATCATCTCCTTGATGGGTTTTTATGTCATTATGTAAGTTTTATCTTCTATGTAGTATTTATATTCATGAATAGTCATGAATAGTCATATGTGTTGTTATTTATTGTATATCATCAAAATTGTTTATTTGACTTACTAACCATACACTTATCATATTTCCTTACTTGCAATCTACAAGGGAATGAAGAGTTTACCACTCTTCGAGTCATTTTCCTCACAAAAGAAGTATGATACCATGTTCGACTTAAACATGGTATTTCCACAAGGTTGAACACCTTAATAACCACTCATGAAAACATATCATAGAGAAAAACACTAATGTTTTACATGGCTAGCATCCATAGAGAGGAAAATAGTCGGTGGCCCCATCCAAACAACTACTTGAGTTTCTCACATATGATAATCAAGCAAATAACCCTCCATGCTCTTTAAATAGAGGTCATGGGCCAATTAGATGTTAATCAAAAAATAATTAGCCATTAATATCAAGGTCAAGATGAACCAACATATCACGCTATGATTAGAACATATCATGAACATCAGATTACATAAGTACAAATTCATACTAAAGAAACATACTTTACAAAAGAAATATTGTACCAAGTTGATATTAACTAATTCTTTAGTGTCTAAATATCCTAATCATAGAGAATCAATTATCTAAAAAATAGAGCCTTCTTGCACTATGGTATTAGTATCCCTTTCTTCACTCATGCTAGATGTCACTACAATTAAAGTAAATTAGAGAATACATAGTACTTAAGGTGAGTCTTTTAATGTATAATTTTTCAAGCAAGTTCCAATCAATTCACAATCATTGCTAATTGTCAAACCAATCCCAATAGGGACATTGTACTATATTGGCTATATTTTTGGTCCCACAAAAACACTTTATTTCTAGTAGCTTTATACCCAAGTTTGTTGTATTTCATTTCATTTTTAAGTATTGTTATATATTATTATATCCTATCAATTTATTGTATCGAGAGGCGCTTTATACAACCACAGTGGGTAAGATGTTTCACCTTTATAATGCTAATGTACCACACACACACACACACACACACACATATACTTCTTGTACTGATGATGATTCCTGTTTCAGAATCGAAACGTCGACTTTAAAAATGACCATTGCGGATTCTCCGGAAAACCTTGCTATTAATATGTATGTATGTATGTATGTATGTATACACACACACACACACACACACACATGTATGTATGTATGTATGTATGTATGTACACACACACACACACACACATATGACCAATCACATGTCTACTCCAAGTTTAAATTTGCTAAATTGTATAACACATTTATACAATATATGTCAAATTTTAATTTCAAATTCCATTTATGAATCCTCACAATGTACTAAATCTTTTCATGGATAGTTAGAAGACAACTAACTCTTTATTTATTGTTGGGTAAATAATAGAATATTGACTTGGATATTAGTTTTGTCATAATTAAAAATCAATCGATACTTGACTAAATTGCAAGTATTTAACTTCATAATTAATTAATTGATGCAAATTTTGTCTATTTGTAGCATTTATATACTACCATCTACATTAGAATTCCCTCCAAGTTTATGTTTGTTAAATTGTAAAACACATTTATATTATTTGTATTTCAATTTCAAATAACATTTATGTATACTTAGATATTAAATAAATATTTTCATAGGTAGTTACAAGACATCTAAATATTTATGTATTGTTAAGTTAATAATAGAAAAATGAGTTAGATATTAGTTTTGTAATATTTACAAATTAATCAATAATTGAGTAAAATGCACGTATTTGACTTCATAATTAATTAAATAATTAAATAATTAAACTTTTTCCTATTTGTAGCAAGTATTTGACTTCATAATTAATTAATTATACTTTTTCCTATTTGTAGGATTTATGTGTTAGCATTTACAATACCATTCCAAATTGGAATAGTTTTTGTCTAGATCATTATAATGGAAAACATATTGGATTATATATTCTTGAATAGTTGGTGCCTAGAAGATTATAATGGAAGATATATTGGATTACATATTGTTAAGTTAAAATTAGAACAATGGGTTAGATATTAGTTTTGGGTAAATAACTATTTTACTTCAAAACTAATTAATTAACTAATGTAACTTTTTCCTATTTGTAGGATTTATGTCTTAGCATTTAAAACATGATTCCATAATGGCATAGTTCACACTTGGATGATTATAATGGAAAAATTATTGGATTATGTATTGCTATGTTAATAACAGAAAAATGAGTTAGATATTAGTTTTGTAATAACTTAAATTTCTACGTACAATTAGGTAAATGAAAGATATATGCATTGCTTACATTGAGTGGCATCTACCACATATTAATCTGTCTTTAGATGGAGATTTTCCTTTTCATATAACATACTTCTAACTTGAAATCTATGCATTATGAAATGCAATATGTTCTAATAGTATTGTTAATATTCACTAATTTTAGTGATATTAAATTTTGTATCATATCATTCTTGCATTGCTTTCATTTTAGGAATGTTCCATTTTAGTATTGTTGAGATGAATTTATTACATTGAGGGACTTTATGATCTATTGATCTATGCATTTATATGGATATTTGTTTTATAATCTAACCTCTCTATAATTTAAAATCTATGCATTGTGGAACACAATTAGATTTAATAATATAATCTAATAGTGTTATGAAGATGCACTGCTTACACTAAGGCACTGTTATGATTGATTCATGTATGCATTTAGATGAATATTTTCATTATGATCTAACATCTATGTAATTTGAAATATGTGCATTGATAAATGTAATAAGATTTATAATATCAGTTTAAGAGATTTTACATTTTGTATGATATCATTCACTTAAATAGTCGAAACCCTAATCTAATTTGATTATCATAGTTATCTAAGTAGATTGAATCACAACAGTTAAATGACCAAAACCCTAATATTATTAAGTTACCAAGTTTATCCAAGTATATATAATCACAAAAGTTAAATAGTTAAAACCCCATTCCAATTGAGTTTCCATAGTTAGCTAAGTAGATAAATTCAACACAATAAAATTGTCAAAATTTTAATCCAATTTAGTTTTTTTTACTATATATTGGAATCTAATATTATAATGTTGCAATTTAGTAGAGAAATTTTGTACATGAAATATTTTACTTGAAGTACTTGTGGTGTTGGGTATCTTCACCCTATAGAAATTAAAAAAGAATCTAAAGAACTACCTACACCTATACATAAAATAACCATAGTTAAATAGTTGAAACCATAATCTAATTAACATAAATGACAATCAAAACCTAAAATGCAAGAGTTTAACATATTGTCCAATCATTGTTGGATCCGAAAACGCCATAGTTGATACTAGACAAACATATCCATCCATTTGTGTTGATGTAATTATAACTTTGGAATGTATTCACTTGTATATTTCATATTTTATTTCATTGAACCCAGATGGATATGTTTGTTTCTCCGATCGGGAGAGTCATTAATATAATTAAGTCATGTAAAGTTATTGAGGTTAACCCTCCATTGTATGTCGGGGAATTATACCCTAGAGTTAAGTTGTATTGGGGTTATTAGACTCTGCTAGAGAATTCGGCCCTGTAGGGAAGAAAGCCAAGTGGAAATTAAGTATGAATAGAGAGTGAGACTCTCTATTTGATACACACACTCACTCAACAATAGTGCATGAGTGAGAGAGGAGTAGCTCGCACAAGTGAGAGAGAGAACAACTCTCGGAGATCATCTTTGTACTTTTGGGTTTTAATTTTGCTATTGGTGCTCATTCTATATCTGAGGAAGCTGCGGGGTTTTCTCCTTTATGGTTTCCCTGCGGAAAAATAGTCATGTCTCTTGTTTGTTGTGATTATTGCTTTCCATGTTATTCTCTCAAATAAGATCCTAGATCATCTTGATTAAACAATAAAATTCTAACAATTTGTTCTAGCCATTTTGTATGACATCATTTAGTTCTAGCCATTTTACATGATATAATTAAATTAAATAATTGAAACCTTAATAAGATTCAGTTTCCATAGTTCATACAAGATCCTCGTGAAAACCACTAGAAAACTGCAAAGAGAATTGTTCACTATATTAAGGGTACTTATTAGTATGGTATCAAGTATTATTGTAGTACAAAACCACTACCCAGGTTCACTGATTCAAACTGGGGCAGTGAAATTGAAAACCAAAATTCCAATTCTATCTATGTGTTTAAAATAAGTTCTGGACCCTGTTGAAGACATTTACCACCTTACACACTCATTTCGGTCAATTTGGCCTAGTTAAACCACTATCCTAAGTATTATTGACTTAATTAACATCAGAGGAGCACTAGATGACATTAGCTAGATCACATCCACGCCTACCTTCAGTCAAGGAGGCTAACTTAGCCTTCTCCTACATTCAGGGAGGCTGACTGGAACACTCCAGGGGTGATCTGAGTGTCATTAATGCACCATATTGCTAACCGATGTTTACAATCAGTTAAACAGAGCAGTGAAGGTGACTTCCTTTATTAAATTGATTATTTAATGATTATTTAATGAACTGGAGTCAATAGGGGCGCCTCCAACCACTTCTGATGTTCAGTTACACTTCAGTTAACCTCATTGGGGTTCATTGGAGTCATTGAAGCACTACCACTTGATGGTTGGCTTGCCGTGACATGTGTCTGAACTCTTTCAGTTAAGACTTAGTCATTTATTGCACTTCGACTTTAGTTAGGGATCAGTTGAGTCAATTAGGTTTTTGATCAGTGGTTAACTTGAGTGTTCACTATGGATTACATTTAGTTAAGCTAGACTCACTCATTCAATTCGAATGACCTCCTTGAGGATTCGAATTGAATGAGTGAATATAGCTTAATTAAATGTAAGCCATAGTCAACACTCAAGTTAACCACTGATCAAAACCCTAATTGACTCAACTGATCCCTAACTGAAGTCAGAGTGCAATAAATGACTGAGTCTTAACTAAAAGAGCTCAAACACATGTCACATCAAGCCAACCATCAAGTGGTAGCTCTTCAATGACTCCAATGACCCTTGATGAGGTTAACTGAACATCAGAAGTGGTTGGAGGTGTCCCTGTTGACTCCAGTTCATTAAATAATCATTAAATAATCAATTTAATGAAGGAAGGCACCTTCACTACTCTGTTTAACTGATTGTACCCATCAGTTAGCAATATGGTGCATTAATGACACTCAGATCACCTACGGAGTGCTCCAGTTAGTCGCCTCAAATGTAGGAGAAGGATAAGTTAGCCTCCTTTACTGAAGGTAGGCGTGGATGTGATCTAGCTGATGTCATCTAGTGCTCCTCTAATGTTAAATAAGTCAATAATACTTAGGATAGTGGTTTAACTAGGCCAAATTGACCAAAATGAGTGTGTAAGGTGGTAAATGTCTCCAACAAACCCTTAGTATAGTAATGTAAGAAACAAAAGGTAGTCTCTATTTCTACTACAAAATTAAAGTACATGGTGTTGTTAATACAGGTGCAAAGGTAGTTTGGATTCGTCAACTTCTCAATGAGCTTGGGTTTCATGTTCAATCCTCCACTATTATTTACTATGATAATCAAAGTACTACTCAAGTTGTCGATAATCCTATTTATCATAGCAATATGAAGCATGTTTAAATTCATGTTCATTGTATGAGACCACTGGTATCATAAAATGTTGTCTCACTTGTTTATTGAAAAACATATGATCAAGTTTTTGATATCTTTATGAATCCCTTACTAGAAACTAAATTTGTGAAAAATATGGATGTGATCGGTTTTATGCAAGTTGGAATTATGGGGGGGTGGTAAAAGCAAGTAATATCACCTCCTAAATCTCTAGATCATTGTGTTAGTGGGGAGGGTGTTGGAACCTAAGGTCTTGGTGGCTCATAACACCTTTAAATATTAAGAAGACAAGTAGTCATTAGACAACAAGTGACTAGCAGAGCAGTTAACTGGAGACTTGAATAGATGAGTTGACATAATAAGTGAATAGACTGTTGAGTAGATGACTGAATGGTAAAATATACTGTGTCTATGCGCGTACAACACACAATTAACTTTGGGATTTTTCATATTTTGTGGAAACTGTTAGAATAAACTACCCCTATTTTTGGAATAGATATTCCTCACTTATAGGGAGTTGATTAGATTTGGAGACCATAGCAGGATGACCCTATGGGTTTTTCTATGAATGAGTTTTGATATTTATTTCATGCTCAATATGCATTATGATTTTCTGATGATAATGCATTGTGCTTAAGTTCTATAACAGTGTCCTTAAACACCACCTTTATTCTTGGAATAATGTTCCCTTCTATGATTTTATTTTATTTCCTATAGTTCAAGGTTAATATGTTCCCCAACATTTGCATGCTTGGGCATTTAGTATCCTGGTGTATTTTGAATCCACTTCATGCAAGGGACCATTCATATAAAGAACTAGTTGTTTATGAACCACCATTGTCCTGTAAATGTACTAATCCATGATCATGCATTTCATAAAAATAAATCAAGATATAAATTATGATGAAAGATCAGTTTTAGGGTATAAAATTTCATCCTCATTCTCACCATACTTTGGCATTTCATTCTCACTTAGATTCTTCCTCAAGAAGAAAGTCTTTCTCCTTGATCATTCCAAGTTAGTTAGCAAGCAACTTCACAAATATAAAAGGACCCTCTCAAAGGGAGTTTTCACTAACATTTTCAAGAAAAATTATCTTAGGTGACACCATTGTATTCAAGATTTACCATTTGACATAAATATTTGAATGAAGCTCATCTCCTTGTTGTTTTTTATGTCATTATGTAAGTTTTATCTTCTATGTAGTCTTTATAGTCCCGAACAGTCATGAATATTCATATGTGTTGTTATTTATCTTATAGATTCAACATTTTTTATTAGACTTACTAACCATCCACTTATCATATTTCCTTACCTGCAATCTATAAGGGAATGAAGAGTTTCCCCCTTGTCTAGTCATTTTCCTCACAAAAACACTATGGTACCTAAAACGTGGTATTTACACAAGGTTGAACATGTTAAGAAACCACTCACACAAACATATCATATATCAACACACTAATGTTTTACCTGGACAACATCCTTCGAAATCGAAATAGTTTGTGTCCCCAACAAAACAACTACCTGATTTTCTCACAGAAGATCTTCAAGAAAATAACCCTCCATGTTCTTTAAATAGATATCATGGACCAATTAGATCTTAATCCAAAAATAAATATCCATTAAGATCAGGGTCAATATGAACCAGCATATCAGTCTATGTATAGAACATATCATGAACATTGTATTACATAAATACAAATTCATACTAAAGAAATAACTTTACAAAAGATATATTGTACAAAGTTGAAATTAACTAATTTGTAACATCTCCAAAATTCATTTTTTTTTTGAAATATAGTATTAACTGTAGCTGTAAACAATATTTAACATAGTTACGACCACCTTCCAACTTGGTTTAGTCTTAAAAACTATTGAACCATATGCTCTTTAGTTTGTGTTTATAGTCGTTTAACTAACACACATAATTGTCATAATGTGACAATGATATTATGTGACTTATTGTTATAACGACATTATCTTGATTAATAACATGCCACCCTTAGTTATTGTCCATTATAGTTTGATATAATTTGTTGGGTTGTACTTTAGCTCCACTAGACTTGAATGTTATGTTGACACTACCTTAATTGGCGTCGGGTTATGAAAACTATGCCAAATTCTTCTTCTTTATTCATAACAGATTATTTGTTAATTTTGCTCTGGATTGTTTGTTAAACTACTCAATGAGCTAACGGGTTGGCTTAAGGTTTGAATCTTACTTAGCTTGAGAGATAATGCATATACCTTTTGTTTTAAATGGAGAAGGAGATTCTTTTCCTTGTTAAGCCACATCCAAGGATCTAAACAAAGGAAAAAACTAAAGGAACTACCTAGAACACTCATGAGCATACAAAACTCTAAGTTATAACAATAATATGGTCAAAAGAACATTGTAAAGGAAAGCAAGGTTGAATACCGTTCAAGGTTTGCCCTTAACTAAAAATATGAAGCAAAGGGTTTGATGCACAAAGGAGTTACGTGTAATAAAGTTTATGACTTTTGATTAAATGTGGCCATATGCTGGCCATGTGATGACATAAATTCTCCAGCTAGGAAGCATATTTGTCCCATCATTAAACCCCAAGGTTTAACTTACCTTGTTTCCTCTTTTCATGTTTTGTTGTTTGGTTTTATGCTAGTGTAAGAGACATGGTTCCTCGGCTCTAATTCTCAACATAAGTTTTTGGGTTTGGTGATGGCTTTGGACCGTCTCCATACTCCTTGATGCACCACACACTGTAGAATTCTCCTCCCTGGTTTAAACCTACTAGTTGAAATACTAAATCTGTGGCATTTAACTCCAACTATCGATTGTTGGGAAAATCTCCCTCATCATTGGTGTTTATAGGTAAATACTTCATGATTTGATTTACATTTCATTTTTCGTTGCTTCTTTTTTGAACAATGGTTTAATAATGACCTTTTTGTGCATGTTCAAACATGATTCTTCATTCATGGCTGCGGCAGAGGGGTGTGATTACTCTTCATGCAAAAAAGCGTCCACATCTTCAGTAAGACTTGCACCTACAATGCTTTTGGCTCATGGGCATTGAGGCTATGGGGTGCTATGTGTTGGAGTCATTATACAACGCACACACCTATTTGGCTAATTTTGGCCTAATTACCCTCTATCCTAAGTTAATTAAATCGAGTTGACATCAGCATCATCACACTAGCACACTCCTGACATCAACATTAGCACACCCACACCCTCCTTTAATCAGGGAGGCCAACTAAGCTTTCTCTTTTAATCAGGGAGGCAAACTAGGGTTCCTCCTTCAATCATGGAGAAAATATGGGGTCATCTTCTTGTCATAAGTGCATGAATTAGTTAACTAACTATTGTTTCACCTAATAATCAGTTAAGTTGAGTTGGAAATGTGCCTTCCTCATCTCATTGTCTATTTTAAGCTGATTTGAGTTAACTAGAGTGATTTAAGGCGCTTCCAACAACTACTGGTGACTAGTTTCAATTCAGTTCACTTCATCAGATTTGACTTGAGTTAGATATGTGCCTCCACCTACTATTTGACATGCAGTTGAGTTCTATTCAGTTAGACTTAGTCATTATTGCACTCTAATTCAGTTAGGACTTAGTTAGAGTCAATCATGGCTTGATTAGTGGTTAACTGGTGTGTTTAGTGTGGCTAACATACATTTAAGCTACTCTCATCTATCCAATTCGAATGAACTTTATGGAATTCGAATTTCCTTGCATTCATGGATGTTGTATGACATTGTATCATCTCTCATTATTGATTATTGATAATATACAGCTGCAACCTCCAATTGCAGCACTGTTAATGTCATTTTCTGTGTAAAATTGTCTTGAATATTATGTAAGATTATGCTTTAGTCTCAAGATTGTTGTGACTGAATTTCACATGGTATTAGAGCCATGGCAGGATGAAGCTCCTCTTCTCAAAAACAATATTTTTGACAGATCTAGCATGCATTTTGAGCAAAAAAGCTCAAAAATTCTAGCACCGCACCAGAAGCTGAAGGTTTACCACATAAATCCTAAGTAAAGGAATTGTTGATCAAGTTTTCTTGATCAATTAAGCTAGGTGTGATGAAAACCTAAAAAGTGCAAGCTGTTTGACCTTATGGTGCCCCTTTTGTGTTTTTGCAGGTTCTTTTTGGAAGACTTCTACTGCATTCTCTACAACAAAGAAATGTCTTCTACCATAGACCTTGTTACTCCTTTCAACTATCACCAGTGGAAGGAGGAAATGGAGATCCAATTGCATGATAAAGGGCTCTATAGATTCACAATGGACACTGAGGTGGAACCAAATTATGTTGTATACAAGGACAGATATTATAACAAGATGGATGAAGCTTTTGGGTTTCTATGCCTATCAATTTCCAAATATATTCTTTTCCACGTAATTGGATTGAAGGATCTAAAGGAAATGTGGGATAAACTTGTTGATATATTTGATAAGCAAGATGACATGAGGATTTATCAGCTAGATAATGAGCTAATTTATTTTCATCCCAGCAATTTCAAAACCCTCAATGAATTCTCTAGTTGAAGCAACGTGAGGTGGAGAAAGAGGATGATCAGCTCATTCTCTCCATTCTTTCCAAACTTTGATCGGACTAATCAGTCTTTGTTTCCACATTCCAAATCAGGAAGCCAACTACCCCAAATTGGATAATGTCAACTCTTAATGCCTTCATTGAGTCTCTCACAACAAGGCATGACAAGCTTGTGCAAATGGGGATCATTAGATCCTCAAAAGATCAAACACTGTTTGTTAGAGGGCCCAGATATACGAAGTGGAAGGGCAAACAGAAGAAGGAAAAGAACAAGTGTGATGCTCTGAATCCAAAGCAGAAGAACTAGTAGCAAGATGAGATTTTCAGCTCAAAGAAGCACAAGAACAAAGGAAAACAAGGCCCAAGAAAAATTCAAGTATTCAAAAGCATTCCCATCCACATGGGAGATGATTCTCAGATCAATTCAAAAGGCAAAGGTACTATACAAATTAAACATGGTAATTTTTTTTATGTTGTGTATGTACCCTCCTTGGCCTCCAATATATTGATCAGTGTATTTCAAATGACACACACCAGAGTGCCCAAGAGAGTTACTTTCATCCCGAATGATATTGAAATCATAGAGATTGCATCCGAGAAACTGTTGCAACAGGCATAGCAAATAATCATGCTAAGGCTCTTCTGACTCATGGGAATCAGGTCAATAGGCTATGGAATGAGAGATTTGGTCATTTGAACTTCAAATAATTGTAGAAAATTCAGAAACATTCCATGGTTGAAGGCCTCCTAGCCATAAAAAATTCCAGTGGATTCTGCAAAGGTTGCATTGTCAACAAACACCCTGAGCACAAGTTTGATCAGGGAAAGGAAAGATGTGAAAAAAGTATTTTAGGGATGATTCATTCAGATATCAGTGGACCCATGCCTACAACATCCATGAGTGGTTCACAGTATGTACTCACCTTCATTGATGATTTCTGTAACACCCCAGTTTTGACCCCATTTGCATTAAAAATGTATATGATGTTTATATTGTATGTAATCGTGGTGTGGAACTAAAGGCAAAATCCCCACCATTAATTTATCATTTTATGTTTGGAAATTAAAATTGACGCCGATGGTGTTTTTGTGCTAGCCATCACATTATAATTTGGGCACCATGTACATATGCAAATTAATTAAAAAAGACCTATAACTAGCTATGTCAATGTAACCATAATGAAAAGGGCATGATTTCCTAAGGATATTGGGGGGGGGGGATGTCTAACCCTTGGGAGCCATTGGAAAAATCCAAATGTCAAGAGGTGAGCCCATTTAGCTGTCACATATATTTTGTATTAATCACCCTTTATCCCTTGTCTCATTCAACAACCTTTTTTTGTCTTATTCTTGTCTCAACTACAAAATTAAATCCTCTGGAGTTAGTTAGGGGCAGTTATTACCCTAAGAAAACATTTTTGCATGGGAAGTGGTGTGTGGCAGGACTATCAATCCGTTCCCACATGCACACTCCACTAGGGAGCACATTCATTCTCATGTGGGAAGGAGGAGAAGGAGACCACGATCCCATTTTCCCATCCTCGCGCGCAGAATGCCGTTTTATCCTCACACCTGGGCTTTGGGGTTTTTTCTCACATGGGAAAAGAGAAGCTTCCCATCCTCACATGGTCACTCAGTCCTCATGTAGACATTCCATGACTGGTTCAGTCTTCCTCTCTCAATTTTGATGTGCACAATTTCCTTCATGTTATGGTCTGTATGGATGTAATCCACCTCCACGCAGGTGGTGTGTCCTCTCCTCATGTAGCTGAGGATTAGTGGCTATATTTCCCCCATCATTTGGGTTGCTGTAGGTTGTGTTGGGTAATTTTGGCCATGATAGGTCCATAAATTACTTTGGATTCAATTGCGTAGTCTAGGCTATGTGTTAACTATTCTTTTCAATCCAGTTTTTCTCTGTGGAGTGGTGTTCCTCCTTCAAATCCTAGGGCTGGTTGTTTTGTTGTGTGTGCATAGTGGATTGGTATTTGGACTGTGTAGGAGTGGAAAGGAGTCTACTTGACAAACCTAGTGTTTTGCAGGAGCCTCATAGATAGAGCTAGAGGGATGGATCTCTTCTCTACACCCCCTGAATAGCACTAGAAGGGAAGTCGTGCAGGCCCAAGAGATTGTGCAGTAGAGAAGGGAATGATTCCTTGTGTTGGGTGTGTGTTTATGTCTTAGAAGTCAAGCTAGTTCTGGTGTAGGCATCCTTATCTCTCCAATGAGCCCACTAGATTAGCAGACAATACTTCCATCTCCTGATAACCTGATAAACCCAACTTGTTGGCTTGGATATGTGTTGTTGTGTACTGTTGTCCTGATAAACCCAACCATGTTGGATTGGTTGAGTGGTATATCCTTGGTTATGTGCAAGCCGTCTATTTTCGCTTATCCCTTGTGGAATCATGCCCATCTCAGGGGTGGCAGTGTCGCTGAGAGATTAAGGAGCGCATTGGCCTATGGTTGGGTGGAACATTGCAGTAGCATAGCTGGTTGTGGGAAGGTTCATTCGAAGATAAGTATTCTCATGAAATTACCCATGAAACTACATTGTTTATATGAATTATGATGAACATGCTCCTTATGTTGAATGTATGTTTGCTTCTGCTATAATGTTGATTAATGATGTTAGACAATGCATAATTGCATCTTTTACTTCAATGTAATTTTATGTTTACGTTCATGGGGCTCATTTCCTGGATTAGATAGAGGCAATATTTGCATCCTCTCTCTGGTAGAGGGGCAGGGACATGACAATTTCTCTAGATACACTTGAGTTTTCTTCCTAAAGAAAAAATATGATGTTTTGGAAAGATTCAGCAAGTTCAAAGCATCTGTTGAGAATGCCTATGGGAGGAATATAAAGTCTCTTAGATTTGATAATGGAGGATAGTATATCAATTATGAATTTATGCAAATATGTGCTGACAGTGGGATCCAAATCCAACACTCCATTCCCTACACACCCAGCAAAATGGTGTAGTAGAAAGGAAAAACCGAGCTCTCAAAGAGATGACTACCTGCATGCTGGAAGCCAAAGGTTTGGATACAAACCTATGGGATGAGGCTATGAATGTTACTTCTCACATTTAGAACAAATTCCCTCATTCTTCTGTGAAAGTAAAGACTCATTTCGAAGACTATTTTGGACACAAAACAGATGTGTCGAATTTCAAGGTTTTTGGGTCCATGGCATGGGCTCAAATTCCGCTTGACAAGAGGAAATATTTGCAACCAAAAAGTATTGAATGTTGGTTCATTGGATAAAAAAAATAATATAAGGGATTGAAACTTATGAATATCAGAACCAAAAATATATTCATTGAGAGAAGTGTCCGTTTTGAAGAACCTCTCCAAGAGGTAGAGCTAGTCAAGGAGAAACCTGCTGAAATTCCCTCATGTTATGCTGATCATTTGGATGATGAAAATGGGAGTGAAGGATATGATATTTCAGATATGATGTATGATATCAATGAGAAACATATATCAGCTTCAGAATCATATTCTGATGTGTCAACTCATCTCCCAACTTGGGCCAAAAAGACACTCTCTTTCGCTAGAACAAACATTGGAAATCCTACTGATCCAAGAAGAACCCGATCTGATTTTCAAATAGAAGGTATTTTTATCTCTTTTCATGATTCATTGCTGTCTGATACCAGTTATTTAATTATTAGTTCTAATTCAAAGTCCTACTACCATGCTTGGAAATATCCAAGATGGCAAGCTGCAATGGACGAAGAGTTCAATTATCTTCAAAAAAATGCAACTTGAGAGCTAGTTTCCCTTCCACCTAGGAGGAAATTGGTTCAATGCTGTAGAAATTCTAAATCCTTGATGGCATAAGGAATTTCATAAACAGGATCTAGACACACAATTAACCTCACAGAGAATTGTAGATAATTAGCATAAGGAGAGAAGAAGAAGAATTAATGAACACACATTAATGAATGATCAATAAATGATAATTGATATTATTACATAGTTAATACATCCTTATAAAGGAAAAAGGAGTTGCATGAAGACAACTCAAGCTAGCTCATAAAGCAGGCTTACTAATTATGATAAACCCCATAGTTGACTAAAGCACTTTTCCAATCTACCAATCACCTCATGAATTAGCAATAGCATGTGTGAGTGATGATGAGTGAAGGAAAGACTTGCTAATCCTAGAATATGGAGAGAAAATAATGGAGGATGGGTTGGAAACAAAAACTGCCAGTTTCCTAGTTGACTAGCTTTACCTTATCAATAGAAAAGCAGGATAAAGCAGAATATGCTGTAAAGTGCAGTTACCAATTTTGGATGGCCATAAGGTGGTCAAGATCAACCCAGAATAAAAAATAAATCATTCCTAGCATATAGATGGCAAGTGTTGACTCTAAGGTGCAAGTGGATGCCAACTATCTAAGCTATTGGGTAGGAAATTAATCAAATAATGATTAATTATTTTATGAGTGGGTTTACTATATTTTAAAACCCCCCTTTAAGCCTGGCTTTATGATGATATTCCTGAACTAATCAGAAATATATATGCATATAGGGCCCAACAATAAATCTATGGTCACCCTTTTACAATTTATCTTATCCAAAGAAATGATGAAAGAGGCAAAACCTCAAATGGAAAATCCTCCCTCAAGAAAGGAAATGAAAAGCAATACCAAAAATGTTGAACTACTGGTGTTGCTGCTGCTCCAAACTAAATGCTGATGTCTGGAGGAATCTTCTTCTTGGGAAGAAGATAAATCTGCTCACCTGGATCAAGGACAGCTGCAGGATGGAAAATAGGACCATGTAGAACAACTGAAATCCAATGATGTGAAGGCAATACTAAAGGATCTTTAGACTTGTAATCATCTCCAAGATGATGAGATGACTTAAACTTTGAACCAGTAGAGATGAAATGAGCTCTAGATAGGTGAAATAACTGTCCAAGCGAATGTATCATGTCTCCATCTTCATTTACACAGAGAGGATGTGTGCAAGTGATCATGTAGGAACATAGAGAAGGCATGGGATCAAAGAGTGTGAATGCATGGGCTCCATGGGTTGATCTAGCTTCCAAAGAATCCAAGAGATCACAAATAAGAACAACAATAGATTCATGGGAATATACTGGTAAAGAATCCTCTATGGTAGAAGTATGAGAGGAGGAAAGATAGTGATGTTCAAAATCTTCAAGGAGGCTCTGAGAATGAGTGCCAAGAACAAAGGAGTAGTTGCAGAAGCACATGGGATCAAGTATGGTAAGTGGAAAAGCATTGGAAGGACTTGATTTGGTTAAGCAAACATCCTGGAAGTCACTAGGTTACGCACCATCAAGAAGAGATGCATGCACAAGGTGTGAGAGGTCTGGCATATGGATCTCAGAATCCATGATAGAAGACATAGAGAACACTGAATGTGTGAGTGAATCGTCAATAGCAATAGCAGCTCCATTAGTCACTTCTTTTTCATCAACAAAATCATAAGAAGATGAATTAAGATATTCTACTTCAAGAGACACAAAAAAATATGGCTCTTCAATATTTTCTTCTTGATTGAAAGAGGAAGCATTCGAATCAAAGAGAGTAGTAGCAACAGGAACTGTATGAGAAAATTCTTCTTCATGATCAACTGCATCAGAGATTGTAGAGGCCAAGACATCTTGAGAGAGATAAATCATTAAGGAGCTAGAGGCACTCTCCACATATCTAGAAGTATCTTCATTGTCCTTTCCCAAAACTCTATCCAATTTTGTCTAGAGATCCTTTGGGTAATCAACAAAATCAATAAGGTAGCGCATGCATGGAGAGATAGCTAGACAAATAGCTCGAATTTCTCTATCAAAGTCATTCAACCAGTCACTTGGCTCTTCATAAGACTCTTCACCAGCTCCAATAGATATCTCATAGAGACCTTGTCTCTTTAGATATGAAATCATCTTCAGTTTCCACTCTGAATAGCTTGTGAATGGAGAAAGAAGAGGAACTGATACTCTTGAATCCATTCGAAGCTGAACCTGTAAAATAAACCTGCAAATTTGAAAAAGGAGGATTAATTAATGAACTCTCAAAGATTTGATATCATGTAGAGCTTTGATATCCTTAGCTCTAATACCATGCATAAATTGAAATTTGAGAACCTTAGCTTTGATACCATGTAGAAATTCTAAATCCTTGATGGCATAAGGAATTTCATAAATAGGCTAAGGATCTAGGCACACAATTAACCTCACAGAGAATTGTAGAGAATTAGAATAAGGAGAGAAAAAGAAGAATTAATGAATACACATTAATGAATGATCAATAAATTATAATTGATATTATTACATAGGTAATACATCCTTATAAAGGAAAAAGGAGTTGCATGAAGACAACTCAAGCTAGCTTACTAATTATGATAAACCCCATAGTTGACTAAAGCACTTTCCCAATCTACCAAGCACCTCACGAATTAGCAATAGCATGTGTGAGTGATGATGAGTGNAAAATATGGAGATAAAATAATGGAGGATGGGTTGGCAACAAAAGCTGCCAGTTTCCTAGTTGACTAGGTTTACCTTATCCATATAAAAGCAGGATAAAGCAGAAAAAGCAGAATAAAGCAGAATCTGCTGTAAAGCATAGTTACCAATTATGGATGGCCATAAGGTGGTAAATATCAACCTAGAATCAGAAATAAATCATTCCTAGGATATAGATGGAAAGTGTTGACTCTAAGGTGCAAGTGGATGCCAACTGTCTAAGCTATTGGGTAGGAAATTAATCAAATAATGATTAATTATTTTATGAGTGTGTTTATTATATTCCAAAAAATGCAAGTGGGTATATCAGAGAAATGTTTCTGTAGATGGAAAAACCTGCAAATACAAGGCACAACTGGTTTCAAAAGGGTTCTCCCAGGTCCAAGGAGTGGACTATCATGAGACATTTGCATTGGTGGAAAAGATGGATTCCATAAGACTAGTTTTGGCCATCGCCACATCCAAGAACTGGGAGGTGTATCACATGGATGGAGGATATATAAATGAATCATCCCAAAGGATATACATCAGATCCTTCCTTGGTGTGTAAGTTTCAGAAATCATTATATGGGATGAAACAGTCCCCAAGATCTTGGTATACCAAAATGGATGCCTTTCTGCTCTCACAAAACTTCCAGAGATGCAAATATGATCCTAATTTATATTTTCAGCAGTATGATGGCAATGTTATGATCATAGTATTATATTTTGATGATATTTTGATAACAGGAAGCACACTTGCTTCGATTTCCTTTATAAAAACAGCTCTTCATGATGCTTTTGAAATGAACGATTTGGGCCTTTTGAAATAGTTTCTCAGGATTGAAATATCTCAATACTATGATGGGATAATGGTAACTCAGTTAAGGTATAATGAAGACCTGTTAATTAATTTTAACATGGATTATTGCAAGGATGCACCATTTTCTTTCCTCTCAGGAATCAGTCTTGAAGAGGGAAAATCCACTCCACCCATGGATTGCACTATTTACCGCCAGCTGATCGAAAGCTTGCTATAATTGACACATTCAAGGCCTGATATTTGTTATGCCATGAATTCTGTATCAATATATATGTAAAAGCCTCATGATATCCATTGGAAGGAAACCAAGAGGATCATTAAGTACATTCAGAGCACTAGATCCTATGACATTCACTACGCTGTAGATTCTGAGCTAGAGTTGGTCGGTTTTAGAGATTCATATTGGGAAGGGGATTCCATAGATCAGAAGTCCACTTCCGGGTATGTTTTTATGTTTTGAGGTGGCCCCATTTTCTGGTCCAGCAAAAATAAGGCTGCCATTGCATTGTCTTCAGTAGAGGCCGAGTACAGAGGAGCAGTGAATGCTTGCATCCAAGCAGTTTGGCTGCAAGGCATTCTTGCAGAGTTTGAGATTAGTAGTGCTTTGTCCACATTCATATTTTGTGACAACCAAATTTATATCAATATCTCAAAGGATCTAGTTCAGTGGTAGAGGACCAAACATGTTGTGATCCACATGACTACATTAGGGACTTGGTGCATGATAGGACAATTTTTCTGCAATACTACCCTACATATGAGCAGACTGTAGATATTTTCACTAAGAAATTTACTGAGAAAAATTTCACTTACCTTCGTTCATTATTGGGGGTGATTTCATTAGGGTGAAGGAAGTTACTTCTTCAATGTTCATATTGACGAGGGGTTTTCCCACTGGGTTTTCCCTATTTTCCTCACTTAGCATTATTTTGAGCGTTTTTAGAGTTACTTTTTGTACAAGGTGACCTATGGATTTTGTTGTCGGGGCCCTATAATTTTATTTTTACTCCTCCACATGAGTATAGCTTAAGGGAAGGTGTTGGATTCATTATCCAATCCACAAACCTATTTGGTCAATTTTGGCCTAATTACCCACTATCTTAATTTAATTGACTCGAATTGACATCATCATCAGCACACCAGCACACTCTTGACATCAGCATCAACACACCCATTCCCTCCTTCAATCAGGGAGGCCAACTAATCCTTCTCCTTCATTTAGGGAGGCTAACTAGGCTTCCTCCTTCAATCAGGGAGAAAATCTAGGGTGATCTGCTTGTCATAAGTTCACCAATTAGTTAACCTGAGCTCGAAAGGTTCCTTCCTCATATCATTGTCTATTTTGGGCTGATTTGAGTTAACTGGAGTTATTTAAGGCGCCTCCAACAAATTCTAGTGACTAGTTTCAGTTTAGTTCACTTCATCGAAGATGACTTGAGTTAGAGATGTGCCCCCACCTACTGTTTGACATGTTTTGAGTTCTATTCAGTTAGAATCGGTCATTATTGCACTACAATTTAGTTAGGACTTCATTAGAGTCAATCATGGTTTGATTAGTGGTTAATTGGTGTATTTAGTGTGGCTAATGGACAGCTGATCTACTCTCATGTATCCAATTTGAATGACCTCTATGGAATTCGAATTTCCTTGCATTCATGCAAGTTTTATGACATTGTATCGTCTCTCATTATTGATTATTGATAATATACAACTGCAACCTCCAATTGCAGCACCGTTAATGTCATTTCATGTGTAATATTGTCTTGAATCTTCTGTAAGATTATGCTTTAGTCTCAAGATTATTGTGAATGAATTTCACACTGTGGATTTGCATGATGGGAATCCATTCCTGTGTTTTCTTGGCATGTAATGGGAACCCATCTCTGCGCTTGTATTTTGGCATGAAAGAGGTAATTTTCTTTGGTAGCCGTGATGCATTTACGTTTTGTAATTGTGAAGATTCTTCGACCGTGGAGTTGAAGTGACTGTGCACTACATGTTTAGCTTGAACTATGACAAGGTTTTATTTTTTGACTTGAAGGTGTAATAACAGTTCTACAACTTTCTTTGTAAAAGTTTTATTTCTTATTAAGAAACTCATGAGGGCTTTTGTTGATGTAATATCATGTTTTGTCTAGAAGTTTTGTAGCTTCATTTAATTATAAAAACTATTACGACCATGAGGCCATTACCTTGTTTCATTTTGGTTTTAAAAAAATGGCCATGAGGGTTCTGTAAATTTTGCAGTATATACATATTTAAATTATTAATACAAGAGGTTGTTACTCTGTTTTAGTTATATTTTATTGTTTAGGGGTGTAACGACTACTATGGGATTCAAACTTGGTTTTTGGATGAAAATATGAGTTATTTAACAGGTCATGAGGCTACTATCAATTTGATTCAAGTTTTAAAGTGGATGTTACTATTTTTATAGTAATTATTAAGTCATAAGGCTGTTGTGAATATCTTCTTTGTTTAAAATGTAGATGATAATAGTAAGATGGCCTTCAGCCTATCACCAGATCTATGGCTTGTAAATTATCTTGATTTAGTATTTGTAATCACAGTTTGTAGTTGGTTGGGCCATAAATCCCTTATCATGTAACTCTGTTAACCGAAATCCTTAACCGGATTCGGTCTCTAAACCTAGTTTATTTACTATTTTACCCTTGAAGCTTTGTTTACCCTAACTGTAACTAGGGTTTAGATCGTGAGGCCAAAACTTGGTCGTAGATTGGAATTGGATTTATATATATATATATATATATAATATTGTAAGGTTTTGATATTGGTTTCAGTTCAATGTTTTGATGTTTTTTTTTATAAAACCTGATAATACACACACACACACACATATACTATGTGTATCCTCTATCTCTCGGGTTACAGATTCAAAAAATTTGAATTGGAATTTAGCACTGAAATAGTTTTTTCCTTTATATATATATTTTTACTTGGAAAAATACTAATAATGTGAAGTGAAATAAAATATCCCTGAGGTACATTTTTGAAGTGGAAACCTTTGAATATATGACTTTATTTAGTACTAAAAGATATATTTACATAGTTAGTTTTTTTATTAAAAGTCTGAAGAGACTGTAAGGTCTTGAAAGAGGTTTTGTGGGAGTTTTAAAATAAATTTCCTTAAAACCCCAGTATTGATATGAAATATAATATCATAAAACTAACTAAGTGAATTCTTAGGTGATAAAAGAGGGTTTGACTATCATTGGGAAAACAATACTAATTAGGTTAATGTAATTATAATTAGTAATCCACAAAAGAGAACAAATTTTTGACATATAATCATTGAATAATGAGCATCAAAACTGACTATAACATCACATGAAAGTAATTACACATTCCTTTTTAAGAGTAATACCAACAATTATCATTAAACGTTTGTATATATTGAGCATACTTCATAAAGAAAATACAGATATAGTATTAGATCGTAGATAATTAAATAAACAGCTAGAACCTGGATAACTTGCAGAAAGGGGACAAACACCCAAAGGAGACTTTTCCACCCAACCGTCTCCCGAAGCAGCCAAGATTACTTGCTTAGGACCCCCAAGCCTATTCATTGAACCACTAGGACGAAGATCACTGAATAATGACATACACATAACTTGCTATAACTTAGCACTCAACAATAGACTTACTCAACAATTCCACTTTAGCTATCCCCTCATAAAATTCCTTATGTGACTGACTTTTTAGTTTTGCAATAGTCACAAGGTTCATTCACTTGAAAATAGAATGTGGTGAGCCTCCTGCTTAGTTTGATGGTATTTATAAGATTGCTTAGGTATTTGGTTTAGTTTTGGAATTAAATGAGCCACCTGCTCAGTTCCCCCTCATAGGGATCATGACCATATTTTACGGATTTTTCTTCCTGCAAGAACTAGAAAGTGAAATGATAGTGTTGCCATTTGTCAACCAACCTTCTACAACTGCTCATTCCTCCTAGTGGGTCAGTGAACACTCTTTCAACAGTCTCCTTTGGATATGTGTCTCTTCGATTTAATTTTTAAAATAAATAAATATTCAATTACCGTCATCCTTGACCAACTTGGTCATAAAAACTTTAAAATAATTTAAACATAATGTTTTTTTCTCAAATAAATAAAAATATTTATTTTTAAGTTCTAGATGTGTTACAAACACCTGCCCTTAAATCCAACATCGTCCTCGATGTTGTTTAAGTTTATTTTGAGTCTTCCTGGAACAAAGATGGATATGCCTCCTACATATGACTCTCCAATTCCTAGGTTTCTTCATATGGACTGGGGTGTTTCCACTACACCTTTACCTATCTAATGGTGTGATTCTGGAGAAAAAATTTGCTGTTGTCGAGAATACAGCCCGATTTCACTTGAAAATCTCCTTCAGGTTCTACTTGAATAATATTCCAGTCGATCACATGAGTAGCACCGTGCACATACTTTTTCAATATAGAAATATGAAAGACATTATGTATTCTAAGATTCGGTGGAAAAGCTAACTGATATTCCAGGAGCCCAACTCTTGCCCATTTTTTGAATGATCTGTAATACCTGGGCTCTAATTTAGTACAACTCCCCAGTTTAAAGGAGCTCTTTCTGGGTTTTATCTTAACAAATAAATTCTCACATACCGTGAATTATTTTGGAGTTCTTTTAACATCCTGCATGACTATTTTGTCTATCCTAAGCAGTTTTCAAATTGCTTTGTACCTGTTTCACTGTTAGTTCCAGTTCTTTTAACAAGTTATGTCTTAACATCAATCTGTCAATTGGATTACTCCATGTAATGGGATTATTACATTTCCTACCATATAATATTTCAAAATGACTAAGTTTAGCTGAAGCTTGATAATAATTATTATATGCAAATTCCACTAAGTGCAAATAATCTTCCCATTTCTTGGGATAATCTCTAACATACATTTGTAACATGTATTGTAGTACTTGATTGACTCTTTTGGTTTGTCGATCCATTTACGGATGATAAGAAGTACTGAAACTCAATTTAGTATCTAGTCCTTTAAACAAAGATTTCAAAAATTACCATTAAACTTAGGATCTCTGTCAGAACTTATTACCTTCAGAATTCCATGCAACCGAAAGATTTCTTTCATAATAATGTCAGAAATATTAGCATATTTATGAGTTGTTTTAACAGGTATAAAGTGTGTTTCCTTGCTTATTTTGTCCACAACTACCATTATTGAATCATTTTTGCTTCTTAGTTTTAGGAAAACTAGTTATAAAATCAAGACTGATGACTTCCTATTTCCAATTTGAAATTGGTAATGGTTGTAAAATACCTGCTAGGTGTTGATGCTTAGATTTAACTTGCTGACATTATATACAACTAGCTATAAATTCAACAACTTTGTTCTTCATATTAGGCCAAAAATACTCTTTTCTCAACATTGTTATCATCTTTTGATACCCTGTATGTTCGGGATAAGGAATTTTGTGTACTTCATTTAGAATCAACAGTTTAATTTCTGGTATGTTAGGCACATAAAGTCTGTTTTTATACAACATTAAGACTTTTTCATTTAAATTGTAATCTGCATTTACATTTTTAGATACATTCTGAGTTACCTTTTCTCTTAGATTTTGGTATTCTGTCTCAAATTTTATCCCTTCTTCAAATTTATCATCTAATTCTATTTTATAAGTGCTAATGGCAAGTATACAACTTGTTATTGCACTTCTTCGACTTAAGGAATCAACCACCTTATTTTCCTTTCCTTTGATGTGTTTGATTTCAAAATCATATTCACTAAGGAAATATAACCATCTAGCTTTCCTTTCGTTCAAATATGGTTGATCAAACAAATACTTCAAACTTATGTTATCATAAATTAGCAAAAATATTTTTCCCATCATATGATGGTGCCACATTTTTAGAGCATGAATTATGGTAGCCAGCTCTAAGTCATATGTTGGATAATTATTTTCATGTGTATTTAACTTTCTTGATTCATAAGCAATTACATGACCTTCTTGTGTCAATACTCGACCCAAACCTTCATTGCATGCATCAATGCATACAACAAAATCTTTGTCTAGATTTGTTATTTTCAATATGGTTCCAGTAGTTAACAGTTCTTTTAATATATTAAAACTTTCTTCACACTTTTGATCCCAGACAAATATTTTTCCCTTTTTTTGTAATTCTTATCGGATTCACGATTTTAGAGAATCATTTTATTAAGTTTTTGTAATAACCCATTATTCCCATGAATGATCGTACATCAGTTACATCTTTGGGAACATGCCAATAAATTATTTATTTTATTTTATCTAGGTCTATCAATATCCCTTTCTTGAATATCAGGTGCCCTAGATACTGTATCTTATCTTTATAAAATATGCATTTACTGAATTTAGCATACACTTTATGTTCTCTTAAAACCCGTAGGATTATATGCAAGTGTTCATCATGTTCTTCTTTCATTTTAGAATAAATTAATATGTCATATATGAATATGACTACAAATTTATCTAAGTATTTTCTTAAGACACTGTTCATTAAGCACATAAAATTTGCTAGAGCATTTGTTATCCCAAAGGGCATAACCACGAACTCATACTGCCCATATTTAGTTTTGAAACTGGTATTAAAAATATCTTCATCTTTAATTTTGACTTGATGATATCCATATCTCAATTCTATTTTTGAAAATATCATCGCTCCATGTATCTGATGAAACATATCATCGACATGGGGAATGTAGCCTTGGAATTAGGGAATTTGTATTTTTAATTGTCATTTTGTTCAGTTGAAGGTAGTCTATACATAGACATAGTGTACTGTATTTCTTTTAACGAATAAGAGAGGTGCTCCCCAAGGGGTTACACTTGGTCTTACATATTTTTTGTCTATCAGTTATTGCAATTGTAATTTGAATTCATTAAGTTCTAAAATGGTCATTTGATAAGGAGCCTTGGAATTAGGTACAAGTCCTGGTATTAGTTCAATCGTGAAATCCAGATCTCTCTTTGGAGGTAATCTTGGAATTTCTTCTAGAAAAACGTATGAGAATTCTTGTAGGATTGGAATATCATCAAATTTCATCTTATCTTCTTTATCCATATGTTCTTTATTTATTATATGTACATCAAATACTTTACAACCTTTCCTTATAGTCTTTCTCATTTGTAAGGCTAAGATTTGTCTAACATAAACTTTCCTAGGTATTCATTTGACTGTAATCATTTCTCCTTTATCATTTAAACAAGTAAATGTTTTCTGAAAATAGTTAAAAATTACTTGATGTTTTTCAAGCCAATCCGTACCTAGTAAAAAATCATAAGATCCTAATGGTAATACATTTAACTTGACTTGAGTTTTGAACTAACTCATAAACATGTTTAAAGGAATTCTGTAACCGGTGCATACACCTCTTATTCCTCTACCATGTATGATGTAAGTGTAGAACAAAAGAAACACAATAGTATATCCTTTACCTAGATAATCAATTTGATCAACATGAAACTAAACTCATACCTTAGATCTGACCATTCTTTGTCCTCCTTCTAAAGGCCTTCTTGCAATCTTCAATACCTATAGAATAGATCAAAAGGAAAAAGCACAACATGAGAGTATCATGGAAAATTAATCATCTATGTTAGTGATCAAGGAGTCTAACAAGATTTAACTGATATTAACACACATTAAATATGGGAAAGGGGAACACTTTTGTATTAATAATAAAAGAGAGTAAAGTTACAACCATAAATCCTTGATGTTGCTAGCTTTATCCCCTACAACATATCTACAATCCTTCACACTTACTACAATCTCTTCACACATAAGGTCACTCTATCTTGCCTCTAAACCAGATCTCAGTCCAACAACATAAGGGTGCTTTCTTCGGCCTCCTCTCACTCACTCCATGAAGGATTAATTTATAGTCCAAATTATATGAGATTCACTTAGGGAATGGATAGGAGGTGATCCCAACATGCGAGGAAGGTGAATTCCACCTCTCCCTAGCTAGTAGGAACCAACTCCACGGACTCTTTCGCAAGGAAGCTTCTAGAATATTTTTTTCATGTTTTAGATTGATCGACGCACTTGGCTTCAGGTGAATAAGTGCCAACACTTTTAACTCAAAAAGGAGAAGCATCGATGACACCTATTTCCAAAATACAAATAGGAGCCTACGCTCGTTAATCCACACGACTGAGCATCGTCGACGCTCTGTCATAACTGGGGAAAAGAGTTAGCCTTCCTAAGGATGGAAAAAAGTTTCCAAAGGAATCTTAGTCTAGGATTTCTGAAAGGAAAACATGCAGCTGTGGAATTTTCAAGTGCAACAGAATGCCCCCTAAATTCTAGAAGGAAGTGATAGGTGAAATAGTTTGCTATCAACCTGGTAGAGAGGCAATGAGAGACGAGCCCAAAAATGACATAGAACCAGTAACTGACTTGTCTGACTTGATCATGGATGTAGACCAATACAATGCAGATCCATGATGATGACTATGTCATGGCTACCAATAATACACTGTTGATCCATGAACAACTGATGTAAGAGGAAGAACATTGCTATTGAAAATACAAAGTAGATACATGTTATCTGACCTCAAATACTAAACACAGCCACCAGACATACTCTTTGGATCTGTGTCAAGACTCCAAACTCCATTGCAACCTAAGGACAGGAAATTCTACTGATTATGACTAACCACTCTGGGAATACCTAACCGATATGATTCTAGCCATGTGATTATATGTCTTAATGTTGAACATGGTAGAAACCACTTGATTACTAGTCATGGATGTGTACTATTAACAAGTGTGAGGAAATCATGATTATGGTCAATGATTCCCAAGGTATATTAGTACATTCTCGCAATTGTGAATAGATGTTTTGAAGTCAAACACTTGATAGAATATTTCAATCAGAGGTCATTGATGAAAACCTACTGTTGAAAGCAAGGAAACCTACCATTGAGGCATGCAGGTTTCAAGGTACTTGACTGGGTTTATAACTCTAATTTTCGGATGATGAGATGAAGTCGATAGGAATAGACTCTTCAAAGGAGGGCCATGATGATTCACACATCAGTGACATGAAACATGAAACAAGAATTGATTTGAAGTGATGAAACTAACTCAGACACGAATGAATTTATGAATAGGTAAATATTTGATATGTTATTTTTTGGAAGAGATATCCTTTGAACAATTCATGGCACAACAAGCAACTTGGAAGCATTGACTTGACGAGACTGAAACCAGGTGTAATGAAAGGAATATGACGAAGCATTATTTTAATTGACTCAAAGAAGTCAGGTAACTCACAAAATTGGATCAACTCGGAGATAAGATGAATACCCAACTGTTCTCATATGCAAATGCAAACAGGTGCCATGTTCAATGGTGGACTATAAACTACCATAAATACAAATGAAAAGCATTCCCCTTTCATTTAATTTCCCCATCTTGAAGGATGGGTGTCTCTTTTCATTTTTACGAGTTCAAAGAGGGTAACAACCACTTGTTGTAGCTCAACAACCACTTGTTGTAGCTCATCAAGTGATGAGTCCTTTCCCACATGTTTCACGAACTTGAGAAAGGAGGGGATCATTCCCAGAAAAGGGTCTTTCATCATTTGATTTCATGAGTCCAATGAAATTGAACTCAATATCGTTCATGTTTAGAGAGTCTGAACAATAACACAAGGAGACTCCAAGAGGTCCTTTTTTGTAAATTTAGTCCCTAAGGCCCGAAAAAGTATAAAATAATGCCTCAGAGAAATTTTCCGGCTGATATCAACCAGAGTGTTCCTTTTTTGTAAATAGCCCTAATCGGTCCAAAAAAGAGATAACCTACCACTGTAAAAGACACTTGGTACTTTTTCATTTCCACTCTAAGCCTGAAAAAGACAAAAAGAGCTTAAATCATAGCCATGAGCCATATAGATTTGACCTGAAATATTAAAAAACACATTAAAGCCAACTTTATTATAAGCTATATAAAACAAATAATAAAAACCCACATTATTAAAGTAATTTTGGAATTAAAAATAATTTCTAATTAAAAAAGACCAAAATTTCTATAAATAGGAGCTAATAGTAAAAAGTTCTTACCATTGTTGTTTTTACTATTTGAAGAAATTGGAGTTGGACCAAAATAAGGAAAGATTCTCTTAGGGATTGTGGGTGCTAAGATCCATCGTTTCTCAAACCACTTGGAGAAGGTAAGTTCCAAGACCATTCTTTTCATTCCCATGGTGATGTTTTTTTTTCTTCTTTTGACCAGAAATTAAGGGATTTTAGGGCATTTTGCAAACCCAAAATGCGCGCTGGGCAGCACTGTTTTTTATTTTCCCACGGCGAGCGCAACGATGCTTTGTCATGCTAGTACAAGTGCATCATAAGTGCTTTGTCCATAGTTGACAGGAGCACCTAAAATCGATGTTATACAGTGCTGAGACAGAGGCATCATAGGTGCTCTGTCTACAGTCAACAGAAGCACTAGGCGCTCTGTCTGTGCAGGGAAAGAACAATGCAGCTAGGATTTTCCCCAAAAACTATCCCCTCCATCTATCAAAATTATTTTTTCATGTTTCCTTGGCTTATGGTGTGAGTTCTAATGCATGTTTTCAATGTCTTGCAAGTGTAAAATAACATCCATGCCATGGTAATATAGAAGGAGCGCGAGCATGAAACAATGGATTTCCAAGATGTCATTTATTCGACCACTATAGAGTCCTTGCTTAACTATGGGTTACTTAAATACTTCATGGTGCCAAGCATGACAGCCTATGTACATCTCATGGAGTATATCATCAACAAGTGGGACCCCAAGCAGCAGCATTTTGTAGTTGGGACCCACACCTTGACTATTGACATTGAGGACATATACTTCTTGACTAGGTTATCTTGGAGAGGCAGACAAGTGGTTCTATTTGGCCCACGGGGTGGAGTGTTTTCTTTAGATGATATGATTGACAGATACTATGCGCTAGGATGCATGCCCAATTCGGGAAGCTCCCTATAAAACAAATAGTGGATCGTCCTTTGAGGACGATAGTTTATACCATCGAGAAAGTGGTTAGGACTAGATCCACCCACTTGACCACTAGGGCACACATGCTATATGCCCTAGAATGTATGGAAACTATAGTATTAAACTAGTGCGAGGGCATGGTAGTCAGCCTGAAGGATCAGATGAACAAGAGAAAGTGGGGGTAGCTCAAACAATTTGGCTATGGAGCTATGGTAGTGTCCTTCATCCTATAGACGGTGCCTCACATGAGACCCCGAGTGTTTGTGAGAAGACTAGATCTTGAGGATCCTAGTATTCTCAGATGGGTTTATATTATGGCTCGTCACGATGGAAAGGGTTCCAAGTTTTTATACGGATCAACCTTATTTTAATGGATGAGGGTCCAACAACTCATGATCGAGGATTATGCCTATGAGGGGGGAGATTTCCATGAGGATTGAGAGCTTCCACTACCCAAGGGAGAGGAGTAAGAAAGACACTATCTACCATGTTTTTAATTTTTCAATTTTATTTAATTTTTATTTTATAATGTTGAGACAAGTGAAAATGGTTTGTGCAGACATTAGACCTATCCGTCTTACTGGGATGTCGCCTATTGAGAGGCGGGGAGGAGTTAGAGATATGGTGGTCCATCACTCTGAGGCAGATGAGGAGCTTAGGGATATTGAGGAGAACCTGCAGCATTTGACTATAGGAATTTATGATGTCACTACTGATGACCTACCCAGGCGCCACCAGGGTCATACTACGGGAGTCTCAGGATGATTCGCCAAGCTACTCCATAGAGTGGCTCAGGCTATTATATGCTACCATGAGCACTGTCATGACGACTAGTCTACAGAGACTTTCCACTTTTTTATGTGTATTTACACTAAAAGCTTCGAATCTTCATATTTTTCCCTATATATGTATATGTTTAACTTATGACATACCTAGATTTTATGGGCTCTAAAAACTTGATGTTTCAGCCCATTTTTGTATCTCAGCTTCATAGTTTTAATATATATATGAAAAAATTTATTTGCAGAGGTGTGTGCAAAAAATGTGAGGTGTGAATGTTTTCCTACCTATGAATTTAAATGCATGTATTTTATGTTATATGAACTTTAATTATGAGCAATGTACCAATATAGGACAAAATTAGCCATGGAATCTGCCGCATAATTCAAATGTATCAGAATGTGTTGATACCTGACTCGCTCAAAAGACCCTTTTAAGAGCCTAACCCTTTGGAAAGTACGAAGGAGTAGAGGGTTACAGACACTGTAAAATCAATTTAGTTGTTGAACAACTAGTTCTGAATCTAGATAAACCCTAATCTCCCTTACATCATTAGCTAGGGATTCTATCAACAATCCAATAACCGCATGATACTTGGTGATATTGTTGGTGGAGGGACCTAAAAAAACACTGCCTAAAATCACCAGATCACCTATGGGGGAGTACAGTACCAAATATGTCGATGTAATATTTAGCGTGTAACGATTAACACCATCCATGAATCTAGTAAAAGTGGTCATGTGTCCATTAAACATAGAACATACATAAGTAGGGTTTGCAAAAAATAAATCTTATATCACACAAAAAACCACACTTCCAAATCAAAACACACAGCAATCTATAAACAATATTTACAAATATCCTATGCTAGATGCCCTAGGCATATTATCTTTTAAGGTAGATCCCGTTACAAGGCTCTCCCAAGGGCATCCCATCATATTCCACTAACTCATACACACCTACTTCCAAGAAACGACTAATAATGTAAGGCCTATGCCACATAGATTCAAATTTAGCTACCCTCAGCTTATCATGTTTTTGGTCATAATTCAAGATAATATCTCCTTCATTGAAAGAGTGGGGTCAAACAGATCTATCATACTGGGATTTCATCCATCGTTTGTGTGCTTCATTAGCTAAAACAACATCACGATGAGTTTCATAAAGTTTATTCAAATACATAAATCATTCTTCATCCACAGTGGTATTAGGAAAAAGTTCCACAATGATATTTAGAGAAGGAATTTTGCATTCTATCAGGAGAGTAGCCTCAAGTCTGTACACCAATTGAAATGGTGTGAAACCAGTAGAGGTCTTCACAGTAGTCTTGTAGGCCCAAAGTTCAGAAAAGCATTGCGAATGGAAATTTGATTTGGCCTTCCCTACCATTCGTTGAAGCATAGTTTTTAAAACTTTATTAATCACTTCAACCTGGCCATTGGCATGGGGGTAGTAAGGTGTAGAGTTATCATGTTGAAACACTAATTTTGTACTCAGTTCTACCATCATTTTATTCTAGAAATGTGACCCATGGTCAGTCACAATGGCCCTAGGGATCCCGAACCTAGTGATGATATGGTTAAATAAAAACAACATAGCTATTTTTTGTATTTGGCATATGCGAACATAGCCTCATCCCATTTAGTAAAGTAGTCCACAACCATGATAATGTAGCCATGCCCCCCAACTGAGATAGGACAATAATGCATGAAGTCTATGCCCCATTTTGCAAAAGGGCCAACTGCTACGATGGGATGGAGCAGAGCAGGATGGGTGTGCTTAGTTTTAAAAATTTGGCAGTGTGTGAATTTCTTGATAGTTTCAATATAGTCTTTGAAAATCGAAGGCTAGAAATACCCTGCGCACAAGATCCTCTGGGAAGTAGTGAACCCAGAGAGATGACTGCCACAAGCTCCAGAGTGATAACCATTCAAGACGATTTCATATTCTTTGTGGGTGATACAACGTTTTAATATAGAATCAGCACCATGATAGTATAGGGTATCATTCAAAATGAGGCAATACTTAGCCTGGTGGTGGATGCGATGACATTAATCGTGAGTAGCATTGGGCTAATATCATTGAGTTTGGAGATAGAGAATGAAATATCCATACAAAGGATCAATTGTGCTAATGTGAAACAAAAATTCACCCGGAAATGAATAAAAGGGATATTTTTCTTCAGTAAGATGGGGAAGTTCACACATGAGCTCAGCAAAAACAAGTGACTTCTTTGAAGTGGTTTTAGCAAATTCCAACTCAAACTTCTGGAGGATAATGATCTAGCATGAGTATTTTCCCCCAAGTACCTTCCAAGTCAAGAAATAATACATGGGGTTGGCATCTACATAGAATGTAGATGTGCGGAGCAGGATGTAATGACGAAACTTATGGACTGCGATGACAGTGGCCAGAGCGATTTTCTCCACATGCGAGTATTGGGTTTCAGAGTCAATGAGACTTTTACTAGAGTAGTAGATCACATGTTATTGGTTGTGTTTGTCAGCCTGAACTAGGACCATGCCAATGGTTGATAAGTATGTAGCCAGGTACATGGAATAATCCCTTGTAGAATCAGGTGGTTGTGACATGGGTACATGAGTGAGAGCATGTTTAAGATCCCCCCAAAAAAGGAGTATCCTTTTTTAATAACCACATGAATCCATGTGTCTTTTCTGCATAGTTACAGATGAAACGACGTAAAAATTTTCCTTCCCTTGCAAACATTGGAGTTCTGTTACATTAGTCACGAGTGGGTAGAGCCAAGATGGCTTCAATCTTTAAAGGGTCAATATAGATACCATACTTGGACATAATGAAGCCAAGAATTCGACCAATTTTGACATAGAAAACACATTTGTCGAGAATCAAACAAACATTGAAATGACAACATCTAAGAAAAATGCCTCTCATATGATCGACATGAAGGTCCCCCTGCTTGGAATGAGCAGGCAGGTCGTCGAGATAGGGCTCCACAATGTGTTTGATATCATGAAAAGCATATGAAATGGCGTGTTGAAACATAGCACCAACATTTTTCAAACCAAATGAGAGTTTGCAGTAGGAAAAGGTTCTCCATGGACATATGAAAGTTGTACTATGTTGATATGAAGGGATAATCTTGATTTCATTATAGTCGGAAAAGCCATCCATAAATGAAAAGATGACACTTCTGACACAGTTATCGATAATTTGATCGATGTAAGGGGTAGGGAAATTGTTTTTTGGACAAGCCCAATTCAAATCCCTAAAGTCGATACAAACCCTAATAGTACCCTGATTTTTGTTCACATGGACTATATTGGACACCCATTTAGTCAAGGGCATAGGGTAAATGAAACCAGCCCTAAGAAAATTTTCAACTTCCTCCTTAATGGCTACTGCTTTTCGTGGATGTACCTGGCATAATTTTTGGAGAATTAGCTTGGCACCAAGGTAGGTTTTAATCTCATGGACAACAATGGAGGGGTAAATCCCTGAAATTTCTTCATAGGTCCAAGAAAATACATCTCTAAATTATTTAAACAAGTCCATATGTGACTGAAACTCTAAAGGTGAAGAATTCTGGCCTATCTGAATAATCTCTAAAACACCCAGTTTCACTGATATGTCCACAAGGATGGTTTTGGTAATATTTGCATAAATTACCCTTAGATTCAACCCCATGGATGAGAGTTGGAGACTGAGGGTCTGTGACTATATCAGATGAAATCATGGATGTGAATTGCTCTTCTACCATAAGGAAAGGGGGAAGGAAATAAGATCGATGGTGATGTTATTCACAAGGAATCTCTTCCAAGGAAATGACTTCCATGATTGAATCATCAGAGGGAAATGTATGCAAAATATAATCAAGAGATATGGGGGTACTATATAGCCAATATGGTAGGTGATATTGATCGGAGGCCACCAACAAATGATCATTGATGGTGGTTTTACTAGTGGTTTGAATGGAATTATATATTTCCTCAAAAGGAGTAAGTGATGTTGGTTCATCAATAGAATTTACTTTGTCTACGATAGGGGTAGAAATCATATTTAAAGATGTGGTCTATGGGGTAGGAGGAGAATTTGATAAAGGAAATACTCCCATGAGGGAAGAGTCTTTGATGAGGACTACTCTAATGTTCTGATACTATGGGGTATTCAAAAGTGGAACATTGTTTGCATCATTTGTAATAGTAGTAGGTGTGATGAAATCTAATTGGTCTATCGTAACAATCCTTCCTTGGAATGGGAATTGGACAATTCAAAAGACACACGATGCTACAACTTACATAGCATAGAATCAGTTGCAAACTAGGAGTAGTTTTTAGTCCAAAGGAGCATCAATGACTTCAATATGAATGGAAATTGATTCCCCCCCAGTTCTACCGGGAGAGATGGAAGTAATCCATATGGTTGAAATCCACGACCATAAAAGGCCTTGAGTGTAGTAGGTGAACGATTAATCTTAGGAGAACCAATGTCTCTCCAACAAGATAGGGACATGATCAAAGTAGAGGATCCCTCATCCAATACGATATGACAGATAGTCTTTCCAATGGCCTTTGTAGAAAATTGGAAAGCCAACTGATGTGAGATCATAGATTTAAAGTCATCCAGTTTGAAAGAAATGATGTTACTGTTCTTAGGATCCATGACTACAAGTTCTGTTAGCAAGTTTTTTTGCTATGTGGGGCAAGTTTGGAGTACTTATAGCGCCGACATAGTGCATGGTTCCTAGGACAAATCTTCTACAATGTTATAGTATTGGGTAGCACGTGCGTTAGTATTGATAATAGAATTATGAAGAGTGCTCTTAGGTGGGAGAAAATTTGTATTAGGCAAAGGTTTTTCGATGTGAAGACCATTTCTTGGAGGAGGGGTGGAAGATGAAGGTTTTTCAGATGGGACCTCATAAGGTTTCTTCTCTAGAGGGGGGTCATAAATATGTTCTCTTGTATTTAGGTTAATCGTTTCACTTGACATCATCTTTACTTCATCAATGGATGAAGAAGGCCCATGCAAATATTGATGATCTATTAACTGCTGTTGGGTTGGGAAAGGGTCTGTAAGAACTATCGGGGTGTGTGAACTCTTCAAAAGCTTGTCAACTTCCTCTCAACAAAGACATTCTTTAGTGAAATTATCACCTCCACTGATTAGGAAGGGGTACTTCACCTTTCTCCTATTTTTTGAATCAACATTAGGATTTGGTGGTTTATTACCTTCCTGTTACTTATCAGATTTTTCAGTTTGTTTTTGCCTTTTATTTTTTCACTAGAAGGTCATATTTTTTCAATTTGTTTTTTCCTTTCATTTTTCCACCAGAAGGTGTAGTGGATTGAACCGCATTTACTTCAGCGGAAGCAATAGGAGGGGGTATAGTTTTGGGGCGTGGTGTTGGTTGACTTACTGGTGCAGCGGGTTGGGTTTTTCTCTTGGTATATTTTGCTGCCATTTGAGTTTGAACTAAACTAAGGATGCCATCCACATGTGGTTCAGTTGCAAGTCTTGACGGGTCCGATGTAGGACGAGGAGCATGGGAAATTAAGTCATACAGAGCACCTGACTAGGAATACACCAATTCTAAGTACTAAGCACAACTAATATCTTGCTCCTTTGTAATAACTCCTCCCATGAAAACATCTCTAGCAATAGTGTGAAGGAAATATTTTGTGAACCAATCAGCAAATAACTGGTCATGAGTAGGGGCATTGATTAACCTATGTATTCGTCTCCATTCATGGATGTGATTAGAGATATGTGTTGAAGTAGTTTTTTGAAGCGAGGTTGACAGGTTTGTACATGTTTCATACTGGATTGGTAGTTGAAAATGAGTTAAAAATGCCATTGCTAAAGCATTAAAATATGAGAAAGAGTGTTATGGTAGCTCTATATACCATTTTGTAGTGACGCTCGTGAGGGTTCTCTGAACTAGCTGTAGATGGATTGAACCGTCCATCAGATAATTTGATGAACACCATAGATGAAAAGTGATCACATGGTTCTTAGGGTCCTCACCGGGTTTTCCGTCAAACTTTGGTATATCCAAAGGTAACTTAACCGGAATAATAGGCCAGGAGGGATCATGATGTAGACAGATCTGACATATCTACTGTATCTAGAAATGGCAATTACTGAATGGGTTGAGGACATTGGTAATACAGGTATGGCATTTGCGGACTAGTAGTACCATAGGAATATTGATAAATAGGGATAGACGATGCTCTCGCAGCTGGTTGATTTGGTGATTGGTTACTAGAAGGTCCACCAAGGGGTGGGCCTCTAGGTGGTTGTGGTGGTGGTGGTCCTTTGAGAGGAGGTGGTGGCGGGGGTCCTCCAAGTGGTGGACCTTTTTAAGGTGGTATTCTGAGTGGGGGTCCTCCAGGTGGTGGGCCTCCAGATGGTGGGCCTCCAGGTGGTGGTCCTACAGATGGTGGCCCTCTGGGTGGTGGGCCTCTAGGAAGTCCATAAGGTCCTCCAAATCCTCCATATCCTTCATATCCTCTAGGTCCTCCCAGTCCTCTCTGGGGTCCTATAGGTGGTGGGACTCTGGGTGGACCACCATACCCTCCAGTAGTGTTCACGAAATATCCTCCATAGGATGGGACATTATACCAATTTGGTTGTCCCTAAGGGAAAAACACATTTCCAGGGTAGGGAATTGCGGGATAGACTACCACTGACAGTGCTAGTTAATAATCTTGGTGGACCATAGGTGGTTGATTCCCGAGATAAGTATATCCCCAAGAAAGTGGAGTAACAGTAAATTGGACCCATGAGGATCCTCCCTAGCTGGCAGGAGGCACAACCATAGTGGTATTAGGGGGGAGGAATATTTACTGTTGGTTGTACTATAGGTAAGTTCTGCCCCATACTAGAAACAGTCCCTTCGGTTGATGATGGAACTTGTGCTGGGGAATGCCCCCTATGTGTAGAACCTATAAGAGAAGCTGAAGCGAATGAGGAGTTCTGATTGGGAGAGGGGTCTAAACTGGATTCTAACTAGGAGTTGGGGTGTGAATTGGGTTCTCAGTAACCAAATTTTGGGTTTGTGACTCTAGAAGAAGAGCTACTTGTGGTGGTGATAGGGCATGATACCCAGGTGGGGTTGTTCTTGAAGGATTGGGAAGAGGAGAAATACTTCTCCTCCTCAAATTTTCTGCATTTTTCAATTCTTCTATGCGTTTGCACAAATTCTCTATAGAATATTAGAAAAAATATTCATTTAACAGAGCATTCTCAAGGCATCTCCTTAAAGGGGAAAGTATAGATGGATCCGATTTAGTTGTAGTAGTTCCATAATCAGCAATAGACTGTCCTAGAGAGGTTCTTCAGAAAGGAGCATTTGGATCATATTCTGCTTCTGTAGTTTCATTAGGTGGGTGGTTAAATGTCCATTTGGATGAGCCAGGTTGACCCTCCATCAGAAAGAGAAAGGGTGGGTTAGCCGTAAGAGGTAGTTGGAGCAAAGGATTATCATAAATAGAGAAATCATATCTAGTTTTAGTGGTTGAAGTATTTTCTTTATGAGCATCAGCAGAAACTAGTCATTCCATGGTTTCTCCTTCTTCTCCTTCCATGACAGAAGGAGAGTTAGGAGGTAAACCCTACAATCTATGAGAATGCCTTACAAATTGCTCAGCTAGGGTGACGACTGAAATTTTATACCCTGGGTCAAAAAGAAGAAATACACACACAAACAAACCTATGAAAGATAAGGCCATAAGTAGACTTAAATTATAGGACAAGATGAAGATATTCGGTCTCTCACTAGCATTGCCAAGTTGTCACAAATCGCAATATACAATAGGGTCCAACAGTGAAACATGACAAGGAGGATTGGTACTATACCCTTTCCTAAACACCAGATTACCTAGATGACACGTGCGTAGTAGCTCCCCGAGTGCTATTCTCAGGGTATTTCTCCAACAAGACGACAAAAGGGATTTTCTCAGATGGTTTGGGAATCCTAGTAGGGTCTCTTGATATACACATTAGAGGAATTTTGGGGTGTAAAATGGGCCTCCTAAGGAAAATAATAAAATAATAGTTAAAATAATAAAATAATGGTTAAAATAATAAAATAATATTAATTAA
>LPNX010040809.1:198342-244507 GCA_001517045.1 Pseudotsuga menziesii
TATGTGGGAGCTCAAATCTGTATTAGTATTTTCTGCTGCACAACTGTTCGAAAGGGGCCCTCCGATATACAATTAGGTACGTGAAGTACCTTTCGATATATCTCAAGGGTACGTGAAAGGCAGTCAGTACATGGAGGAACCACATAGACACCGGACTGCAGTGTAGACATGTAATGAAAACTCCTATGTTTTAAGACACTTGAACACTTATCTACCCTATCACTCAAATTTCTATAATATTTTAGCCTAAAGCTACAGTTTATTTTATCTCGATGGTTAGTCAAAGTTTGTGAGGTGTATTTTATCCAAAATGAAAATTGTAATCTATATGTGATGCAATTTATTTCTTTCAATGAGAACTATCTACATTAGGGAAGAGACCATTTCTTTTTCCTTTGAAAACACACAAATTCAATGCTACTTCACCAACTTAACAGAAGACCTAACAAGCAATTTTTCAAAAATTTCTTCAAACATAAAACTTTTCACCAATAAGAACTCTAAATCTATGAATCGAGAAAAGAAAATGAAGCCTCTAATGTTTATCAAAATTGTATCTACTCAATCACACCAAAAAGAGTCTACTCGTCTAAACCACTCATGCAAGGCAAGAATAAAACTTTCCTATGCATAACCAAGACAAGATAACTAGTTTATTTTTGTATTTTTGAATGTAATAAAAGACGTAAAGAATATTAAAGAAAACTAATTTAAGAAAGGCTACATATTTCCTTTTTTCAACATAAACGTTTTAGAGAATGGACCACATTAATCAAGAAATCCAAAACTGAACTTGCACAGAATTCCTTTTCACTATGAATTTTTCACTAAACGAGGAAATAAATGTTTTGCAAGTAAGCTCAATAAGTGAGAATCAGACTGTCAAAACCAAGAGGCTCAACAATCAAACACTCAATCAAGACACAGTAAACTTTTTTAGTGAAACAAAAAACATCAGAAAATAAAAATTTAGGCAGTATGATGGCCTACCTCGACGCTGGGAAGCAGGATGCATCAAATCACTGTAGAGCTATCGGTGCTTTTTGTCTACCACAGCAGGGAGCCGGCGATGCTTTGTCTAAAATTAAAAGGTGCATTGATGGTGCTGGTTTTCAGGAGGCAAGATGTGCCTATAAGGCAACGACACTCTGTTATATAGAGCTAAGTGCGCCAACAGAACTAGGGATGCAAAAGAATAAAGGTCTGCACAAGCAACCAAAAAATTTGAGTAAGTTGGACTGAAAGAAGTAAATCAACTTCCAAACAAAGGCGATTATCAAAGCAGTAACATGGATCACTCACCTTATCAGTAGAAATGAGCTAAGGAAGAGAATGTAAATTCATAAGCAAAAAAGTTACCAATAGTCGTAGATCCAACAAGAACTTCTCCAGATCTGCCCCAGATCTGATCGGATTACTATCCCCAGTGGAGTTACCAATTTTGTTTCAAGGAATTCTACAATTGATGCACACATCGCTTGTTCCTCTACCCTGTATGATGCAAGTGTAGAACAAAATAAACACATCAGTATATCCTTTCCCTAGATAATGAATTTGATCAACATGAAACTAAACTCATACCTTAGATATGACCATTCTTTATCTTCATTCCAAATTCCTTGTTTCAATCTTCAATACTTGTAAAAGAGATCAAAAGACAAAAACACAACATGAGAGTATCATGGAAAATTAATCATCTATGTTAGTGATCAAGGATTCTAACAACATTTAACTGATATTAACACACATTAAATACGAGAAAGGGTAACACTTTTGTATTAATAATAAAAGAGAGTAAAGTTACAACCATAAATCCTTGATGTCACTAGCTTTATCCACTACAAAGATCTACAATCCTTCACACTTACAACAATCTCTTAACACATAAGCTCAATCTATCTTTCCTCTATACCAGATCTCAGTCCAACAACATAAGGGTGATTTCTTTGGCCTCCTCTCACTCACTCCATGAAGGCTTTATTTATAGGCCAAATTATATGAGATTCACTTAGGGAATGGATAGGAGGTGATCTCAACAAGTGAGGAAGGTGAATTCCACCTCTCCCTAGCTAGTAGGAACCAACTCAATAGAGGCTATGCAAGGAATCTTCTAGAAAAGTGTTGACTTTCCTAAGGATGGAAAAAAGTTGCCAAAGGAATCTCAGTCTAGGATTTCAGAAAGGAAAACGGGAAACTATGGAATTTTAAGGTGCAACAAAACAAATCACATTTTTCAACATAATTAACTACTTTCCTTTTAGTCCCTGTAGCTAACTGGACCAGCCAAGACTTTTCAAACCTTTCCAAAGATAAATTGCATTTTTCCACTATGCTAGGTGACACATATCTTAAACTAGCACCTGGGTCAATCAGAATAGAAACATACTGGTTTTGTATCATATCTTGTACTTCCGCCATGGAAGTTTTATGATCAACCTGTCGATTTTCCAAGGTTGCATTTATTCTAGGAATTTCATTTGCTACATCTCCAACTCTTTCCTCTTCCTGAATGGTATGCAAATTGTTGTAGTCCCTCCTTCTGTTTGGACAATCCTTTGCATATTGAGGTCCCTGGAATTCCCATCACTTTACAAGTTTCTTATGTTCATTACTTCTAACATTATTATTAGGCATATCTATGTATTTTGGTGTTGTAGTATTTTGTTGTGTTTTACTTTTAAAATCTGTTCCTTGATAATTATTCATAGAGAAATTCTGAGAATTATTCCCAAAAAATTTATTACACTTAAAACCTTTTCTCTTATGATCAAAGTTACTTGTTCTCTTATACTTCCAGCTAGGTAATCTTTCTCTCTTTTTATTCTGTTCGTAACAAAAGTTATCGAATTCAATTTTATCCTTGAAACTAGTGGCAAAACAACTTAAAAAACTTTGTATTTTAGGCTTTTTGTCAATTATATAGGGTACATATCTTAGTAAAATTAGAAATTTTCTACTTAACTCTTTCATTGACATTGAACCAAGTTATAGTTCATAAAACTATTTAGCTATTTATTCATAATACTGTTTATATAATAATTTCCTTTTAAATTACTTTTTAAAGACTCTCCAGGTTAAATACTTTTCCTTAAGTTTTTGAATCTTTTTATGTCCTACCACCAGATTTCAGCTTTTTCAGTTAGGTTGTAGATAGCCATCTGAGATTTCAATCTATCGGAGTAGTTATAAATCTAGAAGTACCTTTTCATTCCCGATAACCGAGCCTTAACTTCTTCATCCTTTTCTACTTCCCCGTTGAACATGGGAGGTTTTATCTTTCAAAATTATCCTAAGATTTCTTTATAAGGTTTATACTTCCTTTTCCTAAGATTTCTTTCACTACTTTCACTTGTGTATTTATAACTTCCCCTATGCGACCTTATGTCAACTCCTAAAGAAGATGCACTATCAGAGAATTTTAATTTCTTACCCTTGTGTTTATATGATACTGTTTCAGAATCAGTTTCATATGCATTTCTTTTATCTTTACCTTTGTTGTGTTTCTTGTCTAGTAAAATCTGATTTAGGTCCAAAATTCTTTCCTTATCGATTTTCACAATTTCTAGTTCATCCTTTAACTCTTTCACCATTTTTAGTAACTATAGTAGGGCTTTCACCCTTGCTACAAGCAAGAACAACTACCTTCTGTCTATAGGACGGAAGGGTAGGGTTCCTGTTGGTTGGAAGAAAACCTGCAAAACAATGTTAAGGCTAAGCTATGAAACCCTGCATGAAATGGTTAGAAAACAAAGGGAAAACCTGCAGCAAATCATTAGAGAACAAACATGCAAATAAAATAAGCTAGAAAACTAAAATAACAATGAAAACAAATGGTTATACCTTCTGTTTAGGTGGAAATGGGACACCATGCCCTAGCTTTGGAAGCACCTCTCTCTATGGGATGAAATCTTGGCTTGTGGAGCAATGGAGAAGAGTGAGGGTGAATGGATTGAGAGGAAAAGGGTCTCAAGTCACTCACACAGGAAGCATAATGATATGGAGAGAAAGAGTGTTTTGAGAGTGACCCCCACCCCTCTATTTATAGCTTTTTTCTAGAGATTTAGGGTTTTAAGCCCCTTTTTTGGTCTTTAATCTCGTTTCACCCAATTATTATCTCCTCTAGGGGTTTTAAGCTCTTTTGAGAGGTTTTAGCCCATTTTTGGAGGTTTTAGCCCCTATGAGAGCTATTTTGGCTCTTTTTAGGGGTTTTTAAGCCCTTTTTCATATTTTTGAGCCTTGGCAAGTGTGTGGGGGTCAAATGAGGGTCATACGTAGATGTATTTGGGTGGTATAGGTCATGTAGAGATCATTGGGGTATTTTTTGGTTTAAAAGATTGACCCCTGACGTGTGAGGGAAAGAGTTCATCGTATGGCTGATGAACATCATAGGATTTTCTAGGGAGAGGTGGTGTTTCCTGCGCTGGGGCATGGTAGATTTTGGTTTTTGTATTAATATGGTTCCCATCAATGGGTGAGATACAAATAATGTGTGACATGTATATGGACGAGGTGGGCATCCCCATGTTCATAACAATTTCGAAATAATAATGTGATCTAAGCTCTATAATACAAGAGCCGATTATGTACAGCTAATGATACATAGTGGTTTCCTCAATAAGAGGATGAATACAATAATGTTTTGAAGAACTGCTACATTGGACCCATGGAATTCTCATGGAATGCTATATCTTCAAGACTTATGGCCTGCTGGATATGGAATGATACATAGTTGTAGGAACCCACTGACGGAGAGTCAGAGTCTTTGTGGTACAAATATGCTACATCAATCATAAATCTATATAGAAGCATTGTTGGGGCTTCTGAAAACTGTCTCCAATGGAACCCAGAAATCACAAGGGACATGAACTTATTTGGGTCCCTCAAATAGACTCATCAATGTGCTAGAGTCAGGAAAAATCCAGGGTCTTCGACCAAATACTGCATGAACCAATACCATGTACGAATCTCAATGGTGTGATGATGTCACTAGAGTTGAGCACGTGAGAAACAACCATCCCGAGAGGCACTAAGGACTACTATAAAGTGTTCCAAGGAACTCATCAATGAGGTTGATGAAACCAGGATACAGGGACCTTTGGGTTTATCCTCTGGAACTTTGTGTGTTGTCTACGATAGAGTGAGACCTGCAACTGGCCAAGGAAATGGTGTTTCCTTGATTATAAGCACAAGGAAGATAACCAAAAGATGTGAGGCAATCTGAGGAATGACCCACTGAATGGGAGGGGAGGGAGGGGGAAGAGTTGACCAGGGGAAGGGAATCATGAGGGTCTCAAACTTCCTTTGTTCAGAGTATGACGGCAGGGTGGACCTGGTAGTAAATGAAACTGACTCATGGGAAAGGGATCATAGCTGTAATACCGAGAATGTAACTGCAGAAGGGAAATGCTTGGGGGAGGTAGAAAATTTTGGTATTGATGGGATCCAAGGAAGACACATTGCAGAGTACCCTATACAAAGGCGACCCAAAGTGGGAATGTTGCCAAACTATTATATGTGGGGTGGTGTCTAAAGACACTGTTGTTGTACAATATCATGGATTTTTAGGGAGCCCAAGAAAGTAAATGCTCGATGGTGCTTTCAATTTTAGAGAGTCTGAAAGCATGAAGAAGAGTCCAGTGGGGGATCTTTTTCATTGGTAGTATCCTATGCCCGAAGAAGGATAAAAGTATACATAGGAGAGCTCTCCCATCCTTTAGGGGATGAGAGAATTCTTTACCATTGGTAGTCCAATCAGGCCAGAAAAGGTTAAACTTGTACTGACTAGACGGTCATTCAAATACTTTTACGAGCATGAATGAAACCAAGTTTGCTTGACGAGCTTTTCTTGATGAGAAGGTTGGAAAAGAGCTTAACGACAACCCATGGTGAGCTTTTTCGTATATTTCGGCTCCTCTACCCAAGAAATCATAAAAGGATGTAGAGGGGAATGGTCTTGGATTTGAATGTGCCAAGGTGGTCCTTTTCATATGGTAGTCTACATGGTTCACAAAAGGAGATAAAGGAGATGATGTAGACACCCTTTCCTATACTTTAATGAGCAGGAAAGGAAGCAGTGGCGCTTGACAATCTTTTCATTCTTTTAGGAGTCAGAAAAGAGCTTAACGAAAACTCTGGTATGGTCAATCGATTAAGGGGGAACTGATGATGCCCCTATGTCGAGAAAATGGATAGTGGTCCAAATTTCATCTGTGTAGTATAGATGGAGTGGGTGGATCTTGAACATACCAATACATGTACAGGATAGATCACGATAGAGTCACGTGAGTCGATGCGGCAGAGGCACATAAACTGAGGTACTCTTGGACAAAGGTCATGAAAGTCTTGTGTGAGTTGTGGTGGATGGAATTGACTACATATGATGTGAGTGCAAGTCTGAAGGTAGTTATATGCCAAATGCATGCAAAAGAAATGATCTGCCCTCCAGGTGATGGTCAGGAGACCCGCGTAAGGTGTGGTGGGTGGATTTGAAAGTTATATGCTGAAATTATAAAATTATGTGCCTATCGGGGAGATGGTCTGGAGTCTCACATAAGTTACAGTAGGTCAGTGTGTTGCAAGTACAGGTACGGAGACACTTACATTATAATATGGTACGTAAATCGAGGTAACTTCCAGGAAGTGGTCCCAAAAATTACTTCTTAAACATGAGACGATGGTCTCATTAGAAGATAGAGGGAGTAATTCTGAAACCAGTGGTGTGAACGATGTCCCAAATGGACTCCGTATGGCCTGGTTATGTAAAAAAGAAGAAAATAGGTCAAATGAGGCCTATAAATGGGTGGGGACCACTGTGTGAGGTGTCACTGTCACTGTTCACTACTGAGTTGGAGAGGTGTTCCCTGAATTTATTTTACTAATTTCTTCTATTTCGATTGATAGTTTTGAGATCCATGACTTGCAGGTAACAGCTCTTGCAAAATCTACCTTTTTCAGTGGTTTACATTTTGAATCTTCTCTCTTGGGGGTCCTTTGTGAGGATGCTAGGGTCTCAACGAGCCAGGTCACACCTTTCATGGGTAAAGGAGTGATTGGGTCACACCTATGAGGCTGTTTTGAGAGACTTGGTTGGTATTTTTGTCTAGACAGGTGTGACTTAGTCCCTGGGTGGCATTTTTGCTGAAATCTATGGCTGGCAATTGTGTTTTGCTTATGCAGGATGCCTAAGATTAAGTGGTGTGAGAGAGACTGTAAAGAACTCCGAGAGACATAATTATGGGACAGGAATGTGTGTGATGCACTGGCCCATTGTGGATTACTGAAGTTCATGTGGATTCCCCTAATGAAGAGCTTACATCTACTATTGCAGAATTTGGTGAGATTTTGGGACATTGGGGAGGAGGATTTCATGATCTAGGGGCAGCATATTGAGATTACGTTGTTGGATGTATATTTCTTGGCTGGGCTCCCTATGTTGGGAGTGGTTGGAAACTTGTTTCTAACACTGTCTTGTGGGGAGACACTGGAGGAGTTGTGTGATAAGCATTGTTACACAACTGCGTATGTACGTGGCTCACACATTTTGACGTGTGACATTGAGGAATTGTCAACACGTGCTATTGCGACCATGTTGCTGCGTATCTTGGGTTCCATGGGGAGCCACAAGATATATGGAGGGCAGCTACAAATGGTAGAGCATGCCATGAGGGGCACTTACTATGGATGGGCCCAGATGTACCTTTTGGCGGTTCGGCATTAGCTAAACCATGCAAGGGAATCTTGGGGAGGATTTTGTTTTGGCTCCTTCTTATGTGCTTTCCTCTTTAAAAAAGTACCTAATTTGCATCTTTGTTAGAATAATCAACCCATAGTTTACCCACTTAGACATTAATTCCATTATTTTTGTCTTATTTGCCTAGTTCATGTGTCCCACCTTGTGCAAGTTGTTATTTGCCTATCTATAATGGTCAAACTTGCCATATTTGACTCATGGAGCACGTGGGAGAGCTAAAGAAATCAATTATGCTTTATTCCTAGCCTCCTAGGTGCCCTTCTGCTTTTTCTGCTTTATTGCCTGCTTTTTCAGTGTTTTAAGGAAAAAGGAAAAGCTAGACTAGGTGAGGTTGACTTGTTTTTTGTCCTACACATCCTCCTCTCTTTTCTCCATGAAAAAGAATGTATGAGCTGCCATTCCACCACTCTTTATCTTTCCTATGCCTTTTTACCAATTCGTGAGCTCCATGATAGATTTGGGATCAACTTTTTACACCTATGGGGGATTTGCTTATTTTTGGTAAGCCTACTTTATGCTAGACTTGGATGCCTCCTCATGAATTTGATTTCTTGATGTATTCTATTTATTCAGCAACCTATTTTATTACAGGGTTGGCTATTGTACACTCAATTAATACAATTTAGTGTTACAGCTCCATATTGAGTCTCTTTTGTGAGCAATTTTGCATGATCAATTGATAATTGTTGTGAGTAAAATTAATCTATTGCTGGCCTTAATTTACACATGGTATTAGAGCCATTGTAGGTTGTTTCTCTCCTTCAAAAATTGTTTTACAGGTTCGACATCAAGACTGGGAGCCTTCTACTGATAGCCGAGACAGATTTTCTAGAGCTATGGATCAATCACAGAAAACTATCTTGACTCCTTTCAATTTATTTGAATGGAAAGTAGAGATGGAGATAGTGTTGAGAGAAAAATGCCTCTACAGGGTGACTATGGCAACAGAATCAGAGCCCAATGCAGCTGCAGAGAAGATAAAATGGCACAACAGGAGGGATGAGGCTTATGGCCTCCTGTGCCTGAGTATTTCCAGAGACCTCCTTTTCCATCTCGATGGATTGACATCACTGAATGAAGTATGGGAGAAGCTTGCTGATCTTTTTGGAAAGACAGATGAGATGAGGGGACATCAAATCGAGAATGAGCTGATTTCTCTGAGTCCAACAAGCTTTGAATCCCTGCAGCTATATTTCTCCAAGTTCATAGCACTAGTTTTGCAGTTGAAACAATGTGGTATTGAAAAGAAAGATGATCAGCTCGTACTGGCCATCCTCTCGAAGCTGGGCCCTGATTATTCAGTGTTTTTTTTTACCTTCTATGCCACAAAACTGACAGCTCAAACCTGGAAGATGCCTAGCCTTGCAGATTTCATGGAATCTCTCACACAAGAACATGACAAGCTGGTGATGATGGGCACCATCAAACCATCCAAAGATCAAGCTTTGATTGCTGGAGATTCGAGGGTGGATTCAAAAAGCAAAAAGAAAGCTAAAAAGCCACCTGAGCAAAAGAGAGACAAGAAACAGTCTCCGGAGGATCTACAAGGTCCCAAGAAGAATAACCAGAAGAAGAAGAACAAAGGTGAAATGAACAAGTGCGCATACTGTAATAAGGGAAATCACTCTGAAAGCTCTTGTATGAAAAAGCAGATAGACATGCTGACAAATCTCCTAGAGAAGAATGGCATCTCCCTTCCAAAAAGCTCAAAGAAGAGAGAAGGAGGATCAAGTTCCGATGACAGAGAGAGAGTTCATGCTCTAGTTGCTGGCACATCAAGCTCACCCAGTTTTATCATTGATTCTGGAGCTTCAAGACACATGGTTTCGACTAAGGAGGCCTTCTCCTCACTGGATATGTCGAAAGGACCATCTATTGTACTGGGAGATGACTCTCTCACTGAAAGTAAAGGAAAAGGAAGGATAGATCTTGATCATGATCAGTTCAGCAATGTGCTATATGTCCCTGGTCTCGCCTCCAACCTCCTGTCAGTGTACCAGATGACCCACACTGGGTCTCCTAAGAAGGTCATATTCTCCCCCGATGAAGTTGAGATCACAGAGATTTCAACTAGTAGATTCATTGCAAAAGGAGTTGCGAATCATGCTCAAAAGGTATACATGTTCTCACACTTCCTACCTTACTCAAACCCCTCTACTCTTCTCATTCATGCTAATGAAGCCAGCAAGCTATGGCATGAAATATTTGGCCATCTAAATTACAAGTATCTGTCTGATCTTAGTGAAAAAGAAATGGTCATAGGGTTGCCCAAGATAAAATTTTCCAGAAGAGTCTGCCAAGGTTGTATCCTAGGAAAACACCCAGAGCATAAGTTTGAGAGAACCTTTGCACCCCTTGAGCTAATCCACAGTGATGTTGTTGGTCCATTCCCTCATATGTCTATGATTCAGGCCAAATATGCATTGACCTTCATTGATGACTTTTCCAGGTATTGCTGGGTTCACTTCTTGAAACACAAGTCTGAAGTTTTTGGCCTATTCAAAGTCTTTAAGGCTTTAGTTGAAAACCAGTCTGGAAGGAAACTCAAGGCCCTCAGATCTGAAAATGGTGGTGAGTATGTCAAGTCTGAGTTTATTAACTATTGTGCAGATGCAGGTATTCATATGCAGCATTCTATCCCTTACACACCACAGCAAAATGGTGTTGCTGAGAGGAAGAACAGATCACCGAAGGAGATGGCAACATGCATGATGGAGGACAAAAATTTTCCACCAAAGTACTGGGCCTAAGATATCAAATGTGCATCCTATATTCAGAATAGGGTGCCTCACAAACAGCTTGATGGCATGACTCCCTTCGAAGCATGGAGTGGGGACAAGCCAGATGTGACCCATTTCAGGATTTTTGGCTCAAAGGCATGGGCTAGAATCCCGACAGAGAAGAGGAAGGATTTGCAGCCCCAAAGCCAAGAGTGTCTTTTTTTTGGATACTCTGAAGATTCAAAAGGGTACAAGTTGATAAATTTGAGCACAAATAAATCCTTCATCGAAAGGTGTGTTCAGTTTGAAGAAGAACCCCTTGCAGAAGTGGAAGTTGGTGAAGCCTCTTCACCACCTGAACCTCAAGAAGTAAGTAAAGAGTTTGTTGAACATGCTGATTCTGATTTTTCTGATGGATATGAGTTTATTGCAGACCCTAACAGCCCCACGAGGCCAAAATGGGTAGCCAAGACACTACATGTAGCAGGTGAGCTAGCTGGGGATCCCAATGACCCAAGAAGGACTAGATCTCAGTTTGAGAGTGGTCTGTGCATGAGGGATCCTATGTTTGATGAAAAATGCTATTTGATGGTGGATTCTGATCCTCAAACATATGAATAAGCAGCAGGAGATACAATATGGAAAACAGCCATGAAGGAGGAGTTCAGCTCACTCCAGAAGAGCAACACATGGGAGCTAGTGGATCTTCCCCCAGGGAGAAAACTAGTACAGTGTAAGTGGGTCTATAAGACCAAATTTGTTGTTGATGGTTCACCACTGAAGTACAAGGCCAGATTGGTAGCCAAGGGATACTCACAGGTTCATGGAATAGATTACAATGAGACCTTTTCCCCAGTGGAAAAAATGGATTCCATCAGGCTAGCTCTAGCCATTGCAGCCTCAAGGCAATGGGAGGTACATCACATGGATGTAAAGTGTGCCTTCCTGAATGGAGATCTCACTGAGGAGATATATATGCAGAATCCTCAAGGTTTTTCTACTAACCCTTCTCTTGTGTGCAGGTTGAGAAAGTCATTGTATGGGCTAAAGCAAGCCCCCAGGGCTTGGTATGCCAAGATTGATAGCTTCTTGCTATCACTGAATTTTGTTCGGAGAAAATCAGATCCAAATGTCTATTTGAAGTTAGTTAATGGTTCATTAATGATCATTGTGTTATATGTTGATGACCTCCTCATTACAGGAAGCTCACAGGCTGAGATTGCTTCCTTAAAAGGAGCTATGAACCAAGCCTTCTCCATGACAGATTTGGGGCTCTTAAGTCAATTTTTGGGGCTTGAGATATCTCAAAACAAATATGGAATCAAGGTGCACCAGTAGAAATATGCCTTGGACTTGCTGAAAAAATTCAGAATGAAGGATTGCAAAGAAATAAAAACTCCTTTCCTTTCAGGAGTGAAGCTGGAAGAAGCCGATTCTTCACCGATGGTAAACAATACACTGTATAGGCAATTGATTGGCTGTTTGTTGTATCTGACACATACTAGACCTGATATTTGTTATGCAGTAAGTGTGGCTTCTATATTCATGGCTCATACTCAAGAGATCCATTGGAAAGCAGCTAAAAGGATCCTTAACTTTGTTCAGGGAACAAGGACACATGGGATCTTCTATAAAGCAAAATCTGATCTTGAATTGATTGGATTTACTGACAGTGATTGGGTAGGTGATAGCACAGACAGAAATTCCACATCAAGATATGTGTTCATGCTTGCAGAAGGGCCAATCAGCTGGTCAAGCAAGAAACAGAGTGCCATTGCACTCTCATCTACAGAAGCAGAGTACAGAGGAGTTGTTAATGCAACAACTCAATGTTTATGGTTGCAAGGTTTACTTGGAGAGTGTGGCTTCGAACCTGAGTACTCAAATACCATATACTATGATAACCAGAGTACCATTTGAATCTACAAGGATCTAGTTTAGAAGCAGAGAACCAGACACATTGAGATCCATATGCACTACATCAGAGAACTTGTGCATGATGGCACCATCCACCTACTCTTCTGTTCATCTTCAGAACAAGTAGCTGATATCTTCACCAAAGAATTTTGTGAGAAGACCTTCAGAAATCTCAAATCACTACTAGGGATTTCTGATCATGCTGTGAAAGCATGAGTGAAGACAAGATTCTACAATTTTGTTTTACAGTCCATGTTTAAGGGAGGATTTTCCCAAGTTGTTTTTGCCTCTTTCCTTGTTTAAATGGATTTGCAGTATGTAAAGGGTGACTAAGCCTTGTTTCTAGGCCCTATAATTTTTTGATATATTACTCATAAGTCAGGCTTAAGGGGGGGTTTTAGAATAATCAACCCATAGTTTACCCACTTAGACATTGATTCCATTATTTTTGTCTTATTTGCCTAGTTCATGTGTCCCACCTTGTGCAAGTTGTTATTTTCCTATCTATAATGGTAAAAATTTCCATATTTGACTCATGGAGCACATGGGAGAGCTAAAGGAATCAATTCTACTTTATTCTTGGCCTCCTAGGCGCCCTTCTACTTTTTCTACTTTATTGCCTGCTTTTTCAGTGTTTTAAGGCAAAAGGAAAAGCTAGACTAGGTGAGATTGACTTGTTTTTTGTCCTACACATCCTCCTCTCTTTTCTCCATGCAAAAGCATGTATGAGCTGCCATTCCACCACTCTTTAGCTTTCCTATGCCTTTTTTCCAATTCGTGAGTTCCATGACAGATTTGGGATCAGCTTTTTACACCTATGGGGGATTTGCTTATTTTTGGTAAGCCTGCTTTATGCTAGATTTGGATGCCTCCTCATGCATAAATTTCTTGATGTATTCTATTTATTCAGCAACCTATGTTATTACAGGGTTGGCTATTGTGCACTTAGTTAATACAATTTAGTGTTATAGCTCCATATTCAGTCTCTTTTGTGAGCAATTTTGCATGATCAATTGATAATTGTTGTGAGTAAAATTAATCTATTGCTGGCCTTAATTTCCACAATCTGCACGGGGTAGTGTAGGATAGTGGTCTGTGGGAGCTGCATATGTGTAGGTGGTACCAGATGATGGTGTGAGAGGGTGACGACAGAGTGAGCCGCTTCTTTACAAAGGAGCTGCTAGAGCAACGGCAACAACTTCCAATGGTTATTTAGGAGTACCCGTATGCAGTTATGGACTATCATGGGGACCTTGAGATGCCTCGACCTCTAGGCAAGGCATGGGGACCAGCTGGTATATATGTGTGATTTTTTTTATTCATCTTTATGCATAGTGTAGTTGAGTTGGTTGATAGTTATATGATTATATGCATATGTTGATGGCGTCTTTGTTTGTGTATGCAGATATTGGTCCTCACCCGTTTCCCGGGTATTAGAGGTGGGTAGTTGCGATTACGGAGGTGGCGGTCCCTGCGAGGAACCCTCATCGGCAATGACAAGAGTTAGAGGCTATTTTGCCGCACTTGGAGTGGCTTGCTGAGGGGATATCTGATGACGGTTGGCAACGTTTAGACAATGAGCTGATCGCCACTATTCACAGTGTGCCTCCGGAGTGGACCTCTGTGATCAGGAGGATGGCCGTGGCCTGTGATTACTTTCATCGGTTGGCACCAAGGAATTTTCCTACAGAGGACGATGAGTCTTCTAAGGAAGATGATGATACTGAGCCAGATGATGAGGATGAGTCTGGGTCAAATTAGCAGCTAGTGGGGCTACCCCTAGTGCATTGGTGCTCTTAGGACTTTTTGCATTGCTATGTATATTCAACTGAGAAAGCATATGTGGCTTCACATTTTGTATTGGACATATTTTGGACATGCGATTTATATATCTATATATATTTTTGACTCACGTGGATGCACTTTTTATGGTTTTATATGTGATTCTTTTTATGATGATGTGAAATGAAATTCCTATGTGATATATTTTTACATGTGTGTGCATGTTTATATATGATGATGCATGATGTCGTGTTTGTATGTTTCCTATGTGTGATTATGAATGTGCCAATTTAGAAAGTCATTAGCCATTTGATCTGCTACACTATTGAGGCTTCTGGGAACATTTGTGAATGTGATGGATTCAAATGTTTTAACCATTTGTTTAGTGCACAGGAATTTTCTAAAGAGGCAGGGATCATGTAGCTGGTAATATTTGTTCAACTGAGAGACGAGCAGCTGGGAGTCTAGGAAGACATCGATATGGTGGATGCCCAACTGGAGGGTGGAATCCGAGATGCGATTGACACCATCATATTCTACCTGGTTGTTGGTTGCAATGCCCATGCATATTCCGTCAATATGAATCAATTCATGCGATGGGGAGTAGATGACCCATGTAGCCGAGGAAAGGTTTGGAGACCATCTACTAGCTCTGTCAGCAAATCCAATGTATTGACACAAGGTAGGATCCATCTGGAGAAATCAAGGAAACACTACGTAAGACTCACTTTGAAAAATGTGTAAAAAAAAGGGACAAGACTATGTTACAAACTGAATTGTCATCACTTAAATAGGCGACGTTAGAGAGAAAGTGGTTTGGAATTTCAGGGGATCAGCAGTCATTCCTTTATGTGACATGATGAACCCTAGAAGACGGCCCATTGGGACACAGGAAACACACTTGAAATGGTTCAAGTGAATTTTGTACTTGCAACATCGTAGGAAGGCTTGCCGCAAGTTGTCTGTGTGTTGTGCTTGCTTCTGTGACCACGCAATGAGGTTGTCAAGATAGACCAACATGATGTGAATGAGGTTGCGGAAATAGTCTATCATGGCACTCTGGAAGGTGGATCTAGCATTATTTAGACCAAAGGTCATTACTCGATATGTGAATGTGCCCCATGGGGTTGTGAATTTATTCTTGTAATGATCTTCTTTCTGGACGTGAATTTGGTTATATCCGGAAAAGATGTCCATGAAGGAAAAGACCTCATGTCTGGTGCATGCATCGATAATAGGATCGATGAAGGGTGTTGGGAAGTTGTCTTTGGGACATAGCCAATTTATATCACATAAGTCTGTGCAAACGCATATGGTACCCTATTTTTTATTTACGGGAACAAGATTTGAAACCCTAGTGGTGTACGCAATGGGGTAAATGAAGTCGGTTATGCGCAGCTTCTCGATTTCAGCTTTGACTGTGGTAGCTTTGGAGGGGTGGATGAGCCATTGTTTTTAACACATAGGGGCCACATTGGGCCATGTGTCAATGTGGTGCTCCACAATGGATGGATCTAACTCGGGCATTTTAGTGTAGGACTAGGAAAAGATGTCGTAGAATTCTTGGAAGAGCGCTTTGTAGGAAGTGACTTCTTCCAAGGAGCAAGATGCCCCCAGCATGATTTCCTCAACAACCTTAGGATTGGTTGAGATGTTTATTTTGATGGTTGGTGAGATGTTGGCCATGTTCCATTCTTTGAAGGAATATGGTGCCATGATGGGATTCTTGAACTAGTCGAATTTCCCATGATTGAATTCTTTTGTTTCCAAACTGGTCATACTACGACACAAGTTATTCAGGGAGGAAGAACGAGTGATGGTGCATGTCAGCCCATGTGTATTTCGAGGCGGTTAAGGTTTCAAGTATCTCCTCATCGTTGTGGAAGCAACAAAGAGACAGGTCTGATGGACCGTCGATGATGGTGGCAATTAGAGGGTTTGTGGAAATGGACATCATGTAAATGGAGATGGTGTTTGAAGAAGGAGGTGGGGGGTGGACTTATTCGATTAGAGTGATCTTAGACTCAAGGGCATGTTGTCGAAGGTTGGATAGAGCCGTTCAAAACTTGCACAAGTCTTGGAAGTGGTGAGAATAGTGTCCATACAATCCGCAAAGGGTGCTAGCATGGTTTTTTCTCAATGACTTGTTTCTCACTATTGGCCCGCTTGGGAGTTCAAACATGGGGATGTTTTTCATTGTACTTATGGCATCCAAATGCATGCAGATTATGGGAATCTTAGGGTAGTTTTGAGTTGGATGGCCTTGTTCTTGATAGACAATGCAAGGCAAGATCTGTCAAGGTTTAGCGGTAGCTTTCACGTTTTTTCCCCTCGCCTTTTTTGGGTGGGGCGGTGTGGGTGCGGATGCAGTGGTCATTTTTTGTGGGTTGTGTGGAGGATGAGATTCGACCGCAATGGGTTTCACTAGGGTTAATACTACCTAGGGAATTAGAGGTTAGGCCAGTGGATCAAGGTACCACACAGGAATCCCCAATGTGAAATTGGGTAAGTTTAAGGTAGCCATTACTGGCTTACTCAAGACACCAGGTGGGGGAAATAGGAAGGGAATTGTGTGGACTGGGGAGCATTCCAAATAAATCCCTGATGGTTGTATGTGGTGATGGAGATATGGTTGTGGCTGCGCATAATGCTGCGGATGCAGATGATGTTGCAGCTGCGGATGATGTTGTGACTGCTATTGGGGCTACGGCTGCGGTGGGTGTTTAGGTGTAGCAGTGTTCGATGAGAGAATGCACAAATCCGCAGTCTCATTGGGTGTCAATGGTGGTGACACTAAGGGGAAGGAAGCCGTCATTTTGGTATCAAAAAACAACCTAGGTCCCACATTCAATAATGGGGAGCCTGGTATGTTGTTGACCATGGTGTTGGCTGCAAGGATAACATTGGCGAGTGCAGTTATCCCTTACAGATCGATGGTATTGATTGTAGGGATAACATTGGCTGGTGCTATTAGCCCTTGTGGATCGTGATAAGTTAGTTGGTCAACCATCACGATTTTTCCTTCGCGAGGGAACATCATGAGATGGAAAAAAATTGATGCTACGGCTCTCATAGCATACATATAACTTCTCCCAAGGAGAAGATTATAGTCCAACTGAGTATTGACGATCTCTATGTCAATAAATACTGTTTTCCCAGCTAATGTGATGGGAACGTGTGGGAGGATTCCTTGGGATTTAGTGGGCTGGACATCATAAGCCCGTAGAGTAGTAGAGGATGGTTTCAGAATTGGGGATCCAAGCTTCTGCCAGACTAATGTTGACATGACACACGTGGATGCCCCCTCGCCCATGATACATCAGTGAATGACCAAATTCCAAATGCATACCAGGATTTGGAAGGAAATGGTTGATGGCATCCATGGTTCTTCGTTCTCCATGTCAAATGTGATTAACTTGGAGTCAAGGGGGTCTACAGAACCGAGGGAAGCTAGTAAGGCCTTCTGCTGTGTTGGGAAGGTTTTAAGTACCTTAAGAGTGGACATAGCCATAGGTGTTTGGGCCAAGTCATCCATGATGCTGTAGCTTACAACAGCTCTAGCCGTGACGCCGTTGGAAACCCATCGTATGCAAGGGCACAGAGGAAAAGGGAGTAAATGAAGAGGTGCATTGGCTGTTTTGGACATGTCTGCTGCTGATGGGTCAGCAGGTTTGGTGTTAGTTTCATACTGATTTCATATGGTCTGTAAATTGACATATTCAGTTGTCATGGCTAGCAGGTGGTGAACACCTATTTCTATTGTCAAAGGTTCCCTCGAGGTGTTGGGATTGGGTTGGGGAGCGGGTGCAGTTGCTACTAGTCCTTGGACTAGTAATGGGTTTTGGAGCACCATGGGTGGAGGTCCTGGTGGTGCCATGTTGGTTTGAGCTAGAGATGCCGTATTGGTATCATGTTGAAACTCATTGTGAATGACCTGCTTGGCATGACCCATGAAGGGAAATTCGTGTGTATAGTTCCTGTAGACCTCACACAGCTTGCATTGTTGATTTGTGTGCAACAGAGCATTGCGTCTAGGTGCATTTGGTTGCTGAGGATTTTGGGTTAGCCAGTTTTCCCCGGCATTATCGGGAGGATTTCTTTGTTGATCGCATCCCTGCGGTTGATTGTTGCCTTAGTTTCGGGCTCGGTCATTTCCAACTTGCCCTTGTTGGTTATTGGGGGCTGGCTGGTTAGGACGGTTTTGTTGTGCAAACAATTGTCCCAAAGGAGTAGGCATAGCTTGGGTGGGGGTTTGGGTGGCTTGCACGAGTGGTGCATAGTATACTTGGGGCGATGGGGGTGCTACACACATAGGAATCTATCCCACATATTGTTGTGCCGACCAAGTAGGTGAATGGGTTTGCTGTTGTGGCGCAGGTTGTGCATAAGAGGTTGTAGCTTCGGACTGGGACATCATTCTTTCATAGTCAAGAGTTTGGATTGGGTAGGAAACACTAGGGGTGTTTCTTGGTTGTGGTGGCATCGTAGGTGGTGCTATGATTGGTGGGAGATAGAACCTATGTTGCCATCTGCGGCATGGGATTCCCCTGGTGCATCCTGGTAGGAGGTGCTTGCATAGGGAGCGTCTGGAATAATTGTGTAAAGGTATCCAGACTGTGCGTAAATGAGATCAAACTATTGGGCCTTCAAGATGGCCTCTTCCTTTATTCGGGGAAAACACTGCTATGTGGGTTGCAGTGTTTTGGAAGCAAGATAGCAATATTTCCACTCCATCATATCTCACGGGGAGCTCGAAATATTGCAGGAACATAAAGGCCAAGGAATTGAAATCTCTATACTTGGCTTGTGGTAGCTCAATGTACCACTTGGCTGCGGCACTTGTGAGGGTGCATTGGAATAGTTTGAGTCTAATCAAATCATCTAAAAAGCTATTTGATGAGCACCATAGGTGAAACGTCATGATATAGTTTTGGGGGCACTCCCCTGCCTTCCCTTCAAACTTGGGGATGTTTGAGGGGAGATTGGTTGGCATGGGAGGCCAAAAGGTTTGATGGCAGATGGGGTCATTGGTTAACCTAGACAAGTTAGGCAGGTTGAGGCATGCCATGAAAGGGATATTTGACCCAAGGTTGATGTGTGACGAACCAGTAATGGTGGCGGGGTTTGCAGGAGTATGATGTACCTGCGTGACTAGGGGTACTTGTGGTATAGTTATGGGAAGGCCACTGCCCCCAGGTATGGTAAGCGGCACAGTGTAAGTGTAAGGGACACTGCCTCCATGTATGACAGGAGGGAAAGTATAGGTGGAAGGGCTACTTCCCCCAGGCATGCTAAGTGGGACAGTGTGATGGGCCACTGCCCCCAGGCATGCCAAGTGGGATAGATTGACTGGTAAGTATGAGTGGAGGTAGCTGAATTATGACATTCTACATGACAGTGCTAGGACCACCCATAGGGGTGTTGGTGGTGGTGTGAGGTACGGACATGGGTCCACTGCCAATCACTAAGCCAGAAAGTGGATCCGGATTTGCACCAGCCATGGGGCTAGATGGTGCAGTGTGTAGCTCTAGCTAAGATTGATATGATTCTGAGAATGAATCAGAGGTTGTGTGGCCTTTTGACAGTGTAGAGGGTCATCGAGAATGTTCTTGATGATGTTGATTCAAGGACCCGAACTATGGTGGATCACCTCTTAGGCATGAGGAAGAGCATGGGGGATCAATTGTGTATGTTTGGTAGATCAGGTGGTGAAATATGGTAGTGAAATTCTGGACCCCGGTTTTAGTGGCTTCCTATTGGATTTTAGGTGGTCACTTAGCCACCAAGACTTCCAGGAGACAGTGCTTTGATTTTTTCTCACGGGAGTGCTAGTCAATCGGTAGGGTTCGTTGCCCATTTCACTTAGCAATTCCTCTCAGCAGCCAGCTACTTTTGGGTTTCCGTGGTACTCCTCACAATGAGTTTCTGGGCTGAGCCCAAGTACGTCCCATAGTTAAGGTAGTCAGGGACTTATGTCCTCAAGGACTGCAAGTGTTTGAATTAGTGTAACTTAATAAATTTTAATGGCTAGCTCAACGTCATGAACTAAGTTTGGTTGTCTTATTGGGTATGGTTTGTGTGCATGTCCATTTGATTTATGTCACACTTGGTGGATTCTTGTATGGTTTATGAATATTTTGTTGATGTAATTGTAAATTCGGAATGTATTCATCCGTATTTCTTATGTATTGTAACCCAATGTTTATTTCGGGATGTATTGTAATGTATTTGAGTCATGTCATTCCCCGATTGGGAAGTTTCTATAATGAGAAAGTCATTTCAAGTCATTGTGGGTAACCCTCCTATTGATTAAGGGTTAAAGTCCCCACAGTTGTGGGGCCCTTGGGTTATTAGACTATCCTAGTGAATTCGACCCTAGGTGAGTCATTGTAAGTCAGGGCAATCGTCCCCACCATTTTGTTACCCTCCTATTGGTCAGAGGAGGCAAAGTCCCCACAAGTGGTGGGGCACTAGGGTTATTAGACACTCCTAGAGATGTCGGCTATAGTAAGTAATTGTTAAGTAAGGACGACATGTTGGAGTGCACTTCAAGTGAATGGAAGAATATAAATAGAGAGTGAGAGCCTCTCTATTTATCTCACTTGCAATACTCACACTCACTTATGGGGGCGCATGAGTGAGAGGAGAAGCTCTCTCTCAGTGTGAGAGAGAGAGACTGCTGCTGTGTGGAGATTATCTTAATGTCTTGGGGATTTTACTGTTTTGGTGCTGATCCTATCTCTGAGGAAGTTGCAAGGTTTTCTCCTTTATGGTTTCCCCGAGGAAAACTCTTTGTGTCTCTTGTCTCTTGTGATGTGCTTATGTTTTATTGCTGTGCTTGTTATTCTCTCAGTGAAAAGATCCTAAGATCATAATGATAGCTTATATGATGAAAAACTAACATGGTATCAAAGCTAACCTGAGAAGAAGACATTTTGCAGCTACAGAAGCTAGGGCTTCTTAATTTTTGGGTCTCTCTCCACAATCCATCAGCAAAAATATACTAGGTTGACTCTCCACTCAAGAGCGCATCTTTTTATCGAAGCAGAATTTGATTCCGAGCATTTTCAGTTTTCGATGCGGAAATTAGGGCTTTCTACAGAAGAGGAATTTTTGAGTGAGACCAGCATAGGATTTTTATCCTCATCAAAACTGAAGTTTAGAGACCTGGATCAATAATTTTGGTTGGGTAAATCTCCGGAAAAGTCAAGCCCTAGTTTGACCCCGAGCTTGAAAAACCCTAAATACTAAAACTGATAAGTTTTGGTACAGTCGCTATATTCTGAGGTTGGAAAAGTCTCAAAAGCTGAAAATTTGAGGGGCCTAATATAAAATCCTGATGAACACTGTGCACAAAATGAAGCCTCATATTCTCTATATTATGGGAGATATGATCCCTCCAAGTTAGGCTTCCATCCCCTTCTAGAATTCATCCCTAAACAGGACACCTGGGGATAATTGCTATATCTTGGGCTACAGAGGTCCAAATGGAATTCCTAAAGATGTTCCAGAAAGGGAACGGACTTTAATTTCGGTGGTATGAATATCAGACTCAAAATATGAACTAGTGACACGTGGAATCCTGTACAACTTTGCTGTTCGGAACAGTCCTGTAACAGGTCACCTTGAGAAAATGATCATAAATACAAAATGGTGAAACCATTTCTGATGAAACTTGTGGTGTTGGATCAGAGAAATTCGTGGTTACCCCTGTGAGAAATTTCAGACATAGAGGAGCAGAAATTTCGGAGATATAATAGAAACAAAAATAGGAATTTTTGCAGAAGAAATTGGAAAACTAGGGCTTCCTATTCCGGGAGCTTCCCTCCACTGTTTTCAGAAAAGGAGTACATTGGACAACTCCATTTGAAGAGATATATATGTCTATCTAATCATATCTGAAATATTCCAAGTTTTGAAAATTAGGGTTTCTGTGACAAACCCTAGATCAGCTAGCTCCGGAACCAAGACGGACACCTCAAATCGGTAAGATCTAATCCTTTGCTATTTTCATTTGAGGTTCTCATTTCAAAGTAATCTATTAGATCAGCTTGATGATAAGCTTGGTGAAGCTCATAACTTCCTAGCATAGAAGTATTTGATCTCTCTGAAGAAAATGGATTGGACACCTACATGAGTATAGAGGTTCCAGTTCCAGAGGGAGATGAGGCTAGAAGCCTTACACAAGAAGAACTTGGTCAAGGCCAAGAAGATCATCGCTGATTCAATCACGAATCAAATTGTACTATAAGTGTCTCCCTAAAGACACCAAAGATGTTTTGATTCCTTGACCAAGCTATTTGAAGGGAAGAACAGAAATCAGAACATGACTTTAAGAAACCAGTTGAAGAATGTGAAGATCCAGAATGCAGGGACCATGCAGTCATAAGAGTCTCTCAAATAAAGAACAACTTGAAGCGGTAAAAGAAGAAGTGAAGAATATAGAAGCAGTGATGGCCACCTTGAATGGCCTCCCATGGTCATGGGATTCATTCATGTGAGGAATGTGTGCTAGAAGGAAGTGATTACTTTCAGTAGACTCTAAGAAGAAGAAGAAGCTCAACTCATAAGAAGAGAAGAGAAGATGGGAGCAATTGAAGATCAAGCTCTTACCATCCAAAGAAGATCCCTCAAGCGATGAGGAATATGAAGATCTGAACTCTTGAAGCACCTCTTATCCTCTTTAGCATTTGGATAAGAAACAATGCTATCATGAATGAAGAAGACGATGAAGCTGAAGGCTCAAGAAGCAGTGTACCCACGAAACAAATAAAGATAAGTATTCAATTGTCATTTCATGATATTGTTTTGTTATGCATTTTTTTATATTCAGTTGATGTATTATGCATGATAGGATGTTTGCATTAACAACAGTATACTACTAATATGCATTTGATGGGTAAGTATCTCATGGTGTTATACAACTCTCCATTGCTACTTATCTAGAATGAAACCTCTTTGCTGACATATTGGATTAGTGCACAATCTCAATGTTGTCCTGGTAGAGATGGAAGGCATCTAGAAAGTTTCAATGAGATATGGATGAATGTTGTATTGGCTAAAGTAGTTGCATGATCACATATTTATGCATAATAACTTGCCACTATGAATATTCCTTATGAAATGTTTCTAACCATACAAATGCATTTGACTTGTAGGAAAGATCGCATACATAATCACCTACAAGCAAAGAAGAATGAAGACTTGTTCCGAAGAACAAGAGATGACAGTTCAAAGACAAAGAATAATATGACGAATACAGTGACATCATTGATACAGAACCTTCCAGCCATGAAGAAGTAACCAAGAAGAAATGGAAGACCAGTTCAAGAAGAATGTCTGGGATGCAGTATCAATACATGAAGAGAAGTTCGTAGCTCCATCATGCAGTAGATGGAAACATCGTGGGATACAAAGCAAGATTCGTAGCACGAGGCTTCTCACGAAAAGAAGACATAAACTAAGAAGAGATATTTGCAGCCACTGGAAGTGAAGTCACATGACATGCATAATCATGTGTGCAAATGAAAGAAGGCCTTGAACGAGTTCAGAAGACACCCATGGGACAACACATACATGATGAGCTTGATGAATATCTTAACCTTTGCTACAAGGTTGATAAAGGATGACAAGCTCACAGATGGATGTGAGAAGAACTTCTGAAAAAGTTCAAAATAGAGGATCTTGGTATACAATGATGGATACTACTTGTCACTCCGGTATAGAATATTTCAGTGCATAGAGTACAGAATATAGAGGGAGTATGACGCTCCGCTCCAGAGGGAGTAACTACAGAATATCTTGAGGTTCGACATATGGGTTGATTGCTAATATGAAGAGAAAGCTTGCTGCTGAGTTCCAAACGAAGGACTTGGGGATGATGCATTACTTTCTAGGTATGGAGGTGTGGTAGAGTACAGATGGAATATTCCTTGGACAAGGGAAGTATGTAGTAGAGATCCTGAAGAGGTTTGAGATGATGGACTGCAAGGCTATGACCTCACTGATGGCGTCGAACCTGAAGCTATTGAATGATGCTTCATTAGGGATGGTTGATGCTACGATGTATTGTCAGATGATTGGTTCCTTGATGTATCTGACGAATACAAGACCAGATATTTGCTTTGCTGTGAACACATTGATACATGTTCACCTGATGGTTGCAAAGCATGTAGTACCTAAAGGGTACAGTTGATTATGGGCTCAAGTACGATGTGAATCAAAAGATTAACCTGGAAGGTTATGTTGATTCAAATTGGGCAGGTAGTGCCATCGACAGGAAGAGTACTTCAGGATGTTGCTTCAGTATGGGATCAGGTGTGATCTCTTGGTTTAGCAGGAAGCAATCCTATGTGGCACTAAGTACAGCTAAAGCAGAGTATGTCGCAGCTTGTTCAGCTAGTTCTAAGGTAGTATGGCTATGGAAGCTACTATATGATATATTTGATCTTCAGTTGGATGCTACTTGTATACATTGTGACAACCAGAGTTGCGTGAAGTTGTCAGATAATCCAGTATTCCATGACAATTCGAAGCATATAGAGATCAAGCATCACTATATCAGGGATATGGTGCAGAGAGGAGTAGTGAAGCTCCAATATGTTGCGATGGAGGAACAGATAGCTGATGTATTGATGAAGCCATTGGCTAGGCTGAAGTTCGAGTACTTCAGAGAGAGAATTGGTGTTCTCCAGATCGAGGTTCCCTCCAAGAGAAAGTGATGAGACCCATAACCATTCTGACATGGTGAGAGGATTGGTTCCTTCCATGGTTAGATGTAAGGGCTGAGCCATTCTGTCATGGTGAGAAGATTTGGTTCCTTCCATGTCAGATATGAGTGCTAACTGCCATTCTGGGAATGGAGGCACCTGGTCAATTACCAGGAACACTCAATCCAGGACTGAGAGAGCCATTCTGACATGGCGAGAGGATTGGTTCCTTCCATGGTCAGATGTAAGGGCTGAACCATTCTATAATGGATAAAGGATTAGGTTCCTCCCATGTCAGATGTGAGTGTTGGCCATTCTGTCGAGTAGGACAGATATAAGGGCAACTGCCACTCTCTGGGAGAGTGGAGGCACCTGGTCCGTTACCAGGTAGCTCAGTCGGGGACTAGGGGCCATTCTAATGAGGGTGTAGGATTCAGTTCCTACCAGGTCAGATGCGAGTACATGCCCTTCTGATGAGTAGGTCAGTTGTAAGTGTGGAAATATTTCATCATTGTGGCGGATGTGGTTCCAGCCTGGGTGAAAAGAACAGAGTTATTTCATCATTGTGGCGGATGTGGTTCCAACCTAGTTGAAAGTCTTCCATCATTGTGGCAGATGTGGTTCCATCCTGGGTGAAAAGAACAGGGTTCTTTCATCATTGTGGCGGATGTGGTTCCAGCCTGGATGGATGTGAGTACTGTGCCTTTCTGACGAGTAGGTTAGATGTAAGTGCTAAGCCTTTTCACAGATGTTAGTGATGTGATGTCCTACCATGCTAGTGAATGTGAGTGCTGGGCCTTTCTGATGTGATTGTAGTTTACTACATGATCATATGTGAGTGCTGGGTGTGCCTTTCTGATGAGAAGGTCAGATGTAAGTGCTGGGCGAAGACCTACCTAGTGGCTAGGCCTACAACTAGCATGAAAAAGGGCTGGCTCTATAGAACTTCCTGTGACGAGAATCATGAGATAGCACCAGGGATGATCTAGATCGAGTGATGATCGAGATCTAGTGATGATAGCCAGCGATGATCTAGATCGAGTGATGATCAAGATCCAGTGATGATGATCCAGTAGTGATGATCCATATCGAGTGATGATCCAGATCCAGATCGAGTGATGATCCAGATCCAGATCGAGTGATGATCCAGATCCAGTCCAGTGATGTTGATCCAGATTGAGAGATAATCCAGATCTAGTGATGATGTTCCATGAAGATCCAGATCGAGAGATGATCCATATCCAGTGAAGATGACTTACAAATGAATATGACTTACAGATAAAGATGAATTGAATATGAAGATGACTTTGAAGATGACGATGACCCAGATGATACAGAGAAGAAGACTTGTGCTAATAAATTGTGTCGAGAGAATACCTTCCTAGTTAAGAGGGAGTGTTGATGTAATTGTAACTTCGAAATGTATTCATATGTATTTCTTATCTATTGTAACCCGATGTTTATTCTGGGATGTATTGTAATGTATTTGAGTCATGTCATGCCCCGATCGGGAAGTTTCTATAATGAGAAATTCATGTCAAGTCATTGTGGGTAACCCTCCTATTGATCAAGGGTTAAAGTCCCCACAGTTGTGGGGCCCTTGGGTTATTAGAATATCCTAGTGAATTCGACCCTAGGTGAGTCATTGTAAGTCGGGGCAATAGTCCCCACCATTGTGTTACCCTCCTATTGGTCGGATGAGGCAAAGTCCCCACCATTGTGTTACCCTCCTATTGGTCGGATGAGGCAAAGTCCCCACAAGTGGTGGGGAACTAGGGTTATTAGACACTCCTAGAGATGTCGGCTCTAGTAAGTAATTATTAAGTAAGGATGACATGTTGGAGTGCACTTCAAGTGAATGAAAGAATATAAATAGAGAGTGAGAGCCTCTCTATTTATCTCACTTGCAATACTCACACTCACTTATGGGGGCGCATGAGTGAGAGGAGAAGCTCTCTCTTAGTGTGCGAGAGAGAGACTGCTGCTGTGTGGAGATTATCTTAATGTCTTGGGGCTTTTACTATTTTGGTGCTGATTCTATCTCTAAGGAAGTTGCGAGGTTTTCTCCTTTATGGTTTCCCCGAGGAAAACTCTTTGTGTCTCTTGTCTCTTGTGATGTGCTTATGTTTTATTGCTGTGCTTGTTATTCTCTCAGTGAAAAGATTTTAAGATCATAATGCTAGCTTATATGATGAAAAGCGAACATATTTTGTATATATTTTTTGGTTTATTGCAGAACTTATAACATGGGTAAGTTGTTTATGAAAGCAGTAAATTGTGAACAGAAATTTAAAACATGCCATACATGAATCTGAACTATGGTAGACTTACTAGGTGACTTCCTTACACCTGTATTTCTCTTCGACCAAGAAAGAGTGTTGGGATCTCAACACAATGGGACTAATCCCATTTGTAGATCCTCAGGTCACTCTCCGAGTGCAAGGTCGATCAATAGGGAGGATGCGAACTCCATGAGCCCCCCTGGGCCTACCAACCCCTCTACCTTCTAATTCACCCATTTTTAGTGGTCTCGAAAAATTACAAATGAAGTGCCTATTACTATATGAGCATCACCCTTCATCTTATCCCAGAATACCCCAAAGGGTGATGAATGGGTAGAGGAGGAAGGGCTAGGGAAGGTGTTAATTTCCAATTAAGAACTGAAATTTAACCTACAGTAATTTTATTCAACCCTTAAACAGATTCATTAAACCATTAACCAGTTAAATTTATCATTGATTTACATAGATTGTATGAAATGAAAACATATTGCTGGACAGAGGTGGATGAGCCGCACTGACAGTCCAGATAGCTTAAAAAACCAAATTTGAGAGATAGATCACCCTTTTCGAGGTCAATGTGGTGAGGGGGTCGCCAAATTTTCCCAAAATCAGGCGAGGGGGTCGCTCCGAAACTGAAAACATGAGAGATTTGCTCCCTGAGAGGGAAGTTGCATCTTTCAGGCCTAAATGAACAACCTAATCGCCCCTTTCAGCTTGATAAATGTGACCTGGTCCAAAAATTTAATTTTTTTTAACCTGAGCTAGGAACGACTGACAGTAACTTGTACTGTGGCCAAACGGGCTTGGTTTTGCCTTAAGGAGGCTTGGTTGTGAAATAAAATGTAGAAAAATATAGATCTAAACTAGATTTAATAGAAATTGAAACTAGGTTAATAAAATAGAAATGAAAACCGAAACTTGAAAAGAAAATCCAGAGATCCTGTGGGATCGACCCGGTATGGTCGCCAGTTCTATAGTAGGGATTTTTCCCTTGCTACAGGCAAGAAAAACTACCCTCCATCTATAGGACATAAGGGTAGGGTTCTTGTTGTTTGGAAGAAAACCTACAAAACAATGTTAGGACTAAGCTATGAAACCATGCATGAAATGGTTAGAAAACAAACTATGGCTGCAAGAAATCGAAGGGAAAACTTGCAAAAAATCATTAGAGAACAAACCTCCAAATAAAATAAGCTAGGAAGATAAAATAATAATGAAAACAAATGGTTATACCTTATGTTTGGGTGGAAATAGGCCACCATGCCCTAGCTTTGGAAGCACCTCTCTCTATGGGATGGAAGCTTGGCTTGTGGAGCAATGGAGAATAGGGAGGGTGAATGGCTTCAGAGGCAAAGGGTCTCAAGACACTCACACATGCAGCATAACAATAGGGAGAGAAGGAGTGTTTTGAGAGTGACCCCCACCCCTCTATTTATAGCTTTTTCTAGAGATTTAGGGTTTTAAGCCCCTGGTTAGGGATTTAGCCCCTTTTTTGGGCTTTAAGCCCCTTTCATCCAATTCTTAGCTCCTTTGGGGGTTTTAAGCTCCTTTGAGGGGGTTTAGCCCCTTTTTGGAGGTTTTAGCCCCTATGAGAGCTATTTTGTCTCTTTCTATGGGTTTTTAATCCCTTTTTCATATGTTTGAGCCTTTGCAAGGGTGTAGGGGTCAAATGAGAGTCATATGTAGATGTCTTTGGGTGGTGTAGGTCATGTAGAGCTCATTGGGGGATTTTTTGGGTTAACAGAAACTATGAGGGTTGATTATTTAGTTCCACATAAATGTTGTCTGTATTATTGTGATGAGATCCATTTTCAGGAGATGATTCAACACCTTCCATTTTTCTGCAAAGCACAATTTTATATTTATGTACAGAAATAAATTTAAAATATGATAAGTATATTTTGTTTCTTGTTTGTATGCGATTGAGGCCAATCAAGACTAGTGTTGGAAACTCGCTCTGATACCACTTATAACATCTCCAAAATTTAGATTTTCTTTTAAATATAGTCTTAACTGTAGTTGTAAACAATATTGAACATAGTTTCGACCACTTTCCAACTTGGTTTAGTCTGAAAAACTATTAAACCATATGATCTTTGGTTTGTGTTTATAGTCATTTAACTAACACACATAATTGCCATAATGTGACAACGATATCATGCAACTTATTGTTATAACGACACTATTTTGATTAATGACATGCCACCCTTAGTTACTATCAGTTAGAGTTTGATGTACTTTGCTAGTTTGTACTCTAGTTCCACTAGACTTGAATGTTATGTTGACACTACCTTAATTGGCGTAGGTTTATGAAAACTATGTCAAATTCTTATTCTTTAATCATAAACAGAGTATTTGTTAATTTTTCTCTAGATTGTTTGTTAAACTACTTGATGAGCTAACTAGTTGGATTAAGGTCTTGCTTTGCTTGAGAGATAACACATAGACCTTTTGTTTTAAATGCAGTTACTCTATGAAGGAGATTCTTTTCCTTGTTAATCCACATCCAAGGATCTAAACAAGGTAAAAAAAATAAAGGAACTACCTAGAACACTCATCAGCATACAAAACCCTAAATTATAACAAGCATATGGTCAAAAGAACAATGTAAATGCAAGCACGGTTTAATAAAGTTCAAGGTTTTCCCTTAAGTAAGCATAGGAAGAAAATGGTTTGATGCAAAAAGGAGTTATGTGTAATAAAGTTTATGAATTTTGATTAAATATGGCCATATTTAGACCACATGATGGCATAAATGCTCCAGCTGGGAAGCATATCTGTCCCATCGTTAAACCCTAAGGTTTAACTTACCTTGTTTCCTCTTTTCGCGCTGTGTTGTTTGGTTTTATGCTAGTGTAAGAGCCATGGTTCCTCGGCTCTGATTCTCGACATGATTTTTTGGGTTTGGTGATGGATCTGGACCGTCTCCATACTCCTTGATGCACCACATGTTGTATAAGTCTCCTCCCTAGTTTAAACCTACTGGTTGAAATACTAATTTTGTGGCATTTAACTCCAACTACCGATTATTGGGGAAATATCCCTCATCATTGGCATTTACAGGTAAGTACTTCATGAATTGATTTACATTCCATTTTTGTTGCTTCTTATTTGAACTTTGGTTTAATAATGACCTCTTTTTGCATGTTCAAACAAGATTCTTCATTCATGGTTGCATTAGAGGGGTGTGGTTACTCTTCACTGGCAACAAAGCCTCCATGTCTTCGGTAAGACCTGTACCTGTAACCATTTTGGCTCATTGGGATCATGGCTATGTGGTGCTATGGATTTACATGATGGGAATCCATTCATGCATTTTCTTGGCATGGGACGGGAACCCATCTCTACGCTTGTATTTTGGCATGAAAGTGGTAATTCTCTTTGGTAGCCATGAGGCATTTACATTTTGTAACTGTGAATACTCTTTGATAGTGGAGTCGAAGTGATTGTGCACTAAATGTTTATATTGAACTATGATAGGGTTTTAAGTTTTGACTTGAAAGTGTAATAAACAGTTCTATGACTGTCTCTATAAAAGTTTGCTTTCTTATTAAGAAACATGTGAGGGATTTTGTTGATGTAATATCATATTTTTTTTAACAGTTATGTATCTTTGTTTAGTTATAAAAACTATTACGGCCATGATTCCATTAACCTATTTCATTTTTATTTAAAAAAAAAATGGTTGTGAGGGTTTTGTAAATTTTGAGTAGATACGTATTTAAATTATTAAGCAAAGAGGCCGTTACTATGTTTACTATGTTTTTGTTATATTTTATTGTTTAGGTGTGTAACGACTCCTATGGGATTCAAACTTGGTTTCTTGATGAAAATTTGATTTAATTAACAGGCCGTGAGGCTACTGTCAAGTCGATTCATGTTTTTAAATGTAATTATTTTTATATTACTTATTAAGCCATAAGGCTATTGCGAAATCTCTTGTATGTTTAAAATGTGGATGATAATACTAAGACGACCTTCATCCTGTCACCACAACTGTGGCATGTCGATTATCTCGATTTAGTATTTGTAATCACAGTTTGTAGTTGGTTGCGCCATAAAGCCCTTATAATGTAACTTTGTTAACTAAAATCCTTAACCAGATTCTCTCTAAACCTGGTTTATTTACTATTTTATCCTTAAATATTTGTTTACCTTAAATGTGACTAGGGTTTAGTTCGTGAGGCCACAACTCGGCCATAGATTGGAATTTGATTTATATATATATGTGTGTGTGTGTGTGTGTGTGTGTGTGTGATATAAGATTGTAAGGTTTGATATTGAATTCAGTTCAATCTTTTGATGTTTTTTTTTATAAAACCTTATATATATACTATGTGTATCCTCTATCTCTCGAGTTAAAGATTCAGAAACTTTGATTTGGAATTTAGCACTGAAATTAATTTTTCCTTTATATATATATTTTTACTTAGAAAAATACTAATACTGTGAAGTGAAATAAAATATCCGTAAGGTACGTTTTTGACGTGGAAACCTTTGAATATATGAGTTTATTTAGTACTAAAAGATACATTTACATAGTTAGTTTTTTTATTAAAACTATGAAGAGACTGTAAGGTATTGAAAAAGGTTCTGTGGGAGTTTTAAAATTAATTTGTTTAAAACTCTAGTATTGATATGAAATATAATATCATAAAACTAATTGAGTGAAATCTTAGGTGATAAAAAGGGTTTGACTACCATTAGGAAAATAATACTAATTAGGTTAATGTTATTATAACTAGTAATCCACGAAAGAGAGGAAATGTTTGACCTATAATTGTTGAATAATGAACATCAAAACTGACTATAACATTGTATGAAAGTAATTACATATTCCTTTTTCATAGAAATAACAACAGTTGTCATTAAAATTCTATAGATACTGAGCATACTTCATAAACAAAATATGGATATAGAATTAAATCATAGATTATTAAATAAACAATTAGAACCTAGATAACTTACAGAAAGGGTACAAACACCCAAAGGAGATTGTTCCACCCAACTGTCTCCTTAAGAAGCCATGATTACTTGATTAGGACCCTCGAGCCTATTCACTGAACCACTAGGATGAATATCAGTGGACAATAGCACACAAAAATTTCTATAACTTAGCACTCAACAACAGACTTACTCAACAGTTCCACTTTAGCTATCCCCTCATCAAATTCCTTATGTGCTTGATTTTTCAGTTTTGCAGCAGTCACAAGGTTCATTCACTTGGAAATATAATGTAGTGACCCTACTACTCAATTTAATGGCATTTATAAGATTTCCTAGGTCTTTGGTTCAGTTTTGGAATTAAATGAGCCACCTTCTCAGTTCCCCCTCTTAGGGAACATGACCACAATTTTAGGGATTTTGCTTCCTACAAAAACTAGAAAGTGAAATGCTAGTGCTGCCACTTGTCAACTAGCCTTCTACAGCTGCTCATTCCTCCTAGTGGGTTAGTGAAATTCTTTCAACAGTCTCCTTTGGATAAGTGTCTCTTCTATTTAATTATTAAAATAAATAAATATTCAATTATAGTCATCCTTGACCAACTTGGTCATAAAAAAATTACATTAATTTTAACATATGTTAGAATAATAAACCCATAGTTACCTACCTTGGACATTAATTAATTCATTTTTGTCTAATTTGCCTAGTTTCCTGTATTCCACTCTATGCAAGTTGTCTTCTACATGTCATAGAAGTCAAACTTGCTAAACTGAGTCATGAAGCGCTTAGAAAACCTCCTGGAAACCATATTTATCATGTCTGCTTTATTCCATATCCTCCAAAGCACATATCTGCTTTTTCTGTAAAGTTGCCTATTTTATTTAGAAATAAGGCAAAAGGGAAAGCAAGACTAGGTGTAGTTGACTTGTTTTTTCTCCGCATCATCCTCCATCCTTTTCTCCTAATAAAAGCATGTATGAGTTGTCTTTCCATCCCTTATTATATTTCCTACTTGAATTTTTGAATTCGTGAGCTTCTAAGTGGATTTGGAAACTACTTTATGCACCTATGGGGTATTTCACTAGATTTAGTAAGCCTAATTTTTTACTATTTCAAATGGAATCCTTATGCATTAAAATATATCATGTAATTATATATTGAAACAACCTATGACTTGACAAGGTTGGATATTGTACGCTTATTCAATACAGATTAGTGTTATGCTCCAATTTCAGTCTCCTTTGTTGGTAAATTTGCATGTTTGATTAGAAATTTTGTGAGTGTAATTGTTCTATCAATTGGGTTCAATTTCCACATGGTATCAAATCCTTTGTATATCAATTTATCTCCTTCCATATTGCTAGTTCAGGTTCACCATCTTGACTGGGAGCATATTCTGCTAATTGAAGGGCATAGTTTTTAAGCCATGGATCAATATCAGAAGATCATCTTGACTCCATTTAATTTATTTGAATGGAAAGCTAAGACGGATATACAATTGAGAGAGAAAGGTCTCTACAGGGTGACTATGGCAACTGAGGTAGATCCCAATGCATCTGGCACAACAGGAGGGATGAGGCCTATGGTCTTTTGTGTCTGAGCATTTCAAGAGACCTCCTCTTCCATCTTGATGGATCAACATCACCTAATGAAGTGTGGAAGAAGCTTGTAGATATTTTTGGTAATACAGATAAGATGAGAGGACATCAAATTGATAATGAATTGATCTCTTTGAGTCCCAGCAGCTTCGAATCCTTGCAACCTTATTTTTCCAAGTTTAAAGCCCTTGTTTTGCAGCTAAAATAGTGTGGAATTGAAAAGAAGGGAGATCAACTAGTTTTGGCCATACTCTCGAAGCTTGGCCCTAACTATTCAGTGTTTGTTTTGACCTTCCATGACACCAAGTTGACAGCTCGAGCTTGGAATATGCCTAAGCTTGCAGAGTTCATGGAATCCCTCACACAAGAACAAGATAAATTAGTGATGATGGGAACCATCAAACCTTCCAAATACCAAGATTTGGTTGTTGGAGATTCAATGGTGGATTCAAAAGGCAAGAAGAAAGCTAAGAATCCACCTGAGCAAAAGAGAGACAAGAACAATCCTCAAGAGGAGCCCCAAGGCTACAAGAAGAACTTCCAGAAGAAGAAGAAAAAAGGAGAAACGAGCAAGTGCGCATATTGCAGTAAGGGCTATCATCCTGAGAGCTCCTGTATAAAGAATCAAATTGACATGTTGACCAAAATCCCAGAGAAGAATAACATCTCCCTTCCTGATTGCTCAAATAAGAGGGAAGGAGGATCAAATTCAAAGGACAGAGAGAGAGTACATGCTTTGGTTGCTAGCACATCAAACTCACCTAGCTTCATCATAGACTCTGGAGCTTCTAGACATATGGTTTTGACCAAAGAGGCATTCTCCTCTCTTGACATGTCTAAAGGTCCGCCAATAGTGTTGGGAGATGACTCTCTCACTGAAAGTTTGGGGAAAGGAAGGATTGATCTTGACCATGGTAAGTTCAATAATGTGTTGTATGTTCCAGGTCTTCCCTCTAACCTCTTGTTAGTGTACCAAATGACTCACACAGGGTCTCCAAATAAGGTCATATTCTCCCCCGATGATGTTGCAATCATAGAGATATCGAATGGTAAAGTCATTGCAAAAGGTGTTGTTGATCACACTTCGAAGGTATACATGTTTTCCCATTTTCTACCCTACTTAAACCCCTCTGCTATTCTGATTCATGCGAATGAGGAAAGCAATATTTGGCATGAAATATTTTGCCATATTAAATATAAGTATCTTTCTGATCTGAGTGAAAAATATATGGTCATAGGGTTACCAAATATTAAATTTTCCAAGGGAGTCTGTCAAGGTTGTATCCTAGGAAAACACCCAGAGCACAAATTTGAGAGATCTAGTCATGAGAGAACCTCTGCACCTCTTGAGTTGATCCACAGTGATGTTGCTAGTCCGTTTCCTCATATGTCCATGATTCAAGCCAAATATGTATTGACCTTCATAGATGACTTTTCCAGGTATTGTTGGGTTTACTTACTAAAGCATAAGTCTGAATTTTTTGAACTCTTCAAAGTCTTTAAGGCCTTGGTTGAAAACCAGTCTGGGAGGAGACTCAAGATCCTCAGATTTGACAATGGTGGTGAGTATTCCAAGTTTTATTTCATTCAATATTGTAAATATGCAGGTATTCAGATGCAGCATTTGATCCCTTACACACCATAGCAAAATGGTGTTGCTGAGAGAAAGAACAAATCACTGAAGGAGATGGCAAACTACATGACGGAGGCTAAGACTTTGCCACCAGAGTTTTGGGCTGAGGCTATAAACTGTGCATCCTACATCCAGAATAGGGTTCCTCATTAACAGCTTGATGGTATGACTCCTTTCAAATCTTGGAGTGGGCACAAGCCAGATGTGTCCCATTTCAGGATTTTTGGCTCAAAGGCTTGGGCTAGAATTCCAACTGAAAAGAGAAAGGATTTGTAGCCCCAAAGCCAAGAGTGCCTATTTGTTGGGAATTCTAAATATTCAAAAGGGTACAAACTGATCAACTTGAGGAAAAAAAAATCCTTCATTTAAAGGAGTGTTTAGTTCCAAGAAGAGCCTTTAGTAGCAATTGAAGTTGGAGAGTCTTCTTCACCACTAGAACCATTGAATGTAAGTGGAGAGACAAATGAGTTTTCTGATTCTGATATTTCAGATAATGATGATTTAATTGCAGATATTGACAGTCCTACAAGACCAAAATTGGCAGCAAATACCATTCATGCAGCTAGGGAACTAGCTAGAAATCCTAGTGACCCTAGGAGGACTACATCTCAGTTTGAGAGTGCCCTGTGTATGAAAGACCCTTTGTTCGCAAAGAAGTGCTATCTCATGGTTGAATTAGACCCACAAAAATATGAAGATGTATCACATGATCCAAGATGGAAAACATCCATGAAAGAATAATTCAGCTCGCTCCAGAAGAACAACACTTGGGAATTGGTTGATATTCTCCCAGGGAGGAAGCTAGTTCAATGTAAGTGGGTTTTCAAAACTAAGTTTTCTACTGATGGTTATCCTTTGAAATATAAGGCAATATTGGTAGCCAAGGGATACTCACAAGTACATGGTATTGACTACAATGAAACCTTTGCACCAATGGAAAAGATTGACTCCATAAGGCTAGCTTTAGCCATTGCAGCTTCGAAGCAATGGGAGGTACATCACATGGATGTGAAGTGTGCTTTCCTAGATGGATATCTCACTGAAGAGATTTACATGCAGCAACCTCAAGGGTTTGTTTCTTATCCATCTTTTTTGTGCAGGTTAAAGAAATCATTGTATGGGCTCAAGCAAGCCCCCAGGGCTTGGTATGCCACGATTGATGGCTTTCTGCTGTCATTGAGTTTTGTTTGATGCAAGTCTGATCCTAATGTTTATTTGAAGTTGATTCATGGTTCTTTGATGATTATTGTATTGTATGTGGATGACCTTCTGATTACAGGAAGTTCAAAGAAAGAGATTGCCTCCTTGAAGGATGCAATGAACCATGCCTTTTCTATGACTTATTTGGGGTTGTTGAGCCAATTATTGGGTCTCGAAATTGCTCAATCCCAACATGGAATCAAATTACATCAGTCCAAGTATGCCTTATATTTTCTAAACAAGTTCAACATGAAATATTGCAATCCAAGTGAGACTCCCTTCCTTTCAGGAGTTAAGCTTGAAGAAGCAGGTTCTTCTCCTATGGTAAATAATACACTGTATAGGCAGTTGATTAGGTGTTTGATTTACCTTACACACACTTGACCTGATATTTATTATGCAGTTAGTGTGGCTTCAAGATACATGGATCAGCCTCATGAGATCCATTGGAGAGCAGCCAAAAGGATCCTTAAATTTGTTCAAGGAACAAGAACTCATGGGATCTTTTACAAAGCTAAATTTGATCTTGATTTGATTGGGTTTACTGACAGTGATTGGGTAGGTGACAACATAGATTGAAAGTCAACATCAGGATATGTGTTTATGCTTGCAGAAGGACCAATCAACTAGTCAATCAAGAAGCAGAGTGCCATAGCACTCTCGTCTACAGAAGCAGAGTACAAAGGAGTTGTAAATGTAGCAACTCAATGTTTATGGTTGCAGGGAGAACTTAGTGAGTGTGTCTTCGAATCAGAGTTTTCAACTATTATCTATTGTGATAATCAGAGCACCATTCAAATATGCAATGATCTAGTTCAGAGATAGAGAACCAAACACATTGAGATCCATATGCACTACATTAGATAGCTTGTGCATGATGGCACCATTCATCTACTCTTCTGTGCATCTTCTAAACAAGTAGCAGACATCTTCACCAAATTTTTTTGTGAGAAGACATTCAATGATCTCAAATCATTGCCGAGGATTGCTGATCATGCTGTGAAGCATGATTGATGACAATATTTTGAAATTTTTTTTTGCTGTCCATGTTTAAGGGGGGGATTTTCCCACTGGGTTTTTGCCTCTTTCCTTGGTTAAATGGACATGCAGTATGTAAAGGGTGACTAGGCCTTGTTTCTAGGCCCTATATTTTTCTGATATTTACTCATAAATTAAGGCTTAAGGGGGGTGTTAGAATAATCAACCCATAGTTACCTACCTTAGACATTAATTAATTCATTTTTGTCTTATTTTCCTAGTTTCCTATATTCCACTCTATGCAAGTTGTCTTCTACATGCCATAGAAGTCAAACTTGCTAAAAATGAGTCATGGAGAACTTGGGAAACCTCCTGGAAACCATATTTAGCATGTTTTGTTTATTCCAGATCCTCCAAAGCACATATTTGCTTTTTCTGCAAAGCTGCCTGTTTTATTTAGAAATAAGGCAAAAGGGAAAGTAAGACTAGGTGTAGTTGACTTGTTTTTTTCCCACATCATCCTCCATCATTTTCTCCTAATAAAAGAATGTATGAGTTGTCTTTCCATCCCTTATTAGCTTTCCTACTTTACTTTGCCAATTCCTGAGACTCTAAGTGGATTTGGAAACTACTTTATGCACCTATGGAGGATTTTACTAGATTTAGTAAGCCTACTTTTTAACTATTTCGAATGGCATCCTTATGCATTCGAATCTCTCATGTAATTATATATTTCAGCAGCCTATGACTTCACAAGGTTGGCTATTGTACACTTATTCAATACATATTAGTGTTATGCTCCAATTTCAGTCTCCTTTGTTGGTAAATTTGCATGTTTGATTAGCATATTTGTGAGTGTAATTGTTCTATCACTTGGGTTCAATTTCCACAACATAATGTTTTTTCTCAAATAAATAAAAATATTTATTTTTCAGTTCTAGGTGTGTTACATAATTCTTAAGTGTTTAAATATCCTAATAATAGAGAATCAATTATCTTAAAAATATATCCTTCTTGCACTATTGTATTATATCCCTTTCTTCACTCATACTAGAGGTCCCTACAATTAAAGTAAATTAGAAAATACATAGTACTTAATATGAGTTTTTTAGTGGAGAATTGTTCAAGCAAGTTCCAATCAATTCACAATCAATGTTAATTGTCAAACCAATCCTATCAAGGACATTGTACTATATTGGCTATATTTTTGGTCCCTGAAAAACACTTTATTTCTAGTGGCTTTATACCCAAGTTTTTTGCATTTCATTTCATTTTTAAGTATTGTTATACAATATTATATCCTATCATTTTATTGGAGGCTATATATATATATATATATATATATATATATATGACCAAGCACATGTCGGCTCCAAGTTTAATTTGCTAAATTGTAAATCACATTTATACAGTATATGCCAAATTTTAATTTCAAATTCCATTTATGCATCCTTAGATATATAATAAATATTTTCATTTATAGTTAGAAGACAACTACCTCTTTATGTATTGTCGGGTTAATAATAGAATACTGAGTTAGATATTAGTTTTGTAATAATTCAAAACTAATCAACAATTGAGTAAATTACAAGTATTTAACTTCATAATTAATTAATTGAGACAACTTTTGTCTATTTGTAGTATTTCTATGCTATCATTTACATTAGAATTCCCTCAAGGTTTAAATTTGGTAAATTGTAAAACACATTTATATTATTTGTATTTCAATTTCAAATTACATTTAAGTATACTTAGATATTAAATAAAACTTTTCATAGGTAGTTACAAGACATCTAAATCTTTATGTATTGTTCATCTACTAATAAAACAATGAGTTAGATACTAGTTTTGTAATAATTGCAAATTAATCAATAATTGAGTAATTGCAAGTATTTGAGTTAATAATTAATTAATTGTTTTCCAACATGTTTTCCATTATAATTGTCTAGGAACCAACTATTCCAATTTGGAATTTTCCAAATTGGAATAGTTGGTGCCTAGACAATTATAATGGAAAACATGTTGGATTATATATTCTTTAATACTTGGTGCCTAGACAATTATAATGGAAAACATGTTGGATTATATATTCTTTAATAGTTGGTGAATACATTGGATTATATAGTGTTGAGTTAAAAATACAACAATGGTTTAGATATTAGTTTTGGGTAAATAAGTATTTTACTTCATAACTAATTAATTAACTAATGCAATTTTTTCCTATTTGTAGGATTTATGTGTTAGCATTTACAACATGATTCCATATTGGAATAGTTCACACCTTGATGAGTATAATGGAAAATATATTGGATTATCCATTGTTATGTTAATAATAGAACAATGACTTAGAATTTTTTTTTGTAATAAATGTAGACTAATCAATAATTGGTTAAATTGCTAGACCTACAATTAGGTAAATGAAAGATATATGCATTCCTTGCATTGAGTGACATCTACAATATATCAATATATGTCTTTAGATGGAGATTTTCATTTTGATATAATATCCTTCTAACTTGAAATCTATGCATTGGGAAATGCTATATGATTTAATAGTATTGTTAAGACCCATTAATTTTAGTGATATTACATTTTGTATCATATCATTCTTGCATTGATTTCATTTAAGGAATGTTCCTTTTAAGTATTGTTGATATGCATTTCTTACATTGCGGGACATTATGATATATTGATTTATGCATTTATATGGAGATTTTTTTTATAATCTAACATCTCTATAATTTGAAATCTATGCATTGTGGAAAACAATTCGATTGAATAATATAATCTATTAGTATTGTTAAAATGGATTGCTTACACTAAGGGAATTTTATGATTGATTGATTTATGCCTTTAGATGAATATTTGCGTTTTGATCTAACATCTATGTAATTTGAAATATGTGCATTGAGAAATGCAATATGATTTATAGTATCGATTTCAGATATTTTACATTTTGTATGATATCATTTATTTAAATAGTCAAAACCCTAATCTAATTTAGTTATCATAGTTATCTAAGTAGATTGAATCACTGCAATTAAATTACTGAAACCCTAATATTATTAAATTACCACGGTTATACAAGTAGATAGAATCACAAAATTTAAATAGTTAAAACCATAATCCAATTGAGTTACCATAGTTAGCCAAGTAGATAGATTCACCACAATTAAATTGTTGAAATCCTAATCTAATTCAGTTATTATTTTTCTTGTATCTTCATGCTATACAAATTCAAAAAGAATCTAAAGAATTATTTACAGCTATACATAAAATAACCATAGATAAATAGTTGAAACCTTAATCTAATTAACATAAATGACATTCAAAACCTTGAATCCAAGAGTTTAACCTATCATCAAGTCATTGTTGGACCAAAAACCCCACAGTTGATACATTTATTCTATATAAATATTTCTATCCATTTGTTCTAGCCATTTTGTATGATATCATTTACTTCTCGCCTTTTTCCATGATATAATTAAATTAAATAATTGAAACCTTAATCTGTTCAGTTTCCAGAGTTCATACATAATCCTCATGAAAACTACTAGAAAACTGCAAAACGAATTGTTCACTATATTAAGGTTACTTATCAGTATGGCATCAAGTATTGTTGCAGTAAAAAGCACCATTCAGGTTCACTGGTTCCAACTGGGGCGATGACATTGACAACCAAAATTCCACTTATAGGTATGTGTTTCAACTAAGTTCTGGACCCTTTGTCTAGTCATGTAAGAAACAAAAAGAAGTCTCTCTTTCTACTATAGAAGTTGAGTACATGGTGTTGTTAATGCAGGTACATAGGTAGTTTGGATTCCTCAACTTCTCTATGAGATTGGGTTTCATGTTCATGCATCCAATCTTATTTACTATAATAATAAAAGTACTATTCAAGTTTTTGATAATCTTGTTTCTCGTAGCAATATGAAGCATGTTGAACTTCATGTTCATTGTCTTAGACCATTTGTATAGGAAAATGTTTTCTCACTTGTTTATTGAAAAACATATGATCAGATTGCTAATATATTTATGAATTCTTTACTAGAAAATAAGTTTGTGAAACCTCTGGATATGATTGGTTTTCAGGAAGTTGCAATTATGGGGGGTGTTAAAAGCAAGTAATTTTGCCTCTTGAATCTCTATACCATCATGTTAGTGGGGGTTTTGTTTGAAACTAAGGTCTTGGTGGTTCCCCTCACCTTTAATATTATGGAGACAAGTAGTCATTAAACAACATGTGACTAGTGAAGCAATTGAATGGAAGCTTGACTAGATGAGTAGATGAAACAACTAAACAATTGTTTGAGTAGACGACTTGATGGTTGAAAATAATGTGGCCGATGTGAATACAACATCCAACTACCCCTTGGGACATTAAGGATTTTGTATAAATTGTTAGAATCAACGACTCCTATTTGTGTACTATATATTCCTTACTTGTAGGGAGTTCGTTAGATTTGGAAACCATAAAAGGATGACCCTATGGGATTTTCTATGAATGAGTTTTCATATTTATTTCATGATCAATATAAATTATGATTTAATGATGATAATGCACCGTCATTAAGTTCTATAATGGTGTCTTTAGACACCACCTTTATTATTCGAATAATGTTCCCTTCTATGATTTCTTTTATGTTCTATAGTTTAAGGTTAATAGGTTCCCCAACATTCACATGCTTGATCAATCCATATCCCCTTATACCTTGAATCCACTTCATGCGAGGGAGAATTCACATAAACAACTATTTGTTTATGGACCACCATTTGGCCTATAAATGTAATCCATGATCATGCATTTCATAAAAAGAAATCAAGAGATCAATTATGATGCAAGATCCATTTTAGGGAATAAACTTGCATCCTTATTCTCACCATCCTTTGGCATTTCAATATCACTTTGCTTCTTCCTCAAGAAGAAAGTCTTTTTCCTTGATCATTCCAAGTTAGCTAGCAAGCACTTTCACAGAGATCAAAGGACCCTCTCAAAGGGAGTGTTCTCTACCATTTTCAAGAAACATTATCTTAGGTGACACCATTGTACTCAAGATTACCATTTGACATAAATATTTAATTCAAGATCATCTCCTTGTTTTTTTTTTTATGTCATTATGTAAGTTTTATCTTCTATGTAGTCTTTAGAGTCCTGAATAGTCATGAATAGTCATATGTTTTGTTATTTATCTTATATATTCAATACTTGTTTTTTGACTTACTAACCATCCACTTATAATATTTCCTTACCTGCAATATACAAGGGAATCAAGAGTTTCCAACTCTTCAAGTCATTTTCCTCATAAAAAAAATATGATACCATGTCTGACTAAAACATGGTATTTCCACAAGTTTGAACGCTTTAAGAAACCACTCACACAAACATATCACATAGAAACACACCAATGTTTTACATAGATAACATCCTTAGAGAGGGAAACAGATGTGGCCCCATCCAAACAACTACTTGAGTTTCTCACATATGATAATCAAGAAAATAACCCTCCATTTTGTTTAAATAGAGATAATTGACCAATTATATGTTAATCCAAAAATCAATAGCCATTAACATCAAGGTGAATATGAACCAACATATCACTCTATTTATAGAACATATCATGAACATCAGATTAAGTAAGTACAAATTCATACTAAAGAAAAACACTTTACAAAATACATATTGTACCAAGTTGATATTAACTAATTCTTAAGTGTGTAAATATCCTAATAATAGAGAATCAATTATCTTAATAGATCCTTCTTGATTATGGTATTACATCCCTTTCTTCACTCGTACCAGAGGTCCCTACAATTAAAGTAAATTAGAGAATACATAGTACTTAAGATGAGTCTTTTAGTGGAGAAATGTGCAATCATGTTCCAATCAATTCACAATCATTGCTAATTGTCAAAACAATCCTAACATGGACATTATACTATATTGCTATATTTTTTGTCCCAAAAAACACTTTATTTCTAGTAGATTTATACCCAAATTTGTTGCATTTCATTTCATTTTTAAGTATTGTTATATATTATTATATCTTATCATTTTATATCATCGAGAGGTGCTTTCTACAACCTAGTAAGATGCGCCACGTCTATTATGCTAATGTGTCACACACACACACACACACACATATGACCAAGCACATGTTGGCTCCAAGTTTAAATTTTCTAAATTGTAAAACAGATTTATACAAGTTATGTCAAATTTAAATTTCAAATTCCATTTACTCATCCTTAGATATATAATAAATCTTTTCATGGATAGTTAGAACACAACAACTAACTCTTTATGTATTGTTGAGTTAATAATAGAATACTGAGTTAGAGATTATTTTTGTAATAATTAAAAATTAATCCATAATTGAGTAAATTGCAAGTATTTAACTTCATAATTAATTAATATATGCAACTTTTGTCTATTTATAGTATTTATATGCTATCATTTACTTTAGAACTCTATCCAAGTTTAAATTTGCTAAATTGTAAAACACATTTATATTATTTGTATTTCAATTTCAAATTACATTTACTTATACTTAGATATTAAATAAATATTTTCATAGGTAGTGACCAGACATCTAAATATTTATGTATTGTTAAGATAATAATAGAAGAGTGAGTTAGATATTAGTTTTGTAATAATTGCAAATTAATCAATAATTGAGTAAATTGCAAGTATTTGACTTCATAATTAATTAATTAATTAATGCTACTTTTTCAGATTTGTAGGATTTGTGCCTAGACGATTTAATGGAAAACATATTGGATTATATATTCTTGAATAGTTGGTGTGTGGAAGATTATAATGGAAAATATATTGGATTTATATTTGTAAGTTAAAAATATAATAATGGGTTAGATATTAGTTTTGGTTAAATAACTATTTTACTTCATAATTAATTTATTAAGTAATACAACTTTTGCCTATTTGTAGGATTTATGTGTTAGCATTTACAACCTAATTCCATATTGGAATAGTTCACACCTGGATGATTATAATGGAGAATATATTGGATTGTGTATTATTATGTTAATAATATAACAATGAGCTATATATTAATTTTTAATCACTGTAGATTAACTGATAATTGGTTAAATTGCTACATACAATTAGGTAAAGTAAAGATATATGCTTTGCCTACATTGAGTGGAATCTATGGAGATTTTTATTTTGATATAATATCATTCTAACTTGAAATCTATGTATTGAAAATGCAATATGATCTAATAGTATCGTTAAGATACATTGCTTACACTAAGGGATTGTTATGATTGATTGATATATGCCTTTAGATTAAGATTTGCCTTATGATATGACATCTATGTAATTTGAAATATGTGCATTGAGAAATGCAATATGATTTATAGTATTGATTTCAGAGATTTTACATTTTGTATTATATTATTTAGTTAAATAGTCTAAACCCTAATCTAATTTAGTTATGATAGTTATCTTAGTAGATTAAATCATCATAGTTAAATGAATGAAACCCTAATATTATTAAGTTACCATGGTTATCCAAGTAGATAGAATAAAAAAGTTAAATAGTTAAACCCTAATCCAATTTAGTTACTTAGCAAAGTAGATAGATTCACCACAATTAAATTTTTGAAATCCTAATCTAGAACTCACTTATTGTTTTGATTATATATTGGAATCTAATATTATAATGTGGTAATTTAGTAGTCAAATTTTGTACATGAAATATTTGACTTGAAGTAATTTTGTTGCACTAAGTATCTTCACCCTATACAAATTCAAAAAGAATCTAAAGAACTACCTACACTTACACATAAAATAACCATAGTTAAATAGTTGAAACCCAAATATAATTAACATAAATTACACTCAAAACACTGAATCCAAGTGTTTGAAATATCTTCAAGTCACTGTTGGATCAAAAAACCCCACAACTGATACATTTGTTCTAGACAAATCTTTCTATCTGTTACACCTAAATCTCGTCATCAGCATGTGATGAGATCCCAAACTCGAGTGTTTCCCTTAATCCCAAATTGTGAAGTAAGAATATCAATCACGCATATCAAAATCCAGCACCACTTCCACCCTTTAGTAGAAAAGTGGTTCCTTCTTTAGCACCACCTGTGATGTGTTGATAGTAAGCAGTGGAACCGCCTTTACCCTTTGATCAAGGTGTGGTTCTTCCCTATCCTCGCTCTATCTCAGTGAGGAAGAAGCGGTGCCCTTGGTAAAAAGTGAAAAAAGAGAGGTTCTCACAAAGCTTCTCAAAAGAAGGCTTCGTGGCACCCTTATCCCTGATCACTAGGGCCAGTTGGGATCGAGATCCATTCTTGTAGGATCTCCTAGCCACCTCACCCACCAATTTCTCAACTATCTCTATCCATTTCAAGCCTATAAAAGCATGCTCATTCTCCATGGTTGAAGAGAGAGTAAAGTTATGTTGTTTCTTTGATATTATAGCCTAAATCAGTCAAGTAAGCTTGAGGGAGCAAGTTAGATCTATTGGGGATGAGGTGTTGGATTTGTGAAGGAGTACATTGACACTAAGGCATAGGTTTTGAAACTTATTCTCTATTATCTAATGAAAAATTGGTTCCCTTCCCATAAAATATATTGTGTCATTATCGTATGTTTTATTATTGAATTCCTTAGTCATCAAT
>LPNX010040809.1:244539-274354 GCA_001517045.1 Pseudotsuga menziesii
GTTTTTTTCTTGTGATTATGCAGGTACATTTGTGAAGGATCATATTTATAGGAAACATCTATACTAGTACATAAAAGAGACTTGATTCCACATCTCCACCCATTCTAGGGAATTTCTTCCGATCTTGTTGTGTACCATTTGTTCTGGATCTGAACCATTCAGACTAGAGGAACAACTCCTGCCCGCGGGAGGTGCAAAATTCTTAGCTACACTATCCATTTGTTCTATCCATTTTGTATGATATCATTTAGTTCTAGAAATTTTGCATGATATAATTAAATTAAATAGTTGAGGCCTTAATCTGATTCAATTTCCTGAGTTCATACAGGATCATTGTGAAAAATACTAGCAAAATGCAAAGAAAATTATTCACTATATTAACAGTACTTATCAGTATGGTATCAAGTATTGTTGCAGTACAAAACCAACAATTGTGTTCATTGATTCCAACTAGGGAGGTGACATTGACAACCAAAATTCCACTTCTAGCTATGTGTTTCAACTGAGTTATGGACCCTTGGTCTATTCATGTAAGAAATAGAAGGTCATCTCTCTTTCTTCTACAAAATTTGAGTACATGGTGTTGTTAATGCAAGTACAAAGGTAGTTTGGATTCATCAACATCTTGATGAGCTTGGGTTTCATGTTCATGCCCCCACTATTATTTTCTTTGATAATCAAAGTACTCTTCAAGTTGTTGATAGGGCCTGTTTCTCATAGCAATATGAATCATGTTGAAATTCATGTACATTGTTTGATACCATTGGTATAGGGAAACGTTGTCTCAATTGTTTATTTAAAAACATAAGATCAATTTCATGATATCTTTATGAATGCTTTACTAGAAACTAATTTTGTAAAACCTTTGGATATGATTGCTTTTCAGGAATTTGCAATTATGGATGGGTGTTCAAAGCAAGTAATTTCACCTCTTGAATCTCTAGATCATTTTGTTAGTGGGCGGGTTGTTGGAACCTAAGGTCTTGGTGGTTCATTGCACCTTTAAATATTATGGAGGCAAGCAGTCACTCGACAACAAGTGACTAATAGAGTATTTGACTGTAGGATTTACTAGATGAGTGGACTTAACAAGTGAACAGTTCGTTGAGAAGGAGATTGGATGGTCAAATATATTGTGGTCAGCACAACTACAACATCCAACTACACTTTGGGATGCTGCTTATTTTGTGGAAAGTTCTGTTAGAATCAACGAGCCCTATTTGTGGACTAGATATTCATCACTTCTAGGGAGTTTGTTAGATTTACATACCATAAAAGGATGAACCTATAGGTTTTTCTATGAATGAGTTTTGATATTTATTTCACGCTCAATATGCATTATGATTTTATGATGATAATTCATTGTTATTAAGCTCTATAACGGTGCCTTTAGACACCACCTTTATTCTTGGAATAATGTTCCCTTCTATGATTTTATTTTATGTTCTATAATTCAAGGTTAATATGTTCACCAACATTCACATGCTTGGGCATTCAATAGCCCCATGTATTTTGAATCCACTTCATGTGAGGGAGCATTTATATAAAGAACTAGTTGTTTATGAACCACCATTTGGCCTGTAAATGTACTAAGCCATGATCATGCATTTCATAAAAAATAAATCAAGAGAGAAATTATGATGCAAGATCAATTTTAGGGAATAAACTTTCATCCTCATTCTCACCAGCCTTTGGCATTTCATTCTCAGATAGATTTTTCCTCAAGAAGCAAGTATTTTTCCTTGATCATTCTAAGTTAGTTAGCAAGCAGTTTCACAAATACCAAATGACCCTCTCAAAGGGAGTGTTTTATACAATTTTCAAGCAACATTATCGTAGGTGACACCATTGTATTCATGATTTACCATTTGACATAAATAGAAGATCATTTCCTTGTTTTTTTATATGTCATTATGTAAGTTTTATCTTCTATGTAGTATTTATAGTCCCGAATAGTAATGAATAGTCATATGTGTTGTTATTTATCTTATACATTCAATATTTTTTATTAGAATTACTAACCATCGACTTATCATATTTCATTACCTGCAATATACAAGGGAATGAAGAGTTTCCCACTCTTTGAGTCATTTTCCTCACAAAAACACTATGGTACCATGTCAACTAAAAAATCATATTTCCACAAGGTTTAACACATTAACAAACCACTCACACAAACATATCATAGATCAACACACTACTTTTTTACATGGATAACATCCTTAAAGAGGGAAATAATCGGTGGCCCCATCAGAACAACTACTTGAATTTCTCACAAATGATCATCAAGCAAATAACCCTCCATGCTCTTTAAATAAAGATCATGGACCAGTTATATGTTAATACAAAAATCAATATCCATTAATATCAAGGTCAAGATGAACCAGCATATCACTGTATGTATATAACATATCATGGACATCAGATTACTTAAGTACAAATTCATACTAACGAAACACACTTTACAAAATATATATTGTACCATGTTGATATTAACTAATTCTTAAGTGTCTAAATATCCTAATAATAGAGAATCAATTATCTTAAAAATAGATCCTTCTTGCACTATGGTCTTATATCCCTTTATTCACTCATATTAGAGGCATTTACAATTAAATAAAATTAGAGAATACATAGTACTTAAGATGAGTCTTTTAGTGGATAAATGTTTAAGCATGTCCCAATCTCACAATAATTGCTAATTCTCAAATCAATCCTAACAATGACATTGTACTATATTGGCTATTTTTTTGGTCCCATAAAAACACTTTATTTCTATTGGCTGTATACCCAAGTTTGTCACATTTCATTTCATTTTTAAGTATTGTTTATATTATTATATCCTATCATTCTATTTCATCAAGAGGCTCTTTCTACAAAACAAGTGGGTAATATGTGCCACGTCTGTAATGTTAATGTGGCACACACACACACACACACACACACACACACACACACACACATATATATTCTTATGTCATTATGTAAGTTTTATCTTCGATGTAGTTTTTACAGACCCAAACAGTCATGAATAGTCATATGTGTTGTTATTTATCTTATAGATTCAACATTTTTTATTAGACTTACTAACCATCCACTTATCATATTTCCTTACCTGCAATATATAAGGGAATGAAGAGTTTCCCACTCTTCGAGTCATTTTCCTCACAAAAACACTATGGTACCATGTTCAACTAAAACATCGTATTTCCACAAGGTTTAACACGTTAACAAACCACTCACACAAAAAATATCATAGATCAACACACTAATGTTTTACATGGATAACATCCTTAGAGAGGGAAATAATGTGTGGCCCCATACAAACAACTACTTGAGTTTCTCATAGATGATCATTAAGCAAATAACCCTCCATGCTCTTTAAATAAAGATCATGGACCAATTAGATGTTAATACAAAAAGCAATATCCATTAATATCAAGGTGGATATGAACCAACATATCACTCTATGTTTAGAACATATCATGGAAATCAGATTACATAAGCACAAATTCATACTAACGAAACACACTTTACAAAATACATATTGTACCAAGTTGATATTAACTAATTCTTAAGTGTCTAAATATCCTAATAATAGAGAATCAATTATCTTTAAAATAGATCCTTCTTGCACTATAGTATTATATCTGTTTCTTCACTCATACTAGAGGCCCCTACAATTAAAGTAAATTAGAGAATACATAGTACTTAAGATGAGCCTTTTAGTGGAGAAATGTTTAAGCATGTCCCAATCTCACAATCATTGCTAATTGTCAAAGCAACCTAACAATGACATTGTACTATATTGGCTATATATTTGGTCCCACAAAAACACTTTATTTCTAGTAGCTGTATACCCAAGTTTGTCACATTTCATTTCATTTTTAAGTATTGTTTATATTATTATATCCTATCATTTTATTGCATCAAGAGGCGCTTTCTACAAAGCAAGTAGGTAAGACGTGCCACGTCTCTAATGCTAATGTGGCACACACACACACACACACACACACACACACACACACACACATATGACCAAGAACATGTCGGATCCAAGTTTAAATTTTCTAAATTGTAAAACACATTTATACAATATATGTCAAATTTTAATTTCAAATACCATTTAAGCATCCTTAGATATATAATAAATCTTTTCACGGATAGTTAGAAGACAACTAACTCTATATGTATTGTTGAGTTAATAATAAATACGAAGTTAGATATTTGTTTTGTAATAATTAAAATTTAATCCATAATTGAGTAAATTGCAAGTATTTAACTTCATAATTAATTAATTGATGCAACTTTTGCCTATTTGTAGTATTTATATGTTATCATTTACATTATAATTATCTCATAGTTTAAATTTTCTTAATTGTAAAACACATTTATATTATTTTCCAGATTTCATTTTCAATGAATTAGATATTAGTTTTGTAATAATTGCAAATTAATCAATAATTGAGTAAATTGCAAGTATTTGACTTCATAATTAATTAATTAAATAAAGCTACTTTTTCCTATTTGTAGGATTTATGTGTTATCATTTAGATAGGATTCCAAATTGGAATAGTTGGTGCCTAGACGATTATAATGGAAAACATGTTGGATTATATATTCTTGAAGAGTTGATGCATGAAAGATTATAACGGAAGATATATTGGATTACATATTGTTAAGTTAAAAATAGAACAATGGGTTATATATTAGTTTTGGGTAAATAACATTTTTACTTGATAATTAATTAATTAACTAATGCAACTTTTGCCTATTTGTAGGATTTATGTGTTAGCATTTACAACATGATTCCATACTGGAATAGTTCACACATGGGTGATTATATTGGAAAATATATTGGATTGTGTACTGTTATGTTAATAACATAACAATGAGTTAGATATTAATTTTGTAATAACTATGAATTAATCAATAATTGGTTAAATTGCTATGTACAATTAGGTAAAGTAAATATATATGCATTAATTGGTTAAATTGATATGTACAATTAGTTAAAGTAAAGATATATGCATTTCTTACATTGAGTGGAATATAGTATACATTAATATATGTCTTTAGATCGATATTTGCATTATGACATAATATCCTTCTAACTTGAAATCTATGCATTGGGAAATGCAATATGATCTAATTGTATTGTTAATATTCATTTATTTTCGTGATATTTCGTTTTGCATCATATCATTCTTGCATTGCTTTCATTTTAGGAATGTTCCTTTTTAGTATTGTTGAGATGCATTTCTTACATTAAGGGGCATTATAATATATTGATTTATGCATTTATATGGAGATTTGTTTTATAGTATAGCATCTCTATAATTTGAAATCTATGCATTGTGGGAAACAATTAGATTTAATAATATAATCTAATAGTATTGTTAAGATGCATTGATTACACTAAGGGGCTGTTGTGAGTGATTGATCTATGCCGTTAGATTAAGTGTTGCGTTATGATCTAACATCTATGTAATTTGAAATATGTCAATTGAGAAATGCAATATGACTTATAGTATTGATTTCAGATATTTTACATTTTGTATGATATCATTTAGTTAAATGGTCAAAACCCTAATCTAATTTAGTTATCATAGTTATCTAAGTTGATCGAAACACTAAAATTATTAAGTTTCCACCATTATCCAAGTAGAGAGAATCACACAAGTTAGATAGTTAAAACCCCAATCCAATTGAGTTACCATAGGTAGCATAGTAGATAGATTCACCACAATTAATTTGGTGAAATCCTTATCTAATTGAGTTTGTGTTTTTACTATATATTGGAAACTAATATTATAATAATGTGGTAATTTAGTAGTCAAAGTTTGTAGATGAAATATTTTACTTAAAGTAATTGTGGCCTTGGGTATCTCCACCCTATAAAAATTAAAAATGAATCTAAAGAATTACCTACACCTATGCATAAAATAACCATAGTTAAATAGTTGAAACCCTAATCTAATTATCATAAATGGCATTCAAAACATCGAATCCAAGAGTTCAACATATTGGATCCAAAAGCCCCACAGTTCAAACATTTTTTCAAGACAAATATTTCCATCCATATGTTATAGCCATTTTGTACGATATCATTTAGTTCTATCCATTTTTCATGATATAATTAAATTAAATATTTGAAACCTTAATCTGATTTAGTTTTTATAGTTTGCTGGATAAATAGAATCACCATTTTTAAATAATCAAAACCCTAATTTGATTCAATTACATTGAGGGACATGTATGATCTATTGATGTATGTTTTTAGATGGAGATTTGTGTTCTGATCTAGAATATTTGTAATTTGTAATCTATGCATTGTGAAATGAAATAACATTTATAACATTGGTTTTAGTGATAAATTACATTTTATATGATATCTTTTAGTTAAATAAAAAACTAATATGATTAAGTTATCATAGTTATCCAAATAGATCAAATCATCGTATTTAAATTGTTGAAACCCTAATATGATTCAATTACCAAAGTTATCCTACTAGATATAATCACAAAATTTAAATACTCAAAATCGTAATACAATTCAATTATCATAGTTATCCAAGTATATAGATTCATCATAGTTAAATTGTTGAAACCCTAATCTAATTCAGTTACTATTTTGACTATGTATTTGAATCAATCCTCAAATTATTCAATCATCATAGTTATCCAAATATCTCAAATCACCATAGTTAAATTGTCAAAACCCTCATTTGATTCAGTTACCAGAGTTATCCAACTAAATAGAATCGCAAAAGTTAAATAGTCAAAATCACAATACAATTCAATTATCATAGTTAGTAAAGGCAATTAAATTGTGGAAACCCTAATCTAATTTAATTACTATTTTAACTATATATTGGAATCTAATCTTATAATGTGATAATTCAATAGTCGAAGTTTGTACATAAAATATTTTACTTGAAGTAATTGTGGCTATGGATATTTTCTCCCTATACAAATTAAAAAATAATCTAAATACTACCTACAACTATACAAAGAATCACCACACCTAAATATTTGAAACCCTAATCTAATTAAAATAAATGACACTTAGAGGCTTAGCACATCGTGAAGCCATTGTTGGATCCAAAAACCTCGAGGTTTATCCATTTGTTCTAGAAAAACATTTCCATCCATCCATTCGGGCCATTTTGTATGATATCATTCAATTAAATAGTTAAAACCCTAATCTAATTAAGTTTCCATAGTTGGCCAAATAAATAGAATCAACATTGTTAAATGATCAAAACCCTAATTTGATTCAATTATATTGAGGTGCATCTATGATATATTAATCTAATCCTTTAGATGAAGATTTTTGTTATGATCTAACATCCCTCTATTTTTAAATACATGCATTGGGAAATGCAATATAATCTAATAGTATTGTTAAGATGCATTAATTTGAGTCATATTGCATTTCGTCTAATATCATTTAGTTAAATAATAAAAAATATAATTTGATTTAGTTACCACATTTATTTGGGTATAGAGGATCACCATTGTTAGTCGAATAGAATGGCATATATGATCTATTGATCAAATCATTGTTGGAGAGGAAAATCCTGCAGTTAATATATTTGTTTCGATTATTTTGTTGGCCCTATGTATGTTTTTTATAGTTTGGGTACCAATTTTGAAACACTGGTCAAAGTCTAATAGGGCTTCGATGGAATGGTCAAGAAAACAGTTAGCTTCGAAGTTCCATAAGAAGATCAAGGAAAACCTGTTGTTTTAATTAAGTCCAATCAAAAGGTTGGTTAGATGGTTGGAGGTCATGTCCACTTACATTTATGGGATTGGGTAGTGGGAATGGGTTGTAAAATCACCATTAGAGTCTATAAATATGTAATGGGTTGGGACTTTTTAGTTTATCCAGTTTGGGAGGAGAAATATACTTTTTGTATTTTTTCGAAGAGTTATGTACTTTTTTTGTTGAAGTATAAGTTGAGCTAGAGTCGCAAGTATGAGGGTTGGTCTATAGGTTGTGTGTGCAGATATGTTGTGATGAATTTTGGGAGAAATGTAAGTAGGTTGTGTGCACATACTTAAGGTGTTTGAGCTACGAATATTTATAATAAATGAGTGATTTTGTGGTTTTTCTCATCTTGGGTTTCCACATTAAAATCTCGGTGTCTATTGTATAGATGATGTGTGTGTGATGAATTATTGTTTTTTATTAATGCATAAATGAATAATTGTGAATGTATGAATGGATGAAATGTTATTGAAATGGTTATTTATTTTTTTATGAAGATGATTAATGTCATGAATAAATTTGTGGATATCCATTATTGTCTTTGATCCATAGGGGTTATTTCTATCGTAGTTTTGCATGGTGAGGTTATGCTTCACCATTACAGAAACCTGGTTCCTATATCTCCCATAATTACTTCGGGTGAGACTTGATCTACTTTGCAGATGTTTCCGAAAGAGAAAAACCCTTTTGGGCCAGTATATTGGGTTTTGTTGGTATGATGTTGTCTAAACTTGGGTTGTGTTAAGATTTTTCCAAAAAATGGTTCCATTTCAAGGACCAGGATCATTGTGAAGGGGATATGTTTATGTGGCATCCCTTGAAGCCTGAGATCGAGGTGTGGCTATATCATAATTCAAAGGAATTTTTTCAATATTAAAATTGAGATTCACAATTGACTTGAGTACATTGGTTGGGAAGGTATGTCTATTAAGATATTCATGATTTTTTTTTTGGTGAGTTTCCTATTTTGCTAAATGAAGAACTATCAAGGTTGACATTCTAGAAGAAAAATTTCCAAGGGGGTTAACCTAAGAATTGGACACCTTAGTTGATCCAGCAATAACGTGTGTCAATAACAAGATATCAAGGGCTATCAAATTTTGGGTTGATAGAATCCTAGAAGTATATATCACTGAGTTTGCTACTGATATTGTTAAATCATATAGCAAATTAGAGTGATATTTATTTTGAGGCTCACAAGGTAGGTACTTGAACTATTTAAAACTATGGATTAAGATGCTCTTATATGAAAAAGGGGTTTTGAGAATGAAATCTGACAATAATACCGATTGTATGTGGAGAGCATGGGTATCGACTATAAGAAGGTCTAGGGAGAATGCATGGGATAAAATAAAATGATCTAGAGGGAAGTAAGAGAGACCAATGAAGAGTGTGGACTCCTGAGGAATGTGAAGAGATTCCAATTGAACAATAGAATAATGACTGCAACAAGGATAGAGATTTGCACTATGACTGAGAAGGGAGACTACTAATTGGTTCCATAGCTCGACAAGGAGTATTATGATGAAGAAGAATACTATCATCATATTTTAGAGGAGGATGGAGTTCCATATATACAGCAAACCCAAGATTTTGACATACCCACGACCCCACATACATCTCCATATACAAAAGTGAGACCTAAAAATTTGTCACAGAGTTTTCCAGCAAATTGTAATAGTAGTAATAGAGAGAATAATGGTATGTACAATAGTAAAGTTTCTAGTAGTACACCTCTGAGTTCAATTTCATTTTTACACCATAGGCGTAGAATGGATGGGGACAATATGAAGTAACCAGCATATAATAGAAATGGATCAGAGAATCCAGAGCAACATTGGTTCCTCCATGAAGCAGTGTGGACTAGTATTCGACAGGTCCAAGATGAGGCCATTAAAAGGTCCCAAATGATCATGACCTTTAGGAATCAGGCGCTCGATTGGTACATTAAGTTTTCTATTGTTCCCATGAGAGATCCTTAGAATATATTAGATAAAATGAAGTTCGAGTTGACCTATTATTTTAAGAAGCTAAATTCCGAGTCGTAATGCATCAAAGAATTGAAGGAGATTAGGAAGTCACTAACTGAATCAGTGTGGGACTTTGAATAGAGATTCAAGACTTTAATAGCCAAGGTAATTTTCTACATGTCTGATGTACAACATAAAAATATCTCATAGCTATGTTATTTCCACACATTTAAGTACCTTTGATGTAGTAGAAGATCGTATCTCAATATGAGGAATTAGAAATTGCTATGAATATGGAAGCTTCACCGGTTGGAGAAAATGGTGCCAGGATAGTTTAGATTTAGTTGCTGCAGAAAATGGTGCAGTTGGCTAATATGTCACTTCAAATTCAAGATATAAATAAAGGAAAGGAAGCCCGTGAAGAGATCTATTGCATAAGACGTAAGATAGAAGTACATCACAAGGATCAATGTTCATATTTTCATGAAATATATATTTCCATTGGAGTGCTAAAACAACTCATCCAATTAGGTATGTTGTGGTGTACAGTCTTCCAAAATAGAGGCATGTTCAAAGGCATTATGGATGTGCGTAGTGTGGAAGCGACGGTATGGATGTGCAAGGTGCACAAATCAAAGGATGGTGCGTAAGACAAAGGATAGTGCACAAGGTGGAGAAATCGACAAAGAGTCGGATTGGTCATTAGTTTTGTACTTTTTGGTCATTATTTTGTAGTTTTTGGTCCAATTAGTTAGGAAGTAGTTAGAAGTGGACCATTTTTGTAAAGGCAAAAGCCTATAAATAGAGTTAGGAATGTAGTGATAAGAATCATCATTGAAGGAAGAGCAGAAGAATTAGTATCTTTTGCGAACTGTATTGTAACCTGCGGTTTTGATCTGAGGCTCTCGGCCAAGGATGTGTTTCAGGATGTATTTTGGCCCAAATAAGTTAATATGTTGAAAATGTTGTTGGAAAATTTGTGTCACATTTGTCTGTGATACGATATATGAACTTGTGATTTTATGTTTGTTGTTTTATTATTTCCATAATGCGATCTAAATGAGTAATAACTATGACATGATCTATATTCTTGAATGATGCGACTGTTCTGCATAATGAATGAATCTATGTTTGTCGATCTCTTTATGAAGACAATGTGATGAATAGATCTGATCGAATGGTTTTTTATGCGGTTGAATATAAATAAATGATGATAAAAACCCTAGAATGAATCTCTGGTTGATATTGCGACAGTAAGAGAATGTTGCAAAATTATATGCACAGATCCTCCTCCTTACTGTGGAAACATGGTTCCTACAGCTCTCCATCCAACATCTTGGGTGAGACTTCATCTGCTTTGAAGGTGTTGCTGGACAAGGTAAAACCTTTCTGGGTTGGTGCTCAGGGAGATCATGGTGTTTAACGATGTCAACAGAGTGTAAACCCTTGTCAACAGATTTGTGTCAACAAATGGTTCTGTTGTCGGGACCATAGTGATAGGAAAAGGAGGATATGCTATGGCATTCGATGAGGCCACAAATTCAGGATTGGTTTGATCGAAAATATCGATAAATCACAGTGAAAGAAAATCTGAGTTACATACTAACGACAAAAGAGTGGATGGGAAGGAATATCTATTCTAATATCCATGAGTATTTCTTTTTTGAATTTCCAATTATCTTGTATGAGTGGTTGGCGCAGCTGACCTATCAGAAGAAAAACTTTCAAGGAGGCGAACCTACTTTCTAGACCTCGGAGCTGATCCAACAGCTAAAGGAGGTAGACAACAGAAAATCGAGGGTTGTTGAAGTGTGGATTGACAACATCTTGGAAGGATATATCACTGAGTTTGTGGTTGACACAGTCAAATCCTATAGTGACGCAGAAAAGGAATTCTACAAAGGACCAAGAGGTAGGTTCCTATTGTATTTACAATTGTTTATTCAAATTCTCATCTGTGAAAAGGGCATATTGAATATGAACTTCGACGAGTAAATATATGGTGTGCGGAGGTTGTAGGTACTATAGAGACAAGGGTTGGATGGATTGATAAGGGGTAGATGGATGCGAGTTATGACAAATATGTGAGGGATGTCGAGGAAGAGTTTGGTCTTCTGCGAAGTGGGGTAAGGTTTCAGAAAGAGAAGAGGAAGAGGACTGAGGAGAATCTTGTTGTGACTGGAACAAGAAGCTACAAGAGAATATCACAAGGGAATAAGTGACCTTACAATGATGAAGGAGATGACTAGGCTACAATCGAGCCCAATGAAAGGCTAACCCAGAGTAACAACGTACCTACACCTTTGTACACTGTGCCACAGTAAAGAAGAAACAATAGCTCAACACCAAATTTCCCATTGTGTCATAAACAAACCAATAGTAGTGAATCAACAAACACAGCAAGAAGGCCAAAAAGGTATTGAGACGATGTGAAATTACCTATGTTCCATGGGAGCAGCACCAAGGATCCCAAACAATATTGGTTTCTTTGCAAATCTGTATGGATTGTGAAGCAAGTCCAATATGAATATATTTAGAAGGGTCAGTTGGAGACAACTTTCCAAGGCCGTGCATTAGACTGGTACATGAATTTTGTACAAGTTTCAACAGGGAATCAACAAAAGACTCTAGTTGAGATTAGAACCGGGTTGAATGAGGAGTTTTAGAAACCCAAATTTGAGTTGCAATACATCATGGAATTGAAGGAAATCAAGTAAAATCCAAATGAATCAGTTTGGGATTTCGATTAGTGATTCAAGACGTTGATGGAAAAAGTCAGTTTCAAAATGAGCGATGCATAACACAAATAATGGTTCATTGCGATGTTGGTACCATATATCTGAATGTTGTTTATTTAGCATAAGATTGTGATACAAAGAGAATCACTGAATATTGCAATGAAGTTGGAAGCTTCACCAGTTGGCAACACTGGATTTGGCATGAATAAAATCCAATCGCAATTAGAAAATATGATGATCTAATTGCAAGATATCAAGAAGGGATAATAGATCTATGAAGAAGTATGGTGTACTCAATGTTATATGGAGGTACATCATAAAGATCAATATCCAGAATTTCATAATTACTTGTTTTCGGGAGATCCAAATACGCTAAGTCAAGGTGGCTTACCATGGTGTTAAATTTGTCAAACTCATCGACATTGACATGAGGCATGCGTATATATCCAGAAGATGGTATCCAAGCATGTGAACTTATTTTGTAATTTTTGTTGTTCTATTGGCCATGAAGAGAAAGATTGTCTAGAATACAACCTTCTCCAGGAGAGTACAATGGATACATACTATATGAAGGGAGAAGAACACTGGTCGATGGAGCGACTGCCACTATAGCAGCCACCATAGGTTGCGCAGCCAAAACCATAGTTCACTTCACCATAACCATAGTATACTCAAATATAGTATGCTCTGCAACAGCCGCAACATACTCAGCTATAGTATACTCAACTATAGTATGTTCAATCACAACCGAATCCATCGCAGCAACAACTATTTAATCAACTGTAGTATCAATAGCAAGGAGTCTTTCGCGAAGGATTACGAGGAGGACGGAATGGAGGTTTTGGTCAAGGAGGAGGACAAGGTCATGGACCCATGCAATGATACAATTATGGATTACTGGGGCATTATCAGTGAGATTTCCCAAACCTGCAATCGCAATGTACCTATTGTATTTTCATAAATAAAACTGTTGAAGATTGTCCATAGATGATTGTGAAATGGAAAGAAAAGAATGTTCCTCCATCACAGAACTAGAATAAGAATATGAACCAAAATGTGAACTAGCCAATGAATCCACCACCAAACCAGGACCAAGGTCCAATGGTTGGGAATATCTCAGCAGAACCTAGGATTGAACATGTGGATGTTGGAGTCATTACTCATGGAAGTGTGACAACAGGGGATGATGGTTTGATCCCACAAGTTTGATTGCAGGCTCAGAAAAAGGTGCAATTCGATGTGGATGATGAGAGGGATACATTATTTGATGTAAGAGACACCATCAAAAGGGATATGGGTAATTTTCCTATTTACGTAATTCTGCATGTTTTTATTTCTACACTTGTCACAGGACCATCTCAAATGTATCATTAGAGGAAATTTCAACTCAAAATTGGCCTCCTAAGGAAAAATAATAAAATAATGGTTAAAATAATAAAATAATATTTATTAATTTTGGAGGAAGAAAAGAAAAAACTACTTTTTTGTTCATATTTTCGACATATCTCCCTGTGTTTTTACTCAAATTTCGATTGGGAGAGCTCATTGGATGCGGATTTAAATTCTGTATCCAACGAGTACCCATTTGGCATACTTTTGATGGGCCCTACTATCCCAAAAACAAGAAATACTTGAAAAAATGTGATGATGCCATCATCATCACATTTTTTAAGGTATTTTTTGTTTTTGGGGTATAGGGGCCCGTCAAAAGTATTCTAAGTGGGTACTCGTTGGATGTGTAATTTAATTCTACATCCAACGAACTCTCCCGATCGAAATTTGAGTAAAACACACGGAGATATGTCAAAATACGAATAAAAAAAGTAGTTTTTTTATGATACCTATCCCCAAATTTATATTAAAATTTTGTTTAAGAGGTGCTCCTTTTTTGAATTATAAAGCATTTTGATTGGCTAATACATGATGACATGGAATTTGTATTATTTTTGGAAGGCCCATTTTAAATTGAAATCTCCTCTAATGGGTACATTGCAAAGTTTATTCGAGAGTTGTCTGCCGCTAGTGAAAGACCCCAATGTGCAAGTTGAGATCGCAAGTTTGATACATCAACCAAAGAAAGGTCGACAGGAGTTTGTTGTGAATTCCTTGCACATAAATAAAACTGGAAAGGATATGAGGATGAATTTCTAGATCGGTGATTACGATGTGGAATCGGTTATTCTGGATCTGGGCTCAGATGTCAACATTTTGACAAAGAAGATGTAGGAGAAGATGGGGAATCCATAGTTGGTTTGATCCCGTGTGCAACTCCAACTATCCAATCAAGCTAGAGTATCATTATGTAATGTCTTCGACCCTCCGATTGGCAAAGAGGATGCTACCATACCACTAAACATCCGAGCAACTAGCCCCATGAATAGGAATATACATAAAACTGAAATGCTTGAAACATAAAGCATGTTAAGATACATAATTATTCAACATACAGTGGAAGCAAATCATACATTCCAGCATTCAACATGTTCATCATAATTCATTAACAGTAAATATGATTGCAGAAACAAAATAGTCAAGAATACTTTCATATGAGTAATTCATCCTACAACCAGCTACATCGCTGCAACATTCCACCCAACCATAGGCCAGTGTGCTCATCAATTTCTCAGCAACATTGCCACCCCAAAGCTGGGAATGATTCCCCAAGGAATAAGGGACTAACTAGGCTTACACATAGCCAAGGATACACAAATCAACCAAGGCAACACAGTAGGGTTTATCAGGCCATCAAGGAGCTAGAAAAAGCTAAATGCTAAGCTGGTGAGCTCATTGAAGAGCTAAGGACACCTACACCAGAAATAGCCTAACTTCTAGGGCACCCACACACACCCAACACCAGGAAATCAGTCCCTTCTCTGCTACACAGTCCCTCAAGCCCTGACCTCCCTTTCCAGTGCTACCATGGGGTTGTGGAGAAGAAAGCCAACCCTCTAGCTCTGGCTGTGTGGTTCCCAAAAACACCAGGTTTATCAAGCAAACCAAGCCCTCATCCCCACTCCAACACAGTCTGAAGACCAAACACTGCACACATGCAGCCAAACAAGCGATTCACATCTTAGATAGGGGAAAATCGATCCTTGAGTCGTTTTTATCCCTATCGTGGCCAAAATGACCCCATAACAACCTATAATAGCTCCAAGACGTAATGGAAACCAAAGACAATGAAAAATGTGGGGAAGACAATAGCCCCTGTCTCAACAATGAAGCACAGGAAAAGTATAGCTTGGAGTTGGAAAAGAAAATAGACTCTCCGCATGGACAGGAGGAAAAACGTATGCATAGACCACAAATTGGTATGGGAACACATACACACAACAAAAAATCATGAATGGCCCTTCACAGGGAAATCATGGGTGACATAACATGGCTCCCTAGCTCGTTGCATGAGTAAAACCAAGAAGAATCCGGTGCGTGAGGAGAACAGAATGTCTCTGGGTGAGGATGGGCAATTCTAGCTTGTGCATGAGGATAGAAAAACAATGGAGAGAATGGAATGCATTGCTTCCTTTCCCATGCGAAGATTGAGAGTTTGTTGTGGAGTGGGTGCATGGGCAAGGACTGAAAGTCCTTCCATCCACCACTTCCCAGCAATAGCTGCCCCCAACTAACCATAGCAGTTCTAAATGGGTGGTTGACACATGGCTTTTTCCCCATAGGTCCAAGGTTTAATAATCCCCCCCCTTATCCTTAGGAAAATCATGCCATTTTCATTATTGTTGCACCATCGTAGCTGGTTGTAGGTTCATTTTAATTAAAGTGCATATTTACATGATGTGAAAACTATAACGTGTCAGATAGAACGATATACCATCTGCAATGATTCCAATCGCTGAAACATAACACAACCAAATCGATGGTGGGGATTTTTCCTTTAGCTCCTCACCACGATTAATTACAATATATACACCATGTATATTTAATGCAAACGGGGTCAAAAATGGGGTTTTACATTCCCCTCCCCCTTGGAATAACACCGTCCTCAGTGTTCCAATACTTAGGAATACATATACAATTAACACATCCAAAATTTCAAAATTTTGCAGATCTGTCCTTCGTTCAATTTTTTACTTTGAACTTTTAGGACCAAGCCCCTTGGCTTCCAAGAGATGCTCCTATTGGTTCTTAGCTTTCAGCTCACCCCCAAGTCTAGGAACTTCATGGCTGCTAACCTCTTGATGTCCCCTTGTTGGGCAGTCTCGGCATTAATAATGTCCTCCACATTTCCAACATTTCGCTGGCTGCTTCATCTTTACTTGCTCAATTTCCTTTGAGTCTTCATGCCTAGAATGTTTCTTCATGGACTGATTGGACGAATGCCTCATCATTGATCCACTTTCCTTTCCCTTATGGATTTCTCCCAGAAGGATTTTTACCTCCTTTTGCAAACAATTAGAGTCTTACAAAATATGGTGGTTCGTCTCATTCTGCCTTTTCTATATCTTGAGCATCTCTCCAATATTTTCTTGGGTCTTGGCAATTATTTGAAGGAGACTTCCCGCCAAGTCCAATATATTTTGGTCTGTTGTTATGATCAATGTGCACGACTGGATTTCACTTTTCTCACCTATGAAATGCATCATTGTAATTCTATTAGGCCAAGCATAATATAAGCATTAAAATCAGTCAATTAATTGCCTAATTGGCATGGCATTCCAAGTCTTATTGAGGAGACTTTCATACTTTTCATGCCTTCCCAACAGGCACATGAGCTCATTCATGTCTATTCTTGGGTAGGGAATTAATTATTCTAGCATTCACAATTTATTTTAAGCAAATAAACAAATTCTATTTTCAGCCATACATGCATTCAACAATCTTCTGTTTTCATAATGCATAAGTATATCAAAAAAAAAAGAGAGAGAGCAGCAAGAGTTTTTATCCTCTTTGTCTTGTTCCATTCTGGAACCCACACCACCACTGTGGCTTTCATGCTCTTAGCCTCTTTCACTTCACCGTGAATGTTGGACCAACCCTTCTTAGCCATGACACTTAGTGTCTTTGGTCTATTCTAGACCTCTCAACCATGGAGTCTCTCCACATGGTTTGTCTACAACTCTTGGCTGCTAGGGCCTTCACAGTCCCACTAGTACCTTTTTCATTATTGCTCATTTTGAGCTCTTCAGGACAGTCACATGTCCACATGCACCCTTAGGATTCCCTCATAGTCCTTGCTCCCAGCGATACCTATATTCAAACATTGAATAGATTCACATGTTTAGTTTAGTCTCATCGGTTTGTCTCTAAACAAGAGTTAGAAGATTATAACCAAACCATATACACAAGTATATTCATAAGCAAGAAGTTTCAAGATAATCCAATACTTATCTGTATTGTGCATTTCCTCTCTGGTCTATAGGGTCCTGCTTCGCTTTGCAAGCCTTGGGATTGCCTATGGACTTGGATATTAGGTCAGCACACAGGCTGCTCCACAACATCAAATAATTAATGTCCATCCAGTACACTTTCACATGGACTGGGATTGGAACTTTACCACGACCATTTCCAGGTCCAAGATCTACTATGGATCCCAAGGCATATAACAACCCAATATACACTTATATCAACAATAACCCTTTCTCTTTAGTGTGCAACACCAAACTGCATCTGTTTAGCTTGCCAACACAAGCAATATAAGCAAACTCATCAGCGTTATTGCTCTAAAACTGTAATCATATTTCATATCATTCACTATCAAGTATTGAGACACCAGGAGTGCATCCACTCCTTAGAGTGTAGTCAATATTGAAAACCATTTCATGACCCAACATTGGGAAGGTGTGCACCCCTTTCCGATGTGAGCCATGTAGGCCCTATTCATACTCAAGCAATATGTCATAATGGAAATAAAATCAAAACATGCCTTGCATATTGAATTTAACAATTAGACATGCATATTCTTAGCTAGGGTCACAAAACACTTAGCCATTTGCCGATGCAGTATTCCTTTGTTAAGGAGGAATGGGGGCTCCCTTCTCTGAGTTGATAGTCCCCCGGTTTTCCATCTCAACTCCTTTTTACATTCCATATCCCACACATGTCTTACCGACATAATCTATACCATCTCACTCATGTTGCTTACCAAACATGTAGTGTAGATGGGATATTTCCAAAATGTCCAATGGAGTTTCACCCAAAACCCATTTCCAAGATAGGGGAAACTTTCCCATGAATTTTGGCTCCTGCAGGCCATCACACATGGTATTCCTGCAATGTATCCCTGGCACATTCATCGAGTAGCCAAACAGTCAATCATTATCTACTAATACAATCCAAATTTGATTGTTCCAAAACCAAGCAATGGCATTAGTAATTAAATTCAATATGAATTTGCAACTCTGTTTACTATAGAAATTGATTTCCTCAGCAATGAGGTGATCCTCATTCATCCACTTACAACATGTCCTCCTGACACAATTCTATTCAAGCCAATAGTGATTAGTAGTTGTCAGCAATTTCTCAAATCTGAAATTTACAAGTTCAAATTGACAACCCATTCTACATACAAACTAATTTCATAGCCAAGAGACTCTTTTCATGAGGTTTGGCTCTTTCACATGGTAGATTTCAGCCTTTTTCATGGTCTTACCCACATTGAAATGCTCCAAACAATCTGCCTGAAACCTGAACTTCAATCAGCCAAACAATTGGTAAGTCTTGATGCATATCACTTTTTCATTGCTATAACAATCACTGAAGTATTTTCAGGATTATAGAATTCAAATACTTCCAGCTGTTAGCATATCAATATTACTCAAAACTCATTTACTTCACGTGAATCATTATCAAACTAAAATTCCAAGGTATAGTCACATCATTTATGCAATTTAAATGAAATGTTTAGATACTCCTTACTTCACAGGCATATCATTTGTACCACCTTGCCCTTCCATAGAGCATTTCCAGCAGCCAATCGATCATGACTACCCTCTTCATGCACTTACTATCATGCATTCATAACAACTCTTGAAATGGTTCTAGAATTATCATCAATTCATCATTTTAGTCATTAGTTAGTTATGATAACACATGCACTATCTTGATGCATTCATGCGATGCATCACAACATTTGCACCCATACTTATGTATGCATATTTACAACATTTACTCAAACTTTTCATATGCATTCATTCAATGCATAGCTACAAGATTTATAAAATCTCTTAATGCATATCCACTCAATGCTACCTTGTATTGATTCAGGAATACTATGCATTCAAACATACCATGGCCTAACCACGACTACGTCATATAGGATGCATTACTATAATCAAGACTACCAGTCCTCACTTGTTCTGGTTATTAATATTATATCAACATATTTCTATATGAATGTAGTATAAATTTTAAATAACCACATGGAATGAGACCTCTTTCCCTTACCACTCCATGCAATTGTCATAATTAAACCATTACCTGCATGGATCCTACTTACACCCTTGACATTACCAGTTTAGTTGGTCTCTTGCAAGAGATTGCAGAATTTGCTCACCAACTTTTGATCCTGGATTTTCTTCCTTATCCCTTTCTCCATAGGGTTTCTGGTCACATTCATCAGCATCAGCAACATATTCAGGCATGCTCATGTTGTCATTGGTTTTTCTACCAATACCAACACCAATACAATATTTACCATTAGTGGTTCATTGTAAATGTATAATTCCCACTACTCTTACCAATATGTAATATCCTATGCATGCAAGGCATATCCCCATACATTTTCAGCATCCCCATGCCATAATTTCTATGTACACAAGCTTATAAAATATGAATATAGTTAACAAGACAGGGTTTAAGGAATTTCCTTTTCAAAATCCTCATCTTTTCCTGGAATTCCTCTTCCACATAATAGCTGGTTTGACATCATGGTCTTTTCTATCTCTAGTCATGTAATTCTCAGATTTGTCCATATTGACAGCAACACACTTTTTTTTTCAAACAACCACTAGTACTTTTTTGCTCCTCATTCAAATTCTGATGATTCTCCCTTGTCCCCTACTGGATAAGCTTTCCAAGGCCTATCCACATGCTCCATTCTGACTTCGGGTGTGAAAATCACACCACTTCTAAATGGCAATTTTCACCAAATTTACAACGGTATTCTGGTTTGAAATTTCAACTTCAACCACCTAGAATTTCTTCCTTTTCATCCCTGAAAATCCACTAGAAAACTACTGAAAATCTCACTGAAAAGCTCCTGAATTTCGCTAAGAAATCCCACTTGAAAACCCAAATTTTCTTCATCAAATCAGGTCTCTTCCCAACTAATTTTCTGACGTATCAGATCCTTAGTTGACTAAGCTTTTGATGTTTCGATGGTCCAAACAACTAAATTTTCCCAACGCTCATTGACGGTCCAAACAACTAATGTTTTCTAAGGTTTCGGGTCGATCTTCCTCTGGCTTCTGACATGTCGGTGGTTCGAACAACTAAATTTTTTTGATGCTCAGTGATGGTCTAATCCTCTATATTTCTTTGATGTTTTTAACACTTCGACAAAACTTCTTCTTTCTCCCACCGCCGTGTCGGCTACCCGATTAACTAAAATTCCTCGATGTTTTGGTGGTCTTCAGGAGATCTCCGCCGAGACTATGGATCCGCATCAGCGATCAGATTCCAACAATTTCCTTACTTAGGAAAATTTTCGACGAAAATTCCTTTTATCTGCTACCACTGCATCGGCTCTATCACCCTTATCCCACTGACGTATCCGCACTTTCATCACCTTTCTTCGACCGACGTATCGGCACCTTCATCATCTATTTTCTACCACCGTTGCGGCACCTTCATTCCTTTCCAGCCGAAAGTCTTGGCGCTCTTATCCTCTAATTTTTTCCAAGGTTTGTCGCCGCATCGACTACTTCATCGTCTAATTTTCGCCGATGCTTCGGCGGCCTTCTAGTGATCTTTGCCGACACTGTGGCTCCTTGATCAATTAAAATTTTTCGATGATTTCCATACTTAGAGAATTTTCAGCAAAAATTTCTTTTCGTCTCTGTCGTCAACTTTTTACCTCCGGCAGCATCGGAAACCCTTCTGCCTAAATACGCCGATGTTTTGGTAATCTTCCACCAAACTAAGCCGTCATGTCGGCTCCAACTTCTTCTCCTTTATGCTGATGTATCGGAAGTCCATCCATCTAAATGAGCCGACGTTTTGGTTGTATTCATCTAAAGGCTTCCAAAACATCCCAACACTTAGAAAGTTTTCAACTTTCACCCACGTCGACTCCATATTCCCTTTCCTGTCGCTTCGTCGGCTCATACTTCCTCTATTTTTTGCCACCATTGCGGCTCAAACCTGTCGATCCAACCAAGGTATTGGCTCATAGTTCATCTATTTTTCACCGTATCTGGGTCTATATCGGATGGATTTTCGACTACATGAGCTGACTTATCGGCAATTCCATCCACTAGTCTTCTCCAATGATCCGACGATCTGACACTTAGAAAATTATTCAATTTTTTTTGAAATTTTCATTCCATGGGTTCCCGTCAGGCTGCCTTTCATTGCGGTGATCTGGGCAACGGAGAAGCTTTAGACTAAGTCCTCCAACGTATTGGATGGGCTTCAGCCTAAGCCATCCAATGATTTTCACACTTGGACAAAAATTTTCAAAAATTTCCTATCATTCACAGATTTCTTCTAATTTCTGCTGGGCAGAGGGAAACCTTCCTCTGCTAGCTGATTCTTCAAGGCCCATTCAGGCCCATGCTAAAACATGAGCTCTGATACCACTCTGTAATGTCCCTAACCCTCTAACCGGCTAAGAGGATGCTACCATACCACTAAACATCTAGGAAACTAGCCCCATGAACAGGAATACACATAAAACTAAAATGCTTGAAACATAAAGCATGCTAAGATACATAATTATTCAACATACAGCAGAAGCAAATCATACATTCCAGCATTCAACATGTTCATAATAATTCATTAACAGTAAATATGATTGCAGAAAATATGAGTAAATTGTCTCGCAACCAGCTACGTCGCTGCAACGTTCCACCCAACCATAGGCCAGTGTGCTCATCAATCTCTCAGCAACACTGCCACCCCTAAGCTGGGAATGATTCCCCAATGAATAAGGGACTAAGGAGGCTTACACATAGCTAAGGATACACAAATCAGCCAAGCCAACATAGTAGGGTTTATTAGGCCATCAAGGAGTTGGGAAAAGCTGATTCTAAGCTGGTGAGCTCATTGAAGAGCTAAACACACCTACACCAGAAATAGCTTGAATTCTAGGGAACCCACACACACCCAACACCAGGAAATCAGTCCCTTCTCTGCTACACAGTCCCTCAGGCCTTGACCTCCTCTTCTAGTGCTACCCCAGGGTTTTGGAGAAGAAAGGTATCCCTCCAGCTCTGTCTATGTGGTTCCCAAACACACCAGGTTTATCAAGCAAACCAATTCATCATCCCCACTCCAACACAGTCCGAAGACCAACCACTACACAGATGTAGCCAAACAAGTGATTCACAACTTAGACAGGGGAAAATCGATCCCTGACTCATTCTTGGCCCTATTGTGGCCAAAAAAACCCCATAACAACCTACAACAGCTCCAAGACATAATGGAAACTACAGCCAATGAAAAACGTGGGGAAGACAATGGCCCCTATCTCAACAATGAAGTACGGGAAAAGCATAGCTCGGAGTTGGAAAAGAAAACAGACACTCCACATGGACAGGAGGAAAAACATATGCACATACCACAAATTGGTATGGGAACACATACACACAGCAGGAAATCGTGAATGGCCCTTCACAGGGAAATCATGGGTGACAGAACACGGCTCCCCAGCTCATTGCATGAGTAAAACATAGAAGAATCTGGTGTGTGAGGAGAACAGAACGTCTCTCGGTGAGGATGGGCAATTCCAGCCTGTGCATGAGGATAGCAAAACAATGGAGAGAATGGAATGCGTTGCTTCCTTGCCCATGCGAAGATGGAGAGTCTGCTGGTGGAGTGGGCGTGTGGGCAAGGACTGACAGTCTTGCCACCCACCACTTCCTAGCAATAACTACCCCCAACTAACCACAACAGTTTTAAATGGGTGGTTGACACATGGATTTTTCCCCATATGCCCAAGGTTAATAATCCCCCCCCCCTTATCCTTAGTAAAATCATGCCCTTTTCATTATCGTTGCACCGTCGTAGCTGGTTGTAGGTTTGTTTTAATTAAAGTGCATATTTACATGATACCAAAACTATAACATGCCAGATAGCACGATATACCATCGGCAACAATTCCAATCACTGAAACATAACACAACCAAATCGATGGTGGGGCTTTTTCCTTTATCTCCTCACCACGATTAATTACAATATATGCACCATGTAAATTTAATGCAAATGGGGTCAAAATCGGGGTGTTACACGTTAATTGGGAAATTACCATGCTTAATGGTGGAAATCAAAGGAAGGAAGACATATGCGGATTTTGATGTTATCAAAATTGTTGATGAAGGAAGCTCATATCCTACACTACTGGGGATTGGATGGGCCAATGACAACTTGGAATTTATCAACTTCAAGAAGTGGGTAATGACTTTTCAGAACTGTGACATAAAAGTCATAGCTCCTTTGGATCCAAGCAAAGGAAGAAGATACGTCGAACTGATCAATGAAGAAGTTGTAGGAGGATGGGACCATGCATACAACATTTCAGAATATTACGTCCATCTCACTGCAGACAGAGAGCTAGGATGGCGAATCTCAAGCTATATATCATCGGATTCTGATGATGCATTGGAAGAATTGGATACATGAGGTGTTGATTCAGAAGTGTGGATGAATCACTCAATCGTTATGTTGGGTGGCAACGAAGGTTTTTGAGTTATCAACATACAAAGTATTGCCTAATTATCCTAATTTTATTAATGAATTCGAAGACAAGGTCTCAGAACTGTAGAGACTATTGGCATTGGACAAGGCGTTGAAGGCCACTCCAGCACGTTGGTGGGAGACACATAAGAAATCGATAAATGTGTGGTCATTGTGTCTTAGGTTGATGCAAGTTTGTTTCGGTGAACAATATCACTATGAAGTCAAGAATTATGACAGACGAAATGATACCAATAATCATTTGAAAGCATGTCAGACCGCGTGGGTATCATGACCAAAGGATAAGTGGGTACATGCTTTTGTACACACATTGGATGAAATATCACGACAATGATATGCATCAACAAAACTCCTAAGGGATATCACGACATGGGAGGACCTAGTGATCTGTTTCAGTCACACTTTTAGTTTTATGTATGTTGATCTAGTAATTCAAAGCACACTATAGAATATATGTGATGTTGTCTTGGAGATAGTTCCAATCGCATATCCTATGGAACCTTATGAGGTACCAATGATGTGGTCGATGATGAAGTGTTACAATGTAACAAGAGGACTTGGTGATGGGGATGACCCAAGGAACATCAATATTCCATAATCTAAAGGAAGTCAAAATATCGCGGCACCAGAGATGGCGATAGACAAAGTTTAGCAGTTGAAGATTCAAAAGGTCAACATTGGGATAGAGGAGGGACCGAATTTCTCCAATATAAGAGATTATTGGGATGAAGAAACTATGGAAAATATCACCGATCTATTGTATGATTTTTAGGATTTGTTTCTAACTAGATTCTCTCATATGAAAGGGATCCTAGGAGATTTGGGAGAAATGAATATCCCACTGAAGCCCGACGTGAAGCTAGTGAAGAAGTTTATGTATTAATTGAATCCATGATATAATGTGAGAGTGAAGGATGAGCTGGATAGAATGCTAGACACATGAATCATCAAACTAGTCAAAGAATCGAATGGATCAGTCCAATGGTCGTTCAATACAAAAAGACAGGCGAGGTTCAGACCTGTATTGATCTTTAGAAGCTCAATGATGCATGCCTTCATGATCCATTCCCTACGCCATTCATTGAAGAAGTAATAGAAGGAGTAGGTGGTCAGGATATCTATTCATTCATGGATATATTTTCAGGCTATCATCATATCAATATTGCGAAAGAGGATCACCAAAACACAAATTTTGTGACTGAGTGGGGATGCTTCCAGTACATGATGATTCTATTTGGACTAAAAAACACACCTACGTTATTCTCCAGGATCGTAGTTGTTGCATTTAAGGACTTTATTCAAAAATTTATGAAGGTATCCATGGATTATTGAACATTATATGGGATGGTAAAGGATCATCTCGCAAATCTGCAACTAATGTTGGAGAGGTGTCGATAACACCAGATCACACTGAATTCGAGGAAATGCATATTATGTGCACCATTTGGGATTTTGTTGGGGTACATTGTCTGTAAGGAAGGGATGTTGGTTCATCCAGCTAAGATTTCTCTTGTTGTTAACTTCCCCCACCGATGAATGTCAAATAGCTCATAGCGACATTGGAACATATGGGATATTATCGAAAGTTCATAAGAGGATACACTGTGATCATGACGTCGATGGAAAAGTTGTTGAAGAAATATGTGTAGTTAAAATCTAGTCATGAGTGTCGAGTCTCAACACCTTAAAGACACCAATATTGGCCTTTCCAGACTGGACGAAGGAATTTCATTTCCATGTCAATGCATCATCAATTACGTTAGGAGTGGTTTTGGAGTAACCAGGTGAAGGGCATATCGACCATCCGATTTCTTTTGTGAGATGAAAGATGTCATATGCAAAATGAAACTAAACCAAAATCGAATGTGAAGGCTTGGCGATGGTATATGTGCTCCAAAATTTCCATCATTACATGTTAGGAGGAAATTTCAAGATGTTCACTGATCATTCTGCACTAAAATACTTGGTCAACAAGCCTGTGCTGGCTGCTACTCTTCCAAGAGTTTTATTTTGAAATTATTGTGAAGTCGAGCTACTTAAATGAGGACTGAACCATTTGCATGGATTTAGACAGGAGAAGAAACAACCAACATCAAGGATGGGATACCTGATACGCAGCTATTCAAGGTTGGAATGGTCGATGACCATTATGAGCAAATAATTCAGTTTTGGAGACAGGGAAAGCGCTGGATGATTTCAAAACAAGTCAGAAGAAACAATTGGTTGTTCGGGTTGCATATTTTAAGTTAATTGTCGAAAAACTCTATAAGATGGGACCTGATGAGATTCTATGTCGATATGTCTTATCGCATGAACAAGAAAGGATATTGGTAGAACCACATGATGGGGTTGCAGGAGGACACTATGGATTTCGCTCAACGTCTAGGAATGTACTTCCCGCAGGCCTCTGGTGGCCAACTGTGCATAATGATGTGACAGACTATGAGAAGATTTGCGATGTTTTCCGAAGAATGGGGAATCCTTCACTAAGGGATGGTATTCCTTTAGTACCTCAAATAATGCTAAAACCATTTGATAAATGGGTAGTGGATTTTGTAGGACCCATCAACCCACCAGGAAAAAGGACGGGTGAGTGGTATATTATCATAGCGACATATTATATCAAGAGTGGGAAGAAGCCGCACTAGTGGAAGATTGCACTATTACGACTTCAACAAGGTTTCTGTTCAACAATGTTGTCACTCAGTTCGGTTGTCTAAAGATACTGATCAGTGATTAGGGGAGTCATTTCATCAATCGCACCATTAGCACACTAATGGAGGATTTTTGGATTCATCACAAGAAGAGAACTACTTATCATCCATAGGATAATAGGACAGTCGAAGCATTCAATAAGGCATTGGATCATGTGCTCACCAAGGTCTGCAATGCAAGCTATGATGATTGAGACTTGAATATTTTGGTGATCTTATGGGCTTACTGAACTACCTGCAAACAGTTGACAGGGAAGACTCCATTCAAGCTAATGTATGGCTAAGAAGCAGTGATTCCAATGGAATATACTGTTCCAAGTCTAGGAATTGCAACAACAACAAGGATGGATGACGAAGGAGTGCTGGAATAACTCATGACGCAGTTCCTGCAGCTTGAAGAAGATCAGTTTATCATAGCATTTCGCCAGTGAGTTGAAAAGGATCTCTAGAAGGAATGGCATGATTGACACATCAAAACCAAGAACTTACAACAAGGTGACATGGTGTTACTCTATGACAGTAAGTTTGAGAAACACCCAGGTAAGTTGTAAATGCATTGGTTAAGTCCTTATGTAATCAATTTCATCACCAACAGAGGTGCGGTACAGTTGTAGTAGCTAGATGGTGCAATGTTTCCTAAGTTAGTGAACGGAAGTCGGCTAAATCCCTACCGGGATAGCCATGTGCAGAGCAATGCTTAAGGCCCTAGGAAATGAAGAGTTAAAAAAATGCAAGAAGTGGTATAGAGGAAGCTAGTGTAGTGGAAACCGGTGGCAGTGCAAGATAAAATGGATTGAATCGTAGCAAGAAAGAGTTTGGTGATATCCATAGGGATGTGATACAGTAAAATAAGGAAGTAAATGTAAAAACTAAACCAGTTGGGTGGTGGAATTGATGGATGAGATGTGCATTTATGGAGAATCCATTATTAGATCAGGTGGATCGGTGGAGGATTTGGGTGATAAGTGGCATATTTGGTTCTAATGATTGGAAATATTTTACACAGGTGCTCTCGCAATATAAGAATGGGAGGGGTGTGAGTTGAATCAACCATTTTTGTTGTTAAGTTGAGAAGAGAATAGAGATATAGCAAAGCATAGTTGAGATATTACAAGTGATTAGGATTCCAATGATGGACCAATATATTTCCAATGGTAGCATTCAGTAATCGCCACCCATAGGCACACCAATTGAGGAAGAAATGTTTGACTTGTAGGAGGATACTTAGCGAATTCCATGGAAGAAAAGTGGTGTGAATCGTCCCAATTCCCCCATGCAGAAGAAGTGGACTACTAGAAGTTCAAGCAAACCAGATGTCGAAGAAGGGCCGAAGGGTGGACCATTGACAATTGAACCCAAAGACTCAATAGTAAATCGGGGGCCAACATTTGTAGATATACCTGGGTTTACCCCCCTATGAAATCTTGGTGTGACACAGATTAAGATAGCTAAGAACTAGAAGTACGCCATTTAGATGTTGGCGACTCCCATGGGAATGCATTCCACATTGAATATCGTGCCATTCTTGATAAGTATGAAATACAATTATCAGGACTTGTTGGCGTATGTTGAATGCACTGTAGAACCATTCGAGTCCAAAAAGCACGACGATGGAGGACCACTTGTTCACAAACCGCAACAGTGGGAAATGGGATTCCATAGGTCGAGGGTGTTAGGCCTCATACACATACCACAATTTGGCCATCTTATAGAAGCTAATGCAGGTACGAAGTAGATGCTGGCATGCTTCCATGGAGGATACTTTTGGATAGACACTAAGGTTCCATTCAATGTGGAGTTGATATCGCATATAACTAGGTTTCCAATGAAGGGGCTCGATCTATCACAATACTTACATAGAAAGGATAATGACAAGCGGTTAGCCGCTAAGCTGAAGAAGAAATATGGAATGGATTGCGACAACATAGCATATGTTGTCGATACAGTAAATGACCATGCAATTTGGGTTGCAACCAATATTTTGGCTATCAAAGTGGTAAGAAATAATCGCCCCAATAAATGTACATCTGCGGTGATAGCATGCGTAGAAGGAGTGCAAATGAATTGGTCACTATTTAAATTGAACAAGTTAATGGAGGATGTCATGCTCATCCAAGAAGGTAAGTGGTCATTCACTTACTCTTGTTTATTGATACTAATTGCATTGGTTGGATGGTCGGAGCACCAGGAGTATCAGGGGATGGGAGTTGAAGTCGCTCGGACATGCAAGGGAGCAAGGTGCCAAAAATTGCATTACATTAATAGGAGGGAGTGCTTGATTAAATTTGCAATACATTTTTGGATGTATTGGGATGTGATGTGGATTGCAATAGAAAAATTACACCTCCTTTCAATGGAGGCATCATCAAAATATTGGTGGATTGCAAGATTTGCGATGGGTCCACATGCCATTCATATACAATTGCATCAAGATCAAGGGAAGCAATGGTTTTCCACCTAGTATAAGATGACTGATGAGGAAATTGATGGTATAGAAATGACTGGCCCTCTGAGTGGAGAATCCCGGTGAGTAGCAATGATTTGTTGGATATGTTAAATTTTCATATGCTAAGCTAGATCATTAGTATTTCATTTCGATTTCATAACAAAGCATATAAATAGGATCACTGAAAGATAGACAAGCATAACCATACAAAAGGAGAACACAAATATTTATCCTGGGAAAACCCTAAAGGGAAAAACCCAGCAAAAGCTTCCTCAATATAGATGCCCCAAAAGATAAAAGAT
>LPNX010040809.1:274393-304132 GCA_001517045.1 Pseudotsuga menziesii
CACCTCCTTCTCCAGCTACTTCTCTTCTCCACTAATGCGCTACACAAGTGAGAGTGTGTGTGTCTCAAATGAGGAACACCACACCTCTATTTATATTCATCCATTCACTTGGATTAACTCATCTGACATGTAGGCTCGAGTTACACATGTAGGATCAAGTAACCACATTGGGGTGCTAATGACCCACCTTTACAAATAGAGGGGACAACCTCATGACTCTTATTAGTTCTTCCGATTAGAAGCATCGGGGTACAAGAAAATACAAGTGGTTCTCCCTGTAGGACCATCGAGGACCACAAAATATACATATAGAATATTCTTCGAAGTTACAATATTTCAACACTCCCCCTTAATGAGAAGGGTATTCTACAACAACAATAGTAGGAGAGGACATCATCAACATCATCAGGGTAACACATCTATAAATAATTGGAAGCTTTTCAACATCATATAGTCTTCGTTTTCAATATTTGACGACAACAACTCTTTAATCAACATCAGCATCTTTTGACCTTTTGATTAGCAACATCTTCAACACTTTGATCTTTCTATCAGCAACATCTTCAGCACTTAGACGTTTCGATCAGTAGCAACATCTACAGCACTTTGACCTTTTGATCAGCAACATCTTCGGCACTTTGACCTTTCGATCAGCAACATTTTCAGCAAAATCTTCAACACTTTGACCTTTCGATCAGCAACAACATCTTCAGCACTTTGACCTTTCGATCATCACCAATATATTCAGCATTTTGATCAGCAATATCTTCAGTACTTTGATATTTCAATCAGCAAATACATATTCAGTATTTTGACCTTTCGATCAGCAACATCATCACATTTTGATTAGTAACATTGTGATCAGAACCATCATCATACTTCAACTCTCGAACAGAATCATCATCATCATATTCTAATCTTTTGATCAGTATGTCGTCATCATCATCGTCACACTCTGATCTTTCGATCAGCACATCATCATCATCATACTCTTGATCGTTCGATCAGCACATCATCATCATACTCTGATATTTTGATCAGTACATCATCATCATCATAAAAACATCATCATCATGAAAACACCAACATCATCAAAACATCATTATGATCAAAACATCAAAATATCATCATCATCACACTCTGATCTTTCGATCAGTACATCATCATCATCATAAAATCATTATCATCAAAACATCAACATCATCATCATCAAAACATCAACATGATCCTTCCTTTCGGAATTACGGGATCAACATGTCTGTGGTACTCAGACGATCCTTCCTGTCGGAATTATGGGATTTAGGTCTTTACAGAGTTACTAACGATCCTTCCTTTTGGAATTACAGGATCAACACATTTGTGGAGCTCAGACGATCCTTCCTTTCGGAATTACAGGATCAAGTCTTTACGGAGCTACTAATGATCCTTCCTTTCGGAATTACGGGATTTAGGTCTTTACGGAGTTGCTAACGATCCTTCCTTTCATAATTACAGGATCAACACATTTGTGGAACTCAGACAATCCTTCCTATTGGAATTACAGGATGAACACATCTATGGAACTCAGATAATCCTTCCTATTGGAATCACGGGATCAAGTCTTTACGGAGCTACCAACGATCCTTCCTTTCTAAATTACGGGATTTAGGTATTTACGGAGTTACTAACGATCCTTCATTTCAGAATTACGGAATCAACACATATGTGGAACTTAGACAATCCTTCCTATTGGAATTATGGGATCAATTCAATGATCCTTCCTTTCGGAATTATGGGATTTAGGTCTTTACGGAGTTACTAACGATCCTTCCTTTCGGAATTACGGGATCAATACAGTTGTGGAACTCAAACAATCCTTCCTATTGTAATTACAGGATCAACACATGTTCTCAAGTACCGAAGTCACCGGATCTATTCTAAACTGAGGTTTAAGGATGATACAATCCTACTACCTTCTCGATGACCGAATTTCACCAGATTTGTTCTGAACCAAAGTTCAAGGATGATACAATCTTGCCACCTTCTCGATGACCGAAGTTCACCGGATCCATTCTGAACCGAATTCCAAGGATGATAGAATCCTGCCACCTTCTCGATGACCAAATTTCACCGGATCCGTTCTGAACCGAAGTCCAAGGATGATACAATCCTTCCACCTTCTCGATGACCAAAGTTCACCGGATCTGTTCTGAACTGAAGTTCAAGGATGATACAATCTTGCTACATTCTCGATGACCGAGGTCACCAGATCACTTATGTACATATGTCCGAGGATGATACAATCCCTCTTCATTCTTGAAGACTGAGGTCTCCGTATCACTTCTGGACATATGTCCCAGGATGATACAATCCCATTGCAACATCACTACTCCCCCTTTCAAGGAAGTTCTTTCTAAACCACACCAAGATTGTCTCAAAAGTGTTCGAACTTTACTCGGGACAGAGGCTTCGTCAGCACATCACCATCTAAACCATCATCATATACATCTTCAGTATGTGAATACTGAACTATCACCATCTGTATCTCCAGTATGTGAATAATGAAAGCATCATCTATATCTTCAGTATGGGAATACTGAAACATCATCATCTGCATCTTTATCTTGTATGTAGAAATATCGGATTTCTATTGTTACGATGGAACACAGGGTTCTCTGTTATCACAACTCTCGTTATCACATAGAATTAATGTAGTATCCATATTTAGGTCAAGGAGACCTGATATCAGCTTCCGAAGCCATATGGATTCACAACTTAGTAGAGCAATCTGCTATGTATTCTGCTTTTGTTGTTCTAAGAGAAACACTAGACTGTTTCCTGCTAAACCATGAACTCATAGCAGACCCCAAACAAAAGCATCTACCTGATGTGCTTTTCCTGTCTAAGATACTTCCGACCCAATCTACATCTGTATAGCCATACAATTTGTAGTCATGGCTACCATCATAGTATAGACCAAGGTCTATAGTCCCTTTCAGATATCTCATCACATGTTTTGCAGCTACTAGGTGAACCCATCTTGGTTGACCAATATATTGACTTAAGGTGTTCACAGCAAAACAAATGTCTGGTCTGGTATTTGTTAAGTACATCAATGAACCAATGATCTGTCTGTAATGAGTCGCATCTACTAAATCTGATGAGTCATCATCTAACAGCTTCAGGTTGGAGTCCATGGGTGTGGCCATGGCTTTGCATTCGAACATATTTAATCTCTTCAATATCTCTACCACATACTTTCCCTGGTTGAGAAATATTTCTTCTGAACTTTGTCATATTTCCAGACCTAGGAAATAGTGCATTAACCCAAGGTCTTTCATCTCAAATTCTTCTGCTAGTTTCTTCTTGCTTTCCATGATCTGTTTCTCCTTCCCTATCAAGAATAAATCATCCACATATAATAACAGGATGATAGGTTCATCTTCTACAACCTTGAGATAAAGGTTAGGATCAGCTTTACTCTTAGTAAAACCCATAATTGACAGGAAACTGCCATACCAAGCTCTGGGAGCTTGCTTCATGCCATAGAGGCCCTTCTTCAACTTACATATATGAGTCCATCTGTCTTCAACTTCAAATCCTTTCGATGTAAAACTCTTCCCCAATCATACCATTAAGGAAGGATTGTCTTTACTTCATCATGGAAGAAACTAACATCATAGTTCTGAAGGAAGTGTACCTTGCTTCCTGGATTAAGTGTCTCTTCAAAATTAATTCCCTCTTTCTTATAGAAACCTCTAGCCACAAGTCTTTTCTTAATTCTATCAGCGACATATTTTATCTTGCAAATCCATTTGTAAGATACCACATGATTGCTTTCTAGTTTGATTACTATATCCCAAACATCATCATAACATCTTCCATGAGTTCGTCTTGTCAGATCATCAACATATCCTAGTCTTCTGCATTCAACTTTGAAGGTTGGAACCCACTTTACTCTTGGTAAAGTCTCGATCCATCAGGAAGCTGTCCATCATATCGTATCATGTCGAACTCATATATCTTCTGTAGTCACTCCCCCTGAAGTGGAGTATTATCTTCCTTCTTCATTCTGTATAGGTGATTCTATGCTTGATATATACTGGTCAATCTAGTATGTCATGTCATAGTCTATTCTTTCTGAGGCAAATCACGATTCTTGCTTTGTACACTTGTTCTTGCAGATCCGTATGGAAGATACTACGTACTTTCCTTTATGTCTCAAAATCATATCATATACATCATTCCCCATAATCAACTGTTATTCTTTGATCATAGCTTCTTTCATAGCATTTTTTTCTTCATATTGAGTTATCTCTCATACCCATGGTGGTCTTCATCCTTCGAGGTGGATCTACCACTCTTTGAAGCTCTTTCTTTCATCATGGTGTCTCTGACCCTGGGAGCTTCAGATTCATGTTTATTGAATTGTCATCACTTGTTCTTCGGAACAAGTCTCATCCTTCTTTTCTTTTAGGAGGTTGTATAGGACATTTCCTACAATTCAAATGCACCAGTTGCATGGTTAGAACTACATATGCATAATGACAAATTCTTATGCATCATGTAACTATTTAGCCAATACAACATTCATCCATATCTCACAGAAACTTTCTATATGCCTTCCATATCTACCATGACATCATTGAGATTTTGCACTAATCCAATATGTTAGCAAATAGGTTTCATTCTAGATAAGTAACAATGGAGATTTGTATAGAACCATGAGCTACTTACCCATCACATGCATGCAAACAACACATCAACTGAATATAATCAAATGCATAAAAAAACAATATCATTAAATGACAATTGAATACTTATATTTTGTTTGTTTCGTGGGTAGACTCCTTCTTGATCATTCTGCTTCATCATCTTCTTCATCCATGGAATCATCATTTCTTATCCAAACGATAAGATGGATAAGAGGTTCGTCAAGAATTGAGTTCTTCATATTCCTCATCGCTTGAGGGATCTTCTTTGAATGGTGAGAGCTTGATCTTCAATTTGCTCCCATATTTCTTCTTCTCTTCTTATGAGACGAGCTTCTTACTCTTCCCAGAGTCAACTGAAATTAATCACTTCCTTTTGACACACATTCCTCACATGAATGAATCCCATGATCATGGGAGGCCATTCTCTGCTTCTTCTTCTACCTCTTCAAGATGTTATGCATTCTGGATCTTCACATTCTTCAACTGTTTTCTCAAATCCATCTTCTAAATTATGTTCTTATCTTCAAATAGCTTGATCAAGGAATCAAACATCTTCGGTGTCTTTAGGGAAGCCACTTGTGGTACAAGTTGATCCGTGATTGAATCAACAATGATCTTCTTGGTCTTGATCAAGTTCTTCTTGTGTAAGGATTTGAGGCTCATCTCCCTCTAGAACTGGAACCTCTCTACTCATGTAGGTGTCCAATTCATTTTCTTCAGAGAGATCAAATACTTCCATGCTTGGAATTTTTCAACTTCACCAAGCTTATCATCAAGCTGATGTGATAGATCACTTTGAAATGAGAACCTCAAATGCAAATAGCAAAAGATTAGATCTTACCGATTTTAGGTGTCCATCCTGCTTCTGGAGCTGGCTGATCTAGGGTTTGTCAGAGAAACCATAATTTTCAAAACTTCAAATATTTCATATTTTATTGGATATAAATATATATCTCTTCAAATGGAGCTGTCCAATGTACTCCTTTTCTGAAAACAGTGGAGGGAAGCTCTTGGAACAGGAAGCCCTAGTTTTCCAATTTCTTCTGCAGAAATTCCTGTTACTGTTTCTGTGATATCTCCAAAATTAATGCTCCTATATGTCTAAAATTTATCACTGAAGTAACCTCGCATGTTCCTGATCCAACACCATAGGTTTCATCAGAATTGGTTTCACCAATTCGTATTTATGATCATTTTCCCAAGGTGACCTGTTAAAGGACTGTTCAGAATAGTGAAGTTGTACGGCATGCCACATGTCACTGGTTCATATTCAGGTTTGGAAATTTGGACCATAGAAATTAAAGTCTGTGATATTTCTGGAAAATCTTCAGGAATTCCATTTGCACCTCTGTATCCCATGCTACAGCAATTCTCCCCAAGTGTCCTGTTTAGGGATGAATTCTGGAAGAGGCTGGAACCCTAACTTGGAGGGATCATATCTCCTTGAATATAGTGAATCTGAGGCTGAATTTTGGATACAGTGTAAATAGGGATTTTATATTCGACCTTTGAGATTTTTAATGCCTTATCCATCTCCAATCTCAAGATATAGCGAATGTACCAAAAATTAGTAGTTTTAGTATTTAGGGTTTTTCCAGATCGAGGTCAAACTAGGGTTTGACTTTCCTGGAGTTTCACCCAACCAAATTTCTTAATCTAGGTCTCTAAAATTCAATTTTGATGAGGAGAAAAATCCTATGCTGGGATCACTAAAAAATTCTTCTTCTGTAGAAATCCCTAATTTTCCACACCAAAACTGAAAATGCTCGGAATCAAATTCCGCTTCAACAGAAAGATGTGCCCTTCAATGGAGAGTCAGTCTAGCCTTCTTTTGCTGATTGATAATGTATAGAGACCCAAAAAATAAGAAGCTCTAGATTCTTTAGCTGCACAATGTCTTCTTTCAGGGTGGTTGTGATACCATGTTAAATTTTCATATGCTAAGCTAGATCATTAGTATTTTATTTCGATTTCATAACAAAAGCATATAAACAGGATCACTGAAAGATAGAAAAGCACAACCATACAAAAGGAGAACACAGAGATTTATCCTGGAAAAACACTAAAGGGAAAAACCCAGCAAAATCTTCCTCAATATAGATGCCCCAAAATATAAAAGATAAAACCAACAAGGAGATCAAAGCCTGATCCTCCTCCTTCTCCAGCTACTTCTCTTCTCCACTAATGCACTACACAAGTGAGAGTGTGTGTGTCTCAAATGAGGAGCACCACACCTCTATTTATATTCATCCATTCACTTGAATTAAGTCATCCGACATGTACGCTCGAGTTAATCATGTAGGATCGAGTTACACATGTAGGCTCAAGTAACCACACCAGGGTGCTAATGACCCACCTTTACAAATAGAGGGGACAACCTAATGACTCTTATTAGTTCTTCCGATTAGAAGCATTGGGGTACAAGATAATACAAGTGGTTCTCCTGGTAGGACTATTGGGGACCACAAAAGATACATATAGAATATTCTTCGAAGTTACAATATTTCAACAGGATACCGAGGCAGGACCCCCATGTGATGCCTCGATAGACAACACATAAGAACTGGAGAGCGAGTAATAAGTGCAAGAACAGTCATCAAAGACTCCAATGGGCTCTAGACTAAAGCGACAGTTTGAAGAAGGGAAAACAAAACGAAGGTTCGAGCAAAGAGAAGCTATCAGAGCCCTGACCATGGCAGGGTACTAGGTGACTCATATTCTTACCATGATCACCACCATGACCACTATGAGCGAGGTGCATGTAAAACAACACTCGACATAAGTATTCCAGGAGGTAATGACTCAATTACAATATTTGATTGATGCTATTTTGGAAAAGGTACCAGAAGCCAATGTGTTACAAAGAACTGGAGAGTTGAGCACAGGTAAGTGGGTCCAAATGGTACAGATTACACTATGAGCATTAGAGACCTGTAGTGAGGATTTTTATGCATCACTTCAATAGTTTCACATAGTTTCATTGGATTTTAATGAATTACCAACTCACACTTTGTTGCGGTTTCAGAATATGGTGATCCAGGAACTTGTCGACGGAGAAGAAATCATTGGCGATCACTTACTGAAGTCATTGGAGTAGGAAGTATTGGTGAAGCAAGAGATATAGTGCCTGAAGAAGGAACAAGATGTAGTAATCATGGAAAAAGTGCATGTATTGGATGACAAGGTGCGGTTAGAAAAATCTATCATATTTGCATGTCAGGAAATCCTCGACATTACAAATGAAATGTTTGTAGAAGCTAAAGTTCTACGACTAGGCCAAGTTATTGTAGATATGCGAAGAGATAATGAATAGTTGCAAGCACACCACCTGATCAAGTTGTAGTGCACAAGGGAATGATAGAGGATGTAGTAGCGTAGCTGGAAGAAATCAAGAAGGAAGCCATGCTAATCACTGATGAAACCACACAATTTTGGGGCAGTGTGGTTCAAGATGAGCAGTTGCACCAGTTGAGAATGTAGTTACATGATTCTAAGGAAAAATTAAAAGCAATTAAGGCATCACTCAAGGTGATGTCCCTTGTCATGCAAGTGATTGTGGCAGCAGAATTGAAAACATTGTAGAATCGAGCAACCAAAGCAAGAGAGTGTCATCAATGTCGCACAACTCATCTATATAGTCAGAATGAGGGGACCACCAAACTTGTTGAACATCCATCTAAGAAGTATGTGGAAGAATGTATAGTGATCCACACAAAAGAAAAAGCTGTAGTTGATGAATTAAACAACAATATGAATATTTCAAGATCAAGATCAATGAGTATACAGTGTCTAGTTGACGTGGCTCAAGGACGAGCTACAAGTGTGTTTTGGGGGTTTGTTGGTAGGTGGTATGGATGTGCGTAGTGTGAAAGAGGCAATATGGATGTGTAAGGTGTGCGAATTGAAGGATGGTGCACAAGACAAAGGATAGTGTGTAAGGAGGAGAAGTCGACAAAGAGTCAGCTTGGTCATAATTTTTGTACTTTTTGATCAATATTTTGTAGTTTTTGGTCCAAGCAGTTAGAAGTGGACCATTTTTGTAGAGGAAAAATACTATAAATAGAGTTAGGAATGTAGTGATAAGAATCATCATTGGAGGAGGACATGGAGCATTAGTATCTTTTGTGAACTGTGTTGTAACCTACTGTTTTGTTCTAAGGCTTTCGACCAAGGATGTGTTCTATGATGTATTTTTTCCCACATAAGTTAATATGATGAGAATGTTGCTGGAAAATTTGTGTTTTCTTTGTCTATGATACGATCTAGGACCTTATGATTTTATGTTTGTTGTTTTACTATTTCCATAATGCGACCTGAATGAGTAATAGTTGCGACATTATCTATATTCTTGAATGATGCAACTGTTTTGCATAATGAATGACTCTATGTTTTTTGGTCTCTTTATGAATACAATGTGATGATTATATCTAATTGAATGGTTTCTAATGCGGTTGAATATGCATAAATGATGATAAAAATTATATCCTAAATCTCTGGTTGATATTGCGACAGTAAGATAATAGTGGAAAATTAGATGCACAGATCATTCTCCTTACTGTGGTAACATGGTTCCTGTAGCTCTCCCTCAAACATCTTGGGTGAGACTTCATCTGCTTCACAGGTGTTGCTGGACAGGTTAAAACCTATTTGGGTTGGTGCTTGGGGAGATCATGGTATTTAGGGGTTTTGACAAAGTGTGAACCCATGTCGACATATATGTGTACTCAATAAGGACATCGATCAAAATAATGCTTGTATCTTTCGAAAATAATAGGTACCCTTACAAGTCTCTATTGTAAGTTTTGTCGATCTGTCGAGCATGATGAAAAGGACTGTTGAGCATATCAGTTTCTCCAAGAGAAAATAATTGATACTTAGCTGATGATGGGTGATGAGAAAATATAAGTTCAAAGATAAAATGTACAGTTTAATCAGCCAAGGGGTGCATTTCATGGACATTAATGAGGAGGATTTGGTTGAGGCAGAGGTCAATTAATTTGTTATAATTGTGATCAACCAAGACACTATGCTAGAGATTTCCATAATTCAACTTCAATAGGTTCCTATGCAAAGCACTAGATCAAACCATTGAAGATTATTTGTAGCTCATTGCAAAGAAGCAAGCAAAGACCAAGAAGAACCATAATTACCTTCATAATGCAAATTAGAATGTTCAAAAGATTACCGATGAACCAAGAGAGAAGCCACCAACCATCGCTATTGTGACTGGAGGAGGAGATGAGATAGGAGAATATAAAGTGGGTCATATGTAGGATTCAAGGAATTGACCAATGACACAATGACATGTACCATTTGATGTGTAGAGAGAGAAATGGGTCTTCTTTGAGGCCCAATATAAATTTATGGGGAGAGGTAATGGAGCTTCAACTTTTAATGCTCCTTCAATATTTGATGAGGGGTTTGTCTATGACATGCCACTATTCTTTGACCGATCTATCCCACATAAGTCGACATGAAATGTAAGTAATTTTAAGAATTATGTTAGAGAATTATACCACCTTAGTACGATGGTCATACACCTAGGAAACATTTTCATTTGTTTCATACTTATTGTGATGTCCCAAGTCTGGTGTACAGACCTAAACACTCGTCAATTCTGTAAATTATATTAAAATTTCTGAACTTGAATTAATTTACACGATGACTTCTCAGACTGGGAAAATAAGGGGTTTCTTCTGGGAAATTTGCAGGAAAAAGGAGTGAGTAGTGGACAAAAAACAAAGAGATGTCAGACATGTAATTTCATCTCCCCTAAAAAAATTATATATGGTTCGATTTAGGGTTCATATTCCACATTGTGAAAACCTACTACCACGCTTCTGGGCAGCCAAACCTTGAAACTAAGGAGAGTAGTTCAGTCTATTTCAACCACGGGCTTCTGAAAACTTACAGAGACTTGTTCTAGCATTAATATAAAATAAATTAAGGATTTATATAGTTTTCTAAGGTTATGGAAAGTTCTTAGAATTTTTGGGTGAATTTGGGGATTTTTTGCAGTTTTGGTCAAGGGAAACCTGCACAAAGGAGGATCCCAAAAGGTGGTATCACCCCCCAAAAAAAGGTTCTTAAGATGGATATGGGAAGGTAGTCCCTTTATTGACCCATAGGAACTAACATAGCTCAGTTTTAGTTTACCGAACTTGTTTTACATCAGTTTTAGTAAACCCACTAGTAGAAAATGAGAAATTAATGACTAAAATCAGGCTATAAATGACTATTTTTGAGTCGGTGACTAATAGTAGCAAATTTCCACTATCTTATAGCTAGTCGTATTTCACTAGTCATTAATAGCTTGACTTAGTAGTCATTGATAGACAATGATTTAGTCATTAATAGACAATGCTTTAGTAATTGATAGTCAATGATTTAGTCATTGATAGTTAATGATTTAGTGATTGATTTAGTCATGGATTTAGTCATTGATTTAGTCACTGAGTTAGTCATTAATTTAGTCACTGATTTAGTCACTGCTTGCAACCATCAATGACCAAATATACGACTAAATAAACTACTAGATGTTAACATATTAATGACTAAACTAAATATGACTAAGATACGAGAAATTAGCTACTAATAGTCATATATATGTGAATTTAGTCGTTTTTGTAGTCACAAATTTATGATAGGGAACAGAGGAATCGAACCACCAACATCCTGCCTATAATTAGTCATACGCTCTACCATTGAGCTAGCACCCTTTAAGAAGTTTTTATTGATTGACAATGATGATATTCAAACAAATTTATGATAGATATCAATCTACAAACTACATAATTATTACTATTACAACTTACCAGTAACTAGTATTTATGATAAACTAATTCCTAAGAGCTATGTACAATTTTCCCTGTAACTAAAACTAATTAAAATTTAAGCAATCACCAAGTGTCACCCATTGCCAGACTTTCAAAAATCACATCACTCAAATAGTTACATGAAGATCCGACAACTTATCAAATGATAGGATTCAACTTTCCTATATCAAATGACCAAATTTGCTGATGAAATAAATGGTCTGATATCATGTTTGTAATCAGCAATATTTTTTAGCCATAAACACAATACATCCATCATCCTGCCCTTGTATTCTATTGGTTTTGTTTTCCTTGTTAGCTATTTGTACATATTGACTTTTACAGTTTTCTTGAACAGACCATATAGGTGCTTTGTGGCTTCCTTGGAAGCTTCATGTAAAGGAAGGTTGTTAACAGTATTTCAGTAGGGAATCCATGCTTTAACCAGTACATTTCCAAGTCTGCACAAATTAAATTCTATGCTTTTGAAAATGAGATGAGCATAATCATAACAGTTACAGGTTCCATCTATAGAATGTCTTAATGAAAGTCTATCTAAGGAACTACTTTAGAAAACAGTTTAATTTAGTTTAGATTCTCACAATATATTCATTAGAAAACATCTCTAAGGGAATTCATATTCAAAGTTGTCATGAGAATTGACTATTTGGAGTTCATGCCTGGCACAAATCTCTCAGAGTAATGCAATTCCCATATCCATGTCCATACTAGGCTAGTCCACAATGAGGTGAAGATCCATATTTATCTTCAGTCTCCAAGTTAATTACAACTTGGAAACTATAAATACATAGTCTTGAGGATGCTATTTTCTCCTTTTCTCATCATTTTGCTGTGTATTTGGATCACTTTTGTAACAAATAGCAGAGATGAAGATGTCGATGGACTGCCTATAAAATATCAAGTTACATGCCTCAACCAATAGCAAAGTACCTAATCCTCTATTACTTTGTTAACAAATAGAAAGGAGGAAAATGTAGCTTGACCACCAAAAATATATTAAGTTACAGGCCTTGACCAATCAAAAGTACCTAATCCTCACTGATGCAAAAATAATTCAAAACCCCAACACCAATAGACAAAATTCTTCAATAAGTAAGGCAGTAGATTAGATTGTTTAATGGTTAAAAGGTTTTAATTTCAAATAGGCTATAAAAAGTCCAATTGGATAGAGCACATGCAAAAAACATATAGACCCAAAATCTAATTGTGCAATTTTTCTGACAATGAACACTAGAGGCTATCTTTAGTAGAGAAGCTTGGTTTTTATGTTTATAAGTTAATTCGCATTGTGGTCAAACTTGCAAGAAACAACACTACATCACCTCAATATTAGTTCGATTCCCATGAAATCACATTAATGAGTACAACACAACATAGGAGGCCCAAAAATCATGGATAGACACAACTAAATGTCAATGGACAGACACAACTGAACTTCAAAATCATTCCTTGTTAGCTATTTGTACATATTGACTTTTACAGTTTTCTTGAACAGGACATATAGGTGCTTTGTGGCTTCCTTGGAAGCTTCATGTAAAGGAAGGTTGTTAATAGTATTTTGGTAGGGAATCCATGCTTTAACCAGTACATTTCCAAGTCTGCACAAATTAAAGTCTATGCTTTTGAAAATGAGATGAGCATAATCATAACAGATACAGGTTCCATCTATGGAATGTCTTAATGAAATTATATCTAAGGAACTACTCTAGAAAACATTTTAATTTAGTTTAGATTCTCACAATATATTCATTTGAAAACATCGCTAAGGGAATTCATATTCAAAGTTGTCAGGAGAATTGACTGTTTGGAGTTCATGCCTGGCACAAATCTCTCGGATTAATGCAATTCCCATATCCATGTCCATACTAGGCTAGTCCATAATGAGGTGAAGATCCATATTTATCTTCAGTCTCCAAGTTCATTACAACTTGGAAACTATAAATACACAGTCTTGAGGATGCTATTTTCTCCTTTTCTCATCATTTTGTTGTGTGTTTGGATCACTTTTGTAACAAATAGCAAAGATGAAGATTTAGATGGACTACCTATAAAATATCAAGTTACAGGCCTCAACCAATAGCAAAGTACCTAATCCTCTATTACTTTGGTAACAAATAGCAAGGAGGAAATTGTAGCTTGACTACCAAAAATATATTAAGTTACAGGCCTCGACCAATCAAACGTACCTAATCCTCACTAATGCAACAAAAATTCAAAGCTCCAACACCGGACCAATAGACAAAATTCTTCAATAAGTAAGGCAGCAGATTAGATTGTTTAATGGTTAAAAGGTTTTAATTTCAAATCGGCTGTAAAAACTCCAATTTCATAGAGTACATGTACAAAACATATAGACCCGAAATCTAACTGTGCAATTTTTCTGACAATGAACACCAGAGGCTATCTTTAGTAGAGAAGCTTCGTTTTTATGTTTATAAGTTAAATCACATTGTGGTCAAACTTGCAAGAAACAACACTACATCACATCAATATTAGTTCGATTCCCGTGAAATCACATCAATGAGTACAACACAACATAGGAGGCCCCAAAATCATGGACAGACACAACTGAACTTCAATGGACAGACACAATTGAACTTCAAAACCATTCCTTGTTAGCTATTTGTACATATTGACTTTTACAATTTTCTTGAACAGACCATATAGGTGCTTTGCGGCTTCCTTAGAAGCTTAATGTAAAGGAAGGTAGTTAACAGTATTTTGGTAGGGAATCCATGCTTTAACCAGTACATTTCCAAGTCTGTACAAATTAAAGTCTATGCTTTTGAAAATGAGATGAGCATAATCATAACAGATACAGGTTCCATCTATGGAATGTCTTAATGGAAGTCTATCTAAGGAACTACTCTAGAAAACAGTTTAATTTAGTTTAGATTCTCACAATATATTCATTTGAAAACATCACTAAGAGAATTCATATTCAAAGTTGTCAGGAGAATTGACTGTTTGGAGTTCATGCCTGGCACAAATCTCTCGGATAAATGCAATTCCCATATCCATGTCCATACTAGGCTAGTCCATAATGAGGTGAAGATCCATATTTATCTTCAGTCTCCAAGTTCATTACAACTTGGCGACTATAAATACACAGTCTTGAGGATGCTATTTTCTCCTTTTCTCATCATTTTGATGTGTGTTTGGATCAATTTTGTAACAAATAGTAGAGAAGAAGATGTAGACAGACTGCCTATAAAATATCAAGTTACATGCCTCAACCAATATTAAAGTACCTAATCCTCTATTACTTTGGTAACAAATAGCAAGGAGGAAAATGTAGCTTGACTACCAAAAATATATTAAGTTACAAGCCTCGACCAATCAAAAGTACCTAATCCTCACTAATGCAACAACAATTCAAAGCTCCAACACCAATAGAGAAAATTCTTCAATAAGTAAGGCAGCAGATTAGATTGTTTAATGGTTAAAAGGTTTTAATTTAAAATAGGCTGTAAAAAGTCCAATTTCATAGAGCACATGCACAAAACATATAGACCCGAAATATAACTGTGCAATTTTTCTAACAATGAACACCAAAGGCTATCTTTAGTAGAGAAGCTTGGTTTTTATGTTTATAAGTTAATTCACATTGTGGTCAAACTTGCAAGAAACAACACTACATCACATCAATATTAGTTCTATTCCCATGAAATTACATCAATGAGTACAACACAACATAGGAGGCCCCAAAATCATGGACAGACACAACTGAACTTCAATGGACAGACACAACCGAACTTCAAAATCATTCCTTGTTAGCTATTTGTACATATTGACTTTTACAGTTTTCTTGAACATACCATATAGGTTCTTTGTGGCTTCCTTGGAAGCTTCATGTAAAGGAAGGTAGTTAATAGTATTTCGGTAGGGAATCCATGCTTTAACCAGTACATTTTCGAGTCTACACAAATTAAAGTCTATGCTTTTGAAAATGAGATGAGCATAATCATAACAGATATGGGTTCCATCTATGGAATGTCTTAATGGAAGTCTATCTAAGGAACTACTCTAGAAAACAGTTTAATTTAGTTTAGATTCTCACAATATATTCATTTGAAAACATCGCTAAAGGAATTCATATTCAAAGTTGTCAGGAGAATTGACTGTTTGGAGTTCATGCCTGGCACAAATCTCTCGGATTAATGCAATTCCCATATCCATTTCCATACTAGGCTAGTCCATAATGAGGTGAAGATCCATATTTATCTTCAGTCTCCAAGTTCATTACAACTTCGCGACTATAAATACATAGTATTGAGGATGCTATTTTCTCCTTTTCTCATCATTTTATTGTGTGTTTGGATCACTTTTGTAACAAATAACAGAGATGAAGATTTAGATGGACTACCTATAAAATATCAAGTTACAGGCCTCAACCAATAGCAAAGTACCTAATCCTCTATTACTTTGGTAACAAATAGCAAGGAGGAAAATGTAGCTTGACTACCAAAAATATATTAAGTTACAGGCCTTGACCAATCAAAAGCACCTAATCCTCACTGATGCAACAACAATTCAAAGCTCCAACACCAATAGAGAAAATTCTTCAATAAGTAAGGCAAAATATTAGATTGTTTAATGGTTAAAAGGTTTTAATTTCAAATAGGCTGTAAAAAGTCCAATTGCATAGAGCACATGCACAAAACATATAGACCCGAAATCTAACTATGTAATTTTTCTGACAATGAACACCAAAGGATATCTTTAGTAGAGAAGCTTGGTTTTTATGTTTATAAGTTAATTCACATTGTGGTCAAACTTGCAAGAAACAAAACTACATCACATCAATATTAGATCGATTCCCATGAAATCACATCAATGAGTACAACACAACATAGGAGGCCCCAAAATCATGGACAAACACAACTAAACTTCAAAATCATTCCTTGTTAGCTATTTTTACATATTGACTTTTACAGTTTTCTTGAACAGACCATATAGGTGTTTTGTGGCTTCCTTGGAAGCTTCATGTAAAGGAAGGTAGTTAACAGTATTTCAGTAGGGAATCCATGCTTTAACCAGTACATTTCCAAGTCTGCACAAATGAAAGTCTATGCTTTTGAAAATGAGATGAGCATAATCATAACAGATACAGGTTCCATCTATGGAATGTCTTAACGAAATTCTATCTAAGGAACTACTCTAGAAAGTAGTTTAATTTAGTTTAGATTCTCACAATATATTCATTTGAAAACATCGCTAAGGGAATTCATATTCAAAGTTGTCAGGAGAATTGACTGTTTGGAGTTCATGCCTGGCACAAATCTCTCAGATTAATGCAATTCCCATATCCATGTCCATACTAGGCTAGTCCATAATGAGGTGAAGATCCATATTTATCTTCAGTCTCCAAGTTCATTACAACTTGGTGACTATAAATACATAGTCTTGAGGACGATATTTTCTCCTTTTCTCATCATTTTGTTGTGTGTTTGGATCACTTTTGTAACAAATAGCAGAGATGAAGATGTAGATGGACTGCCTATAAAATATCAAGTTATAGGCCTCAACCAATAGCAAAGTACCTAATCCTCTATTACTTTGGTAACAAATAGCAAGGACAAAAATGTATCTTGACTACCAAAAATATATTAAGTTGCAGGCCTTGACCAATCAAAAGTACCTAATCCTCACTGATGCAACAACAATTCAAAGCTCCAACACCAATAGAGAAAATTCTTCAATAAGTAAGGCAGCATATTAGATTGCTTAATGGTTAAAAGGTTTTAATTTCAAATAGGCTGTAAAAAGTCCAATTGGATAGAGCACATGCACAAAACATATGAAGTATTATATATGTTCACAGATATTCCATTCTTAAAAAATAACTACACGATAATGATACAAAAGGTTCTTTCTATGTTATGGAAAAAACATGTGACCTAGGCAGCATGATTCTGAATAGTGTCCATTATATATTTCTCATGACCAGCTTCTAAACGGAGTCTTGCTCCACTGATCATGGCCATTTTTCTCAACACATTTCTTGGTGCTTCTTTATCTTCCCCCAACAATATCTGCAGAAAAAAATTTAATTGGAGAACACGAATTTTATCTCAAACTCATAGCACATCTAAAACATTAATCATCACAGTGCAACAACCTAGGAAAATACTGAAAAAATTGCAGCAAGTTATTCAGGACATTATGATATTTCATTCACACAAACAACAATCCAGAATATATCTTACCAATTGAACTTCAAAGCATAAAATAAGTTCTTAGGTATATCAAAGAGATGATTTGAAGCAAGTGCCATATCTTCTGAATGCTAATATACTTTGGGCCAGACATCTCACTGGCTAATGACTCGTAAGCACCTTTGAAAGCTATTGCAACTTGACATAAACTTAAGGTAAGGAACAAACTTCAGAAAACAAATCCCAAAGTACAAGACCAATTTCCATACCAATATATTTTACACTTTTAAATATGACTTCATTACTAAGACATGATTAGAGTTCATAAGCATACCAATAAAGATAATCGCAACATCAAGGACAGAAAACAGAGACATGATAATTTGTACAGTTACCTCTCCTTCCCTATAGCATTCAATATATTAAAATATACATGCAACAACAAAAGCAAGCCTAAACCTGATTTAAATACACATTAGTCAATTTAAATTTTGAACATTATAAGAACCTTGAGGTTGAAACACAAAAAAAGTTTACAAAAATAAAATTTATTGATAGAAATCCCTCAAATATTTAGCTCGGTGAGTTTTGAATCAATAAACTTCAAGGCAATAAGTGACAGTAAACAAAGAGGAATGTTGCAGTAGTTTGACCTGTCAGAAAGCCCATACATGAAGGATGTAACCCTTTTGAAATCTCCCAGTATAATTCAACATCTATGAAAATTAAGTATTCCCACATCCAAAGATAACTAACAGTTGAGTCACCTTGAAGGGTAATCCACCATCCACGTTCCCTTGCAGAATTAAGGTTCCTCACCATGTCTGCATATGCTGAAGCCTTCCTTTCTAAGAGTGGATTTTCAGTGGAAGTCACCAACTCCATACTTTGTGGGCCCTATAACAGATGGGAGCTTGCTGTAACTGAGGAACTTCAAGCACTATGACTTATACCAGAAGATGTGCTACTACCATTTTGTTTAGGGGTCACTAGCAAACGACTTAGATTGTGTAAAAAATCTCGCTTCTCTTTTTGCCAGTCATCCTATTCATCAATTAAACAAGTTAAAAACTGCCAGAAAACCCATTGACCAAAAAGACAAAAAAAAGTGTTTTCAAAATAAGAGACATATTGAACATCAGAAGAGTGACAAACTAGCTATTTTAACCACATCACCACCTAAGTAAGGAGTCTGTCTAAAAAGGGAATACTAGTTTATTCATAAATACAACTGCTAAAATAGGTCATTAAATTTTATTGTGCCTTGATAACCACTTGAAGATGTACCAATATTGCTTATCGAAATTTAAAATAGATAGAAAAGAATTACCAATTATTTATAGTATTTCCATGGGTATTACACTTTAACCAATAATACTGTAATGACATAGACCAGAACCTTTCTCTTCCAGTACATTCAAAACATTTATCGGACTGGTGACATGAATATCTTACTCTTACAAATTGGACTTAGTACAATCCAACATGCAATGCATCAGTGGTAGCAGAGTTGAGACAAAAAAATGGCACACATGCCTGCCTCTGAACCCGGCGACAGCAAAAGTTGAGAGAAAAAGTGGCATACATACCTGCGACTGAAACTGGCCACTATGCATAATTTTGGCATGCTTATGTTGAAGGTGAGCACCATTCTCATCACCGATTAAGTGCCTGCCACTGAACTTGGCGACCTTGCATAATTTAGGCATGATTATGTTGAAGGCAAGCACAACTCTCATCGCCAATTTCATTTGCAATGCATGGGGTGACAACCTTTCCATCTAGAAACCATCTTGGTTGGTTCTAAATGAAATTTCCATACAAATTCACAGAAACCTGTTACCACTTGAAGATGTACCAATATTGCTTATCAAAATTTAAAATAGATAGAAAAGCATTACCACTTATTTATAGTATTTCCATGGGTATTACACTTTCACCAATAATACTGTAATGACATAGACCAGAACCTTTCTCTTCCAATACATTCAAAACATTGATTGGACTGGTCACATGAAGATATTGCTCTTACATATCGGACTCAATACAATCCAACATGCAATGCATCAATGGCAGCAGAGTTGAGACAAAAAAATGGCACACATGCCTGCCTCTGAACCTGGCGACAGCAAAAGTTGAGAGAAAAAGTGGCATACATACCTGTGACTGAAAATGGCCACTGTGCATAATTTCGGCATGTTTATGTTGAAGGTGAGCACCATTCTCATCACCGATTATGTGCCTGCCACTGAACTTGGTGACCTTGCATAATTTAGGCATGATTATGTTGAAGGCAAGCAAAACTCTCATCGCCAATTTCATGTTCAATGCATGGGGTGACAACCTTTCCATCTGGAAACCATCTTGGTTGGTTCTCAGCCAACTCATGCACAAAGCCATCTATCTTCTCTATTGTTACATTTGGCATCACAATAACATGGGAAATGTTTCCCTAGCAAGCAAGCTGCCATTTGCGGACTAATGGTTGTGTGTTTGCTTCTCAAACCAAGTATGCCAAACGTTTATTATAAAATTCCAGAAAGGTTGATTGTAAAACAACATCTACATCTATGGAGACTGAGCTAAAGCTTTCATCCACATTTGACTCAAAACCAACTAGTGGGTCAGTATATAGACAAAGTGTGTGGAGCTTAATCTATCTTTCAGCCACCAACACAAATGTCACAAACTTAAGTTTTGCAGTTAGGGATATCTCTAGATTCATGACAGCCCCTAACACTGAACATTTGATAGCAGCCAATAGAATCTTAAGGAATATAGAGGGTACATTAGATTTTGGCATTCTATGGTGAAAGAAAAGAGTTCCAGTTAGTAGGACATATAGATTTAGATTGGGAAAGATTGTTTGATGACTGGAAATCCACTACTGCATATGTTTTGAGCCTCGGTACAGGTGCAAATATTGGTTGAGCAATAAACGTGTAGTTTCACTTTCCTCCACTAAAATGGAGTGCAGGACAGTCCTGAAAGGATCTTGTGTGGTGGTTTGGTTGAAAAGACCGCTTGTTGATGTGCAATTCGAACAAGCTAATCCAACAATAATTCAGTGTGACAATTAGCGTATATTCTCAACCTGGAAAAGAATCATGTCTCCCATAAGCACACAAAGCATGTGGAAGCATATTGTCATTATATCCAACTACTTGTAGAGGATGTGGAAATCGAGCTGCAATATTGTACAACATGGGAAGAAGGGAGCAGACTGTAGATATTCTCACCAAGCCACTCCTCTCAGTCTAGATTAGTTTACAAAATTTAAGGTTAAGCTTGGTGTGTATTCCAATATGACTATGAAGGGGTGGTGTTAATGTAATATTTAATTAATACTAATAGTCATTACTTAGTAGGATTAAGCATCTTTACATTATCAAGTTTTGTAAAAGTTATAAATAGGTATTAGATAACTTACACAATTAAACCTTCCTTGTGTATTCTGACATAAATTCATTCAATAATCAATTAAGTACATTTTATCTCTTAATTTATGCCTTGCATTTTGGTGAGTTTGTTTGTGTATCTCTGATAGATTTTATATTTCCTCACTCCTTTGGCAATTATTAGACTAAAAATTATAGGGATTGTGGCCAATGGTGCAACACCATCAACAAAAATAAGGAACACAATTTACGAATCCAAAGAAACTGTTGTGAGCATATGAAAAAATGTTCAAGAAACTACAAGCTAAATATGGAGTGATATGTTGAATCTTGGGCTTCTGTTGATGGAATGCTTAGAGACGTTGGATAGGGAAGATGTTAGAGAGCTTCGTGCATCTTTAGACATTAAATTAACAACAATTGGCAGACAGAAATTCCAGATTTGCTTCTTCACTAAAAGATATGCATTATTCAATCAGAAGACTGTTGCTGATTGATGAACTAGAGGATAAAAATGAATTGTCACCAACAGGTTCAAAAGTAGATAGAGAGATCTTCACTACAAATATGTCAGAAGAGTATGGGGAAGAAGATGAACACAGTAGTAACTAGCCCACAACATTGTTTAATTAAGGTCTTTAGTTTGTTTTATCAGGATCTCTTTAATTTGTAGTATGTACTTTTGTTTTGTTTTTAACAGGTAGTAGCCTTTTGGATATAGATTAAAGGCCCTAGTCAGTGTAGCAGAAAAAATTTAAGGCTGCAAAATGAAATTTCCATACAAATTTATAGAAACCTGTTATCATGTAAAGTTGCATATTATTATTCTTGTGAATAAAGATTGTAAGTAGTTCCTTATAATAAAAACACCCCTTGAATGATCAAGGGATGATATGATAATTCCATGGTATTAATAGCATCCTTTTTGATACCAAATCGATATAGAACACATCAAGATACTATCAGGCAATAGAAACAATTTGCAGTGAGTGCCTATGTGTTTTCAGGTACAAATGATGGCATAATCACCTTCACCACGTGTCACATCCACCCACTATGGAAAGAAGCTACTGAGAGAAACAACTTAAAGTCAGATGATTATAAGGAGAAAATATATATTATACACAAAAAATTATACTGCCCAATTTCAAACATTTAGAAGACATTATGCCCATGAATCTATGAATTCTAGCACCTTTCCCATTTGTCTTCAATGTCTCCTGTAGTTCTCCAACTGTTGGCTATCTTGGGTGCCCAAATTGCAGCATTCTGCTCACCCCTGCATAATCAAAATACATGAAACTAAGATTTGGGTGACCGTGCCTCTTTATTTAAAACATGAATTAAATGTACAGATTATTGTTTTAAAATGCCTCTTACCATTCACACATTGAATAGAATATTGGGCGACATGCCTTTCTAAGAGCTTCACTCATTTTTGGGTACCTATATATTTTCTAGAAAAATTCAATATTATAAAGTCTAGACCGATGTATAAAAATCTTGTTGATCAAACATAGTGTACAAATAGATTGTACCTCTACTGAGGATTTATGCCACCATTAAAGTAGTTATCATATTTCAAACAATCTATCCCCTGAACCAAGACCTTCCAAGAAATCTAAAAATTAGTCATAAATTCATACTCTGATACGATGGAAATTTAATATTAACTCTCTTTTTCAGAAGAAAATATAAACTCTCTATTATTATCCAGTGGAAAATTCCGTACTTTTAATGGGCCTAAATAAGTAATGTTTGGATACTTTGTGAGATGGGATCAGTGGAGTGGCACACGTGTCTGCCTAGGGATTCAACATATCCCAATTTGTTTCTTCATCTTGAATTTGGATTTCCTGTCCTAAAAATTGAAGAAAATTTCTAGGTACACTGCTTTTGGCCCTATTCTCCTTTCCAAGTTATCTAGGCCTCCCGTTGAGAGAATGCCCAATCTATTTCTCAGAGATTTTCCCATAGAAGAAGTTGGGCACTGTAGTAAGTATTCTTGTCTACTTTTACGATGATGTTGCAATGGAGTAGAACTATTGTTTTCATGCTGATCCTTGTTTCTATTCATGTACAGGTAATAAAATAGTTAAACAGTACCTAAAAAGGCCAGATCCAGTCATTGACATAAAGGAAAACTTGATGGAAAAAGGAGGTTTGATCTAGCTATATATTAGATCCATGTTGGCATTAATTCCACATTTGGCCAGAGGAGTTACAAATACAATTTTAGTAAACTTCTTCTAGGTTTTTGTTTTTCTTGTTTTTGCACTCAGTTTGCTGGCGACAAAAAGACAGTGTTTGAGGAAAACATTGAGATAAAAGATGCAAGGCTTCAATCACAGTAGGATGCAGACCCAGACAGAGAAACAATATTTGCTGCTAAAGTCAATATGCAAGGAGGAGTGAAATGATATGTAATTATGCTCTACACAGTCATTCGGTCATGGAGTAAAACATTAGTCTTTCTTATAATGTTTTCTTTACTGTGTAATGATTCATGAATCTTTTTGTCTACTGATATATCCTGCTTTTGCTTTAGCAAGAATAGATCAGGACGCCTGTAAAACAAACTGTTGTGCCCTATTTCTAGGCATCTTCACAGCCTTGGTTCTTTGCTGTAATATGTACTAGTAGGTGTTTCTGGGCATCCTTAAGTAGTTTTTTTTTCTTTGTTGTAATTGGCATTAGTAGGTGCTTAAAAGACTGATCATTTATTGAGAGAAAACCAACAGTGATAATTATATCTCACATATGAACTGCATCAGTAGATATAGTCATATCTTACATATGAATTGCTTGTATTGCATAGCATAGCTAAAACATATTATTCCTATAAAAATATGAAATACATGAAGGGTGGGAAGTACCTCAGTGTTGTGAAGATAGTCATAGATATCAGAGGCATAGAATGTGCACATTTGAGGATCTTTGTTATCTACGTCGATGTCAACAATCTTAGATTCTTGCACCCTGCTGCCACTGGAATCCTTTCTTAAAATAGGTGGACTATAATAAGTATCATTTTTATAACAGTTAGCATACAAGAAATTGCAGCTCACATTGAATAGTGAAAAAAATTTAAAAACCCCTTCAAATTGTGAGAACTGTATTTCCAGAAACGAGAAACAAGGAATGGAACAACAAATGGGTCTAATGCATTTGGGGTAATAAGAAGCATGAACTCCCCCCAACCCCCTCCATATTATGCATATAAATTTGATTGGTAATTCACTTTAATAGGGTCAGGACAAGATCGGGAACAAGTATGGGACATAAACAAGAAATGAACCCTGGATTTGGGGAATAAAAAACAACTCCCCTAACACCCTCTATATTATACATATAAATTTTATTAGTAATGGACAAATATAGTGTCAGGAAAGGAGCGGGAACAAGAATTGGAACAAAAACAAGAAATGATCCCCCGGGTTAGGTTTCTGGTCACATAGCACACGAGCAATGAAGCAAAAAGAGTTTATTCATAAAATTACCTTCCAATGGTTTTGAATTTAAATGATGCTTTGATATGTATAGGTTCTGCAAGGTTTTATGCTCTAGCGAAGCAATATCTAAGGCATTGACGTCAATGGGTAGAGCCTCTGTAATAATTGAATAATGAGAAGTAGTTGTATTTGAAATATTTCCCCCTGTAGATGAAATCCTGTTGTTCGGATTAGAGGAACCAGAGATACTATAGGCCACATTGTTTCTTAGAACCCTTAGACCAACATTATCAGGTTTTGCAGGGTGTCTGGGAATAGAGGATGCAGGACCCTTTTGAATTTCAGAGTTTCTTGTGCCATTGGGAGTCCCTCTAGCCCTGGATTTTGAAGATGTTGATTGGCTAATAGATCCCTTTAAGACAAAGTAATAATTTTTTTACAATTTCAGATAGAAATTTTCAAAAGCAAACTTCCCAGTAAAATTAGAATAAATACCCAAATAAAACCTAAAACCCTTGCATTCTCTGAATACAAATGCCAAAACCAAGAAAACCCATTTGGACAGAAATTGGAAAATGCTTTCACCTGGCTATGGGGAACTCCATGTTTAGATTGGGTGGATGCTTGATTTGTCAAATTGGAAAGAGGAACGTGTTTCCTAGATTGCTGAACAGGTGGAATGGCTTGGCTCCGTGGTCCGCTGTCTAGAGAGACTCTCTTTGGATTCACATTGTCCCTCCGTGGATTATCTGCCCGATGATGACCAATTGAGATTTGTAAGTTTGATTCTATAACTAGCACATCCGACCTTTCGCATGGCAAGAATTGGATGAATAAAAAATGATGGCAACAGAATTGGATTAGGAAAAAAACGATGCCAATAGAATTGGATTAGCAATTGTCTTTTTGCCCTGATCATTTCAATTTTATTTTTCAAACTATTTTATTTATTTATTTTTATTTCTTTCCTCGTATAAAAAAGTTACCTTTTCAACCATAAAGGTAGAATTCTTTCATTAATAAATTTAAGGTAAAATTCTTTCATTAATAAATTTTTTATTAAAGAATTTAAGTAATGAAAAAATTAGTTTTTATTATATATTTAACAAAAATCTAAAAAATTACTTACAAAAAATAACACAAATCAATAATTAATACTCATTAAGATTAACATTATGCAATATACACCTCCTAGCATTCATATTACCAGTAATTAAAATTTGAGTTTAGAAACAGGTTTTAAAATTTTGTTTTTTTAAATAGTAAAAACTAAAAATAAAATGACAGCATATAAAATTGCATCAAAAATACATTTTGAAAATTGCTTATGCGTTTGATTTGAGGTTTTCCCACACTACTGCCCATTCACAATAAATATTTTTCGTTCAATGTGTATTCTTGACAAATTTGGGGAATATACCAAAGACGTGTATCCTAGCCACCCATCCTTCATAATGAATTCAGAGGCTCTGGTCCCCTTGGGCCACAACTTTCATTATAGTTGCAACTGATGTCGTTTCATGTAATTTTAATCTCCAACTTTGCTCTACCATTTTTATGTCAAAAAATAAAATTATGCAAGGTGCTCGGGCCTTCCTGAAAAAATCAACTCCCAACAGAAAATGCAAAGGTGAAACGGAAAATTAAGCAATTAAATCGATATATAGGCAAAATTGATGAAATAGGCACCAAGGTTTGTAAGGATCGCCCTCAATAAAAATATTCTAACAAATATTTCCTTTCATAAGAAGGAATCGACTCCTGTATCAACTCTGGGATCGACTGCATGGAGTAGCATAATGAGAATCATCATCGACTCTTTACGCATACTTGGATTGATTAACAGCATCGCCACCTGATCACATCGACTTATACATGAAGTACAAACATCGAGTGTATCAACTCTTGGGATCGACAAACACTTGTGAGCACTGTTGAAAAATGGATGTAGGTTTCCCGATATAACACAAATCATAAATGACACCCTCTAACATTATGCAATATACACCCATCATATCCATATTACTTGCAATTAAAATTTGGGTTTAGAAACCACTTTCATTAAAGTTCAACTTCTAGAAAAATTAAGAAAAAATTAACAGCGACTTATAGAAATAGCTAAACATAAAAAATACATCATTAATTTTTTACCAAAATTAAAACATCACTTCCTCTCACATATGGCAAATTAGTATGCATTTAGGAGGTACTCACACCTCTCACACCTGGAAAATTAGTACTAGCTCTTTCTTTGACAATTGGGTTATGCTCCAAAGCACTACAGACCTCTCTTCTCCCAAAGTTGTAGTGTTGCTTACCAAGGTTAATCTAGATCTTTTACTAAGGATAAATGATGCAGGGGAAACACTCTTAATTTGCAATGTGGCCATTCAAAAATTAAGATTCTAAATTTTACAAAAGGGACTGGGTTTCCCTTAATTGAATCTCCATATGTTTAGGTTAGTGGTAATCAATTTAGTGAACTAGTTCTGGAAATAATTGAGTTAGTTTTGCTGTCAATGGAAGAGTTAAGTTAGAAATATGATAGTATGTAGTTGAATTCATTTAGGATATCTTGTGAAGCTGTCAGATTGTTAGCAGAAATTTAGGAATTAACTTTCTAATTCTATATTTAGTTTCCTTCTCCTTTTGTATATATTCTAAATTAGTTTGTTAAAAGGTTGGATTCTCCGAGTAATGGAAAGCTTATTTCCGTATGAGATTGTTGTAATCCCAAAATTTAATCAATGAGTCTTACAATTCCTGGGGGCTGCTCATGAATCTTACACATATAACAATATTAAGCAGATTACGTAGTTTTAGTATTTGGGAAAGCATTATACTTTACTACAAAAAAAGAGGTGCAACAGCAGGTAAAGACTTGCACAACTCCTCTCATAAGTGTTTCTGGAAGGGGTCTCACAAGGAAAGTAAAGATTCTAGGTCCCTCCCTTGAACCTTGAAGCGAGGAAATTCTTAGATATTATAACCTTTAGTTTGAAATCCTATACAAAACATTTTTGGTCTACCAACCCTTGGAATTGCTAGTTCCTGAGTTTTATATGTAAACATAGCAATATTATTATGAACCTGGGCAGGTCTGACCTATTTTTGGGGCTGTAATTTGTGAAAATAATGAGATATCCAATAATAGATTTGATCCTTATGGCCTATTCTAGTGCATTTGTAGGTGTAGCAATCCTCTGTTACTGTAAGGGAATTATGATCTAGCCATTTCATCTCCACCACATCCACAACAAAGAAAAAAAACATGAATAAAATAAAAACACAATAGATATTCAAGAGAAACACAGAACAAACCTAAAGGTCTAAACATTGATGCCATTCTGAAGGCAGTGGAGACCCAATGTGAATCTCAATACCAATATTTGACAGTTTCAATTTTTGTCCACCGACACCAATCTCATCACCATGTTTAGAATTGCCTGAATTCCAACTCCATTTACTCTTGTTAGATGTGTCTTCAAGTATCTTCTTAGATTCAGACAAATTACTTGTAAATCTAGTCCTCTTAGCCTAAGTATTCAACACAGTAGGGTAGGGTTATGATTCATATAATGGGGCAAGGGTTTCATTTTCGGTGACCATGACCCCGACCTCAGCGTGTTCTTGCCCTACTTTGTAAATTCTCTGATCCATTCTCAGGATCAGCTCCGCTTGTCTGCACAGATGTCATTGCCCTCAATAAACCAAAAACTAAATGAATATTCACTTCATTGCATAAAAAACCCTGGTCTGCAATGGGGCATCCACTGTTATCTCGGGTATATCTTTCTGGACTGTGGAAGCGTTAGGCGCTCTATAGCAATTTACTGGGGGATCACATGCCATATGTAGCGGTGTGGATTCCAGTTGGTCATCTAGGAAAAGAACCCATCCCTTTTCTATATAATTTAGGGATGGGCACATCATATCGTATCCTTCTTTCCAATATGCAGGTGCAACATATCCATAGCCAGATGGTGTCTAAAGCAATAAAACAAGGATGTCTAAAGGCAAGGCATATAGGTGGAATTAGATGTACTCACAGATCTTATCATTGACGGGAGACGCTACTCACAGCAACAGGTGTGGATGCAATCCATGTCCAAGAAAAAGCGTACCTAATACTTCTTTATTTTGTTTGCTTTTGGATTAAGCCTAGTAACCAAACCCAAGGTCACCATGAATCCATGTAAATCATATGTTATAACACTATATTTAAACCATATGGTATAATATGGTATAATGTGGAGCCTAAACCATAAGCGCCAATGTTTAAAACATATCACAAAGGCATATGTTTATATCCATTAAAACCATACCAATATAATGTAAATCATATGTTATGACACTATATTTAAACCATATGGTATAATATGGTATAATGTGGAGCCTAAACCATAAGCGCCAATGTTTAAAACATATCACAAAGACATATGTTTATATCCATTAAAACCATACCAATATAATGTGGATTGTTATATTATTATATGCCACATCATAAATCTTAACCATATCTTTATCCAAGGTCATGCCACGAAGAGATTGTATGCAAGCGGTAATGTTAAACATATCCATTAAAACCGTACCAATATAATGTGGATTGTTATATTATTATATGCCACATCATAAATCTTAACCATATCTTTATCCAAGGTCATGCCACGAAGAGATTGTATGCAAGCGGTAATGTTAAACATATCCATTAAAACCGTACCAATATAATGTGGATTGTTATATTATTATATGCCACATCATAAATCTTAACCATATCTTTATCCAAGGTCATGCCACGAAGAGATTGTATGCAAGCGGTAATGTTAAACATATCCATTAAAACCGTACCAATATAATGTGGATTGTTATATTATTATATGCCACATCATAAATCTTAACCATATCTTTATCCAAGGTCATGCCACGAAGAGATTGTATGCAAGCGGTAATGTTAAACATATCCATTAAAACCGTACCAATATAATGTGGATTGTTATATTATTATATGCCACATCATAAATCTTAACCATATCTTTATCCAAGGTCATGCCACGAAGAGATTGTATGCAAGCGGTAATGTTAAACATATCCATTAAAACCGTACCAATATAATGTGGATTGTTATATTATTATATGCCACATCATAAATCTTAACCATATCTTTATCCAAGGTCATGCCACGAAGAGATTGTATGCAAGCG
>LPNX010040809.1:304388-337890 GCA_001517045.1 Pseudotsuga menziesii
GGAAGGTATTTGGTTTTATAAAGAAAAATTGACTAGTCAACCAAAAAAAAAAAAAAATTCAAAGATAACAAGAAAAATGGAAACAAATTTAGACATAAAAATATATATTATATATTTGTCAAAATAGGTTGTTTTAAATTGTGTTTTTTCCAAGGTGTAAATGAAAAAATTATGGAATCTCTATTTATTGAAATATAAATTATATATTTTGTTATAATTTATTGAAATTTAGATTATATATTTTGTTAAAATATAGCTTTTTAAATTGTTTTTCTAAATATAGAAAGAAACATGGTGGAATATTTCTATATTAATGGTTTTTTTTCATTGTAAAAAAATATGTAATTTGTTATTCATAAGAATTAAAATTACATCATAGTTGTTCATGTAAAATCCCCTTCAAAGTAGGATAGAAGACAATATTGAAGCCCTGGGAAAAACGTTACAATATCCAAAAATAAACGAGAGGGATTCCATCAACCTATAGAAAGAAAAAATGTGGAAAAGACAAAATAACTGTGAGACAAAAAATAGTAGGGCTCTGGAGAGTTGTCATGTAGATACAACCTAAAAAAGTCCAAGGAAAAACCAGAATGGAGAAACTAGAAGCAGGTAAAGCGACCTTCAGTAATCATGATTCTGTTAATTGAGTACTTACATAAGTGAAGAATACCAGGGCAGTCTCCTATCACAAGATTTGATAGGTTGTCTGCGTCATAATTGAACTCCCTGTACAGGCACCTAAAGGATAAAGAAAGAAAAATATTCTTTAGGAGCCCAATCCTTTTCAACCAACAATCATAACTCAGTGACTGCAAATTGGTGAGACCTCTAGCCCAATCAATTATGACCTTTGATTCGCCAAAAATAGAAAGCTAGAGAATTTTTTTTTTGTGAACCATAAAAGCCCCCATAAGGCTAAAAGTTCAAAAAAATTATTAGTGCCACTCCCAACACCCATCCTTAGCTTGAAACTATGAGAGTCATATATACGGAGGATCATGCCAGTACCACAATTTCCATCCTACTCAGCCCCATCAAAGAATCCATATATGGTATCGGATTACAACACCGAGATGATTCGAATTTTTTAAACTTTTGGGGCACAATCTCTGTTCCATTACAGAAAACTTGCCACAATCTAAGAAACAAGTAAACCTCCTTGCAAAGTTTAATCACTTCTTCTAATGTCGGCTTTAGTTTTCCTTTGGAGCGTGTGAGGAATGTCGGTGTGCAAAAACCAGTGACCTTTGCAAATAGTGGCATTGTAGGAGGGTGCTCATGCTTTTCCCAGGTTGAAAGCTCAAAATGCATATGGTTATGAGCACAGTGGCTGGAGATGGTGATAATTGCAAATATAAAGTGGAAGCAGTAACTTCAGTAGCATTGAGACTTGTAAAAAACCATAACAACTGGTTATTGATTAGAGTGATGAAAACAATCAGAGCGGCAAGAACCATACCCTTTGAAGCGCTCCGACTGGTCACTGCGAGATCCTGAACCGGCTTATTGTCTGCAAAAATAGGGTATCGAGTGCAAAAACAGGGGAGCAGGGGTCGAATGATACCCTCAACCCAGAAATATGAAGTTGACACGTTTTTTTGGCCATGCATTGGATGCATTTGGTAAGTCTACGTGGAGGAGGTGCATTCAAATGCCTGGTTCTTGAGGGGATGTAGGGCTATGATGCTTCTATCTAGGTAATGATATATATGGTACTAGTTCTAGTACCTAATTCGTAATTGACGTAGGAACATAATTTTCCTTTGGAACGCACTTAACCGGGTTTGCTTCAATGGTGCAGCAAGGATAAAGATGGTCAAGAGAAAATTCATGCAATTGCTTTGTTGGATCTCTGAAGATCGAGGTGCATGGCACTAATATTACTAATAGAAGGTAGACAACTTACAAAAATTACACTTCATTGCAAAATTTGCAATTTTCCATTACACAATTAAAAATGACTAATTCATATTCTTCTAGCTAGTCAGTTTTTTATGTCGTGACTAAATTAGTCATTTATTTTAGTCATTTTTAACTCTGTCACTTATATCTAGTCATATTTGTTAACTGGTGACTAAATTAGTCGTTAATTTTAGTTGTTTATAGTTGGTTCAATCAAAATTGCTCATATTTAGTAGTAAATCACTTGGAAAACTTGTGGTGACTAGAATTTTTAGTCACCTAATAGCTAATTCCTCATTTTGTACTAGTGAACTAGTTATTAAAAGTTAGTAATCTAGATAGGGTTTTAAAAAAGAAGTTAAAGCAACTCAAATCCATTTCTGTAAAACATTATATTTGTAAAAGAGATAAATATAAGCTTTATAAACATGAATACTCCCTTCAATCACTTCCCTAGCATAGAATATTTATTACATCACTCAAATTTACTCAATCCCCCCCATACATTGATAAAATAGGCCCTTTTGATGAAACTGAGACAACATTAGTTAGGGGAAGATATATATTGACCTGATAAATGTAATGTTCATAATATTATGACACTACATAATAGAAATTACATTATTAACTGACCATTACAAATATGCTTCCAAAATTAAGGGGCAGGAGTCTCGGATCATCGCCAGCAAGGGATTGTGAGCATAGGTGAAGCATGGGCTTCACTGGAGCTCATCCTAAACTTGTTGGAGGCTGAAAATAGCTCTAATGTTCCTTCAATGTTCGCAAGCTAGTGCTCCATACCTGCAATGGAAGAGAAGAGGATGGAAGGATATGGGAATGGAATGTCGAGGCTCATCTCCTAATAGTTTGAGGCACAACACTCAGAAGCAATGCTCACATAAGCATATTTCATCCCACACAACAACCAAACTAAAGCAATGTGGTCGAATTCACCTTTAATAGCCTTTCTAGATTACCTGTTTAGCAAGTTGAGGTCAATGGTGACCTGTGAGAGCACGTCAACCCAATGGTTTCCGTAACCCTAGCCACATAAGTGCTCTCCCTTTGGAAATTTGGAAAGTAGGACCATGTGGAATTATTTCCAAGTCCAAATCATCCCTCACATTTATAAATTGCACCCTCCTTTAGTCAAAGATGTTTCTTTGGTGTTATGACATCTTTTTACTTTTCCTGGCTCATAAGGAAACTGTTCTTTCTTTCCAAAAAAATTCTTGCTTTTCTCCTTATAGCTTTTGTGAGTTCTCTAAGAGGAAAATTTGCCCTCCCTTTGCAAAACTTTCCTACTTTTACCTCTGTCTGCTCTTCTGCTACTTTTAGGCAATTTCCTTTATTTCTTTAATTGCTTTTGTCATGGAGTTTTTTATTTTTCACCAATGAAAGTTGACTTGTCCCCAATGTGCCCTCTTAAATTGGAAAGTTTATTTCCACATCATTTAATTTCATAATTAATAAAAAGGATCAAATAAAATTAAATACATGTCTCAAAATAATTATTAGTAAGATTTTTTTTCCTACGAAGAATAATTAATGTCAATTTGAGTCCCTAGGAACTTTAGCAAAGTCAACACTTTTAATGGTCAAATTGAGGGGACATGATAGCCCTCCCCTCCCAAATATTCTTGTCCTTAAGAAGAAACACCATAGAGTGCTGTATTTTTTTCTACCACGTTTTTGCTGCACCCCTCTGATCTGAGCCATGTCTGTAATACCAATTCCTTTAGCAAGATTTTCAACCCAGTTAAGGTAATTGAGTAGAGTTCTTGGATCCCACTGCCTCCTATATAAGGACCCAAATTTTTCTTCCACCTTTTGAACTCTATCATCCCTAAGAATTCCTATATCCCATGGTTTTATATGCCTCCTTCCACCCATTAGTAAAAACAACAAAATTTTATCATTGTAGAGGATGAAAATGAGGTTATGAAAATCATACCACCATATTGGAAGCTCATATCTCCCCATGCAAACTGCACATTTTTAAAATTCTCTGACCAAACATGGAAGTCCTCATTTGCTATCTTTTTTCTGGTGCAAAAACTCAACATTATGCTACTTGTTCCACCAAACTGACTCAAGTGGAACTTCCATGCATAACCATGCATGATGAAGACATCAAATAGATTCCTCTGATGTTTCTTGTACACACAAAAAGGGAATGGTGAAATTTTTATACCACATGTCTGAACCATTAATTCATCAATGGAATATGTGGGAGCCTCCTGCTCCTCGTGTGGCATCAATAGGAAAAATCCCTTCACCCAATTTCCATCCCTATGTGTGCCTACTGAACTAGAAGTGTGGACTGATTTATAGTAAAACAAACCTCTGCAAAATGTGTCCAACAAAAGTGTGGATGCATCAAACCCATCATGGGCTGGTCCAACACAAGGTATCTCTTCTGACTCTTAACTAAAAAGAGGACTACTTCCATGAGAAAAGTCATCCTTTCTCAGGCAATGTCCATGTGCTTGGAACTCATCATCTGCATCCAAAAATTCCTTATGCACAAAAAATTTAGAATGCACCTCATGTGCATTTGTATGGAATGTATCCAATTTTTGCAAATTAAGTCTTTGTGGGTGCCCACATGTCAGGATAATACCATTCACACCAAAGAATTTATTGCAGAAATTAAACTCTTTACCTCCCACAATCTTCATTCTCAAGGTGTCTCTATCCACCCAATCAATGGATGAACAATGGATTTTGTTTTATGACCCATATGGAATGTGATTAGCCACCTCCTCTGGATCATATTCTACCATCCATAATGGGTTGTCAGAATGTGTCTCTTCCCAAGCATATGTGTCAAACAACCCTTCACCGATGCAAGCAATTCTAGTACATCTTTTATCCTCTATTCCTGTGATATTTTTAGTTACCCAATCCTTGAATAAATTATCATGTTTGCTTGTTTATTCATTTGAAATGTCCTCAAGCATATTTCTCATAGCTAATAACTACTTTATTCCATTCTTCATACCAACAGATGCTTGGCCAAAATAATCTTCATTAGAGCTCTTTACAAACACCTGCAAATTTGCTCCTCCCTCATGGTTGTCCTCCACATGAGGTCCCTCCATTATACCCAAAAAAATTTCTTCCATGAAACATGAAAGGTGTGACACCTTCAAATCATTTTGAATTTGACATATCTACAAATTTGACTCTTTAAGGGATATCTGTGTGGTCTTCAATAAGTCATTAGTGATATCTAACTTATTAGTGAGCCTTTCTACTTCTTCTTCTTCCTTGTTGACTGCGCAGTGATACATTTCAGCCATTAGGAGGAGATGATATATGTTAGACAATAGGTCCATATATCTCTCCTTCATCTTGGCCATGCCTTCTTTCAATTCTATGCACTCCTCTAGAAAGGCTTCTCCTTCCATTTCTCCTCCAGAAGCTTTCCAACAACATTTGGCCACCAAGGCATTGATGTCAACAAGGTTTTTCAAGGCTTCCTTAAGCCTTTCTTTGTCCTCCTTAAGTGGTCCACTCAACTGATGTGGCTCACAAAGAAGGTCCTGCACCAAGGTATCTTCCTCTAACAGCAGACATATAATACTACTTTTCTTGTGGCATGGATCCACAACACAAAACTCATTCTCATCATGCAAGTCAGCCTTTGAATTTTCTGCAAAATCACTTCCATGGTGTGAAGTGGAGGGTATCTCTGAAGGCTAGAATGACATGTGATCTGTACAAAAATCAGAAATCATATTAGGCCTTGGCATTTCTGCTTCATCATGCTGCAAGAGAGTCCAAAATTCTGAACTGTTTTCATCTCTTTGCATCAGATTTTTCTCCTTCAATTTTCCTAGTTCACACCCGACTCGTGGGGTTTGTATTCCACTTCATTGGGAAGTTCAGAGGATGTCTTTATATCTGATATATGTTCTTATTTTGGATCTTATACAAAATATCCCTCATCACCATTTACAACATCATCCTCCTTTGCAATGGTTTTGTGATCACCAATAGAAAAGCTAGGAGTAATTTCATCTCCCTCACAATTGTCCTTCATCTTGTAGTCCTCAGATGCAAGTGAAGACGTTTTATCCTCCCAAGGATTAGATGGTTGTAGGTGTACATGGCTGCTACAAAAATAAGATATTTTACCATCCATGTTCTTCATCTTCCCATCTATATGGTTTGGACCAACGGACCATTCTTCTTTTTCCTCATCAATACTTCCATTAGAAGCACTACATGTTTCTTCCTTTGGAAATTTTATGACCTTCTCCTTTGCAGGGAGGTTTGTCGGTGGATTTTTCTTTTCAAATAAAGTTGATGAAACTTCACTCTCTGGAATAGTAATCCTGTCACCACTTTTGGAATATCTGATATAAGAACACCCAAACAATCTCATAATTCTTGGACCAACAGATGTCTTTGTTGCATCTTCTCTTTTGGATTCTCTTTCTTCTTCCTTACTCACATAGTTGGAACAACTTGGTTCCTCTACGGATGATTTGTTGCCATTGAAAGAATTCTCATCCACATCCTTGGGCTCAAATCCAAATATGAAATAAAAATAGTCTTTGAAAGGAATTAATTTACAAATATTTCCCCCCAATGCAAGATACTCTTTGTAGTGGTGGGGCAAGTTTTCACTGGCATCTATCATCTTTGCTAAATCCTTCTTAGGATTAGCCATTGGTGGTTCAACCATTCTATATTCATAATCCTCATTTAAAAAAAAATAAACATCATGGAATCTTGACATTTGCAATCCATTATTAACATAGATCACCTCTTCTTCTTCAACAAATTGACCAAAGTCTTCATCTTCAACTACTGGTACAATCCTCATGGTTTCAACTTGAATTGTTGATAATGCAAAATTTCTTCACTGAGAGCTCAATTTCCACAGGGGTGGAGGAAATATCTATGATACCATTTTGATGTCCCAATTCTTGTGTACATACCTAAACACTCTTAAATTCTGTAAATTATATTAAAATTTCTGAACTTGAATTAATTTACACAATGACTTCTCGGACTGGGAAAATAAGGGGTTTCTTCTGGGAAATTTGCAAGAAAAAGGAGTGAGAAGTGGACAGAAAAAAAGATATGTTAGACATGGAATTCCCTCTCCTCTAACACATTTATATCTGGTTCCATTTAGGGTTCAGAGTCTGCACTGCAGAAACCTACTACCATGCTTCTGGGCAGCGAAACCGTGAAATTAAGGAGAGTAGTTCGGTCTGTTTCAACCAGGGGATTCTGGAAAATTGTAGAGGTTTGTTCCAGAATTAATATAACATTAATAAATTATTTATATATTTTTCTGAGGTTCTAAAAAGTTCTACGACTTTTTGGGTGAATTTGGGGATTTTTGGTAGTTTTGGTCAAGGGAAACCCTGCGCAGAGGAGGATACCAAAAGGTGGTACAAACCTAAAAAAATGATTTTGAATATGGATATGGGACTTTATGCCTATTACTGACCCACAGGAACTAACAGATCTCAGTTTGAGTTTACCAAACGTTTTTTACACTAGTTTTAGTAAAACTAGTTATTAAAATCTAGTAATCTAGCTAGGGTCTTAAAAAAGCAGTTAAATCAACTCAAATCCATTTCTATAAAACATTAGATTTATAATAGAGATAAATATAATATCAGTGAACTTGAATATTCCCTTAAATCACTACCCTAGTATAGAATATTTATTACATCACTCAAATTTACTCAATCCCCCCCATACATTGATAAAATAGGCCCTTTTGATGAAATTGAGACAAATTAGTTAGGGGAAGAGATATCTCGACTAGATATATGTAAATTTCAGAATATTATGACACTATAGAACATAAATTATATTATTTACTGACCATTACAAATATGCTTCCAAAATTAAGGGGCAGGAGGCCTGAATCATGGCCAATAAGGGATTGTGAGGATAGGTGAAGCATGGGATTCATTGGAGCTCGACCTAAACTTGATGGAGGATGAAAATAGCTCTGATAATCCTTCAATTTCTGAAAGCTAGTGCTCCATACCTGAAATTCAAGAGAAGAGGATGGAAGGAGAGGGGAATGGAAGGTTGGGGCTCATCTCCCAATAGTCTGAGGCACAACACTCAGAAGTAATGATCACATAAGCATAGTTCATCACACATAACAACCAAACTTAAGAAATGTGGTTGAATTCACCTTTAATAGCCTTTCTGGATGACCTATTTCACAAGTGGAGGTTAATGGTGACCTGTGAGAGCAAGTCAACCCCATGGTTTCCCTAACCCTAGGGTAGGGAAATTTGGAAAGTAGGACCATGGGGAATTGTTTCCAAGTCCAAATCATCCCTCACACTTAGAAAATGCTCCCTCCCTTAGTCAAAGATGTTGCTTTTGTGTTATGATAGCTTTCTACTTTTCTTAGCTCATAAGGAAACTGTTATTTCCTTCCAAAAAATTTCCTACTTTTCTCCTTCCAGCTTTTGTGAGTTCTCTAAGAGGCAAATTCGCCCTCCCTTTGCAAAACTTTCCTACTTTTACCTATGTCTACTTTTCTACTACTTTTAGGCAATTTCCCTTTATTTCCTTTATTTCTTTTGTCATGGACTTTCTTATTTTTCACCAAGGAAAGTTGACTTGTTTTCAATGTGCCCTCCTGACTTGGAAATTTTATTTCCACATCATTTAATTGCATAATTAATAAAAAGGATGAAATAAACTTAAATACATGCCTCAAAATAATTATTAGCAATATTTTTTTCCTAGGAATAATAATTCATGTCAATTTGAGCCCCTAGGAACTTGAGTAGGTCAACACTTTTACTGGTCAAATTGAGGGGACATGACACTTGTATGGTCCAAAACTAGATTTTGTTGGTCAAGTAAGGTCCTTTTGGTGTTTTTCACTCATTAATGCACCTAGGTGCCCACATTTGATCATTGGGGTTACACATGGACCCTCATTTATGACAGTTTAGTCCTTGTTGTGTTCCCACTCCATAAAACAGGGAAACTGGTTGACTAGAGGCACCCATTCATGGTATTTGGATGTTTTTGGACCTTTTTGACCATTTATTGCTTCCTAGAGCCACTCCCACTCACCCATGCACTCCACGACGCCTACCATACCTTCATTTATGTCCTAGCATGCTCCATCCACATTTACACATGCATTCATGACTATTTGAGGTGGTTTGGGAGATCATTGGTACATCTAGGAGATTTTTGAGGTCCAATCTAATCCTGCCACATGTATGCATCCAATTGCACCCAAAGGCTAAAAGTTTTCTCCTATTGTTATATAAACATGTTTCAAGAATATTTTCATACTGGACAATGATGATAAACTCTGTTATTGGCTTCATTCTCATGTGTTAATTTCAATCTTTTCACTGTTTTTCTGCATAATTTGTGAATATATTGAGTTGTGAGGATTCTTTTAGCTCCTAGAAATTGATGTGAAGAAAATTTTCACATGGTATCATATCTCTTTGTAGCTACAAATAAAATCTAGAGTGTTTGAGTTTCTATCTAGGGTTTCTTCCATAAAAATTTGAGTGTTTGCATTACAAATACTTACAGTGTTTCTGTCACTTAGTGCGCAAGCAAAAATGGAGAAGAATGATGTCTTGCTTACCCCATTCAACTATTTTGAATGGAAGGCTGAAATGGTGATCCATATCAGGTAGAAAGGCCTCTACAGAGTCACCATAGGGACTGAGAACGAACCAAACTATGTTGTGAAAAAATTGAAGTACTTCAACAGATTGGATGAGGCATTCAAAACACTTTGTCTTAGTATATTAAGGGATATTATATTCCATTTAGACATTCTTACTTAACCCAAATAAGTTTGGCTCAAGCTTGCATCATTGTTTGGGAATACTAATGAGATGAGAGGACACCAACTTGAAAATGAGTTGATCTCATTGAGCCCAACTCACTTTGAGATGATCCAAGATTTCTTTACAAATTTGAAATCGTTGGTGCTTCACCTAAAAAAATGTTGCATTGAAAAGAAGGACAAACAACTGATCTTGTCCATCCTTTCGAAGCTAGGCCCTGATTACTCATTGTTTTTCTCCTCATTCCACTCTGGAAAGATGACAACTCAAAATTGGAGAATGCCTTCACTACAAGACTTCATGGAGTCTTTGAATCAGGAACAAGACAATTTGGTACAAATGGGTACCATCAAATCCACCAAGGATCAAGCCCTTGCTACTAGAGTTTCATAAAGACAAAGGCAAGAAAAAAATCCAAGGATTCGAAGTAGTAAGAGAAGAAGAAACATGATAAGTCAAAATATTCATATAGGGGTGTGAATCCTATCAAGGACAAAGAGAATAAGAATCAAGATAAGACAAAATGAAATTATATTCACAAGGGGTGGCATCTAGAGAGTGCATGCATGAAGAAAACCATTGACATGATGGAAAAACTCCTAGAGAAGAACAACATCCCAATTGCAGAAGGTGCAGGGAAGAAAGAGGGAGGTTCAAGCTCATATAACAAGGATAGATGCCATGCTTTGGTTGTTGGGTCTTTAGGATATTCATCCTTCATCATAGATTCAGGTGCCTTAAGGCACATGGATTCCATGTAAGATTCCTTCTCGACCATACTATTGATCGTAGTTTTGTCACCATTTTTTGGCTGGTAAATTACACTTTTTGACATCTATTTTGTTATAATTTTGACATATTTTTGTCATACAGCTTATCATTCAGCCTCAGGTAAGAATATATTTGGATTTATGTAAATTCTAGTTTATTATTGTTATTTCACAGTTTTATTAATTAAATCGGATTCTATTTGAGAACATGTTTGATATATGTGTGAATTTGTTTGCAGATTATAGTCCTTGAATGAGCCAAGGATTGGACACGCATCACGCTAGATATGCGCAAAGCACATCCAACTCACCATCCAGCTCACTGATCAAGTCACGCATTGTTCATGGCATATTCTAAAGCATTAAAGCATGGAATATTTTTTAGTTTCTATGTGTCCACGCATCTGGATGATGGAATGACCCTCGTTCTAGAAGGATCATCAGCTTGCCTTCTCTATTCGACACCATGAAACCAGTCCACATTAAAGAGAATCCTCATGCCATAGCACATGCAATGGAAAACCAAAGCATGAGGAAGAAGGAGAATTATTGTATGTTGGCATTCAATCAGTTGTTTGTAATAATGGTTGATTGTTTTAGGAGCGGTCGACCACTGAAAGGGTCGACCCGCTCATCCCTATAAACACTACATATATTAACCTCCAAACAAGAGCGTAGTTAGCTAGTTTTACATTCTATCAGTCAATTTTAAAGAGAAACTCTGTAATACTATGTGAAAATTTAACCCAAGAGATAGATCAATTACACTCACAAAATTGTTAATCAAACATGCAAAATTCACACAAAAGGAGACTGAAATTGGAGCATAACTTAATCCTGTATTGAATAAGTGTACATTAGCCAACCATATGAAGTAATAGGATTCTCAAATATATAATTACATGATATATTTGAAAGCACTAGGTTGCTATTCAAATTGGTAAAAAAGAAGGCTTACTAAAACAAGTCAAATCCCCCATAGGTGCAAAAAGGACTTTCCAAATCCATGAAGATCCTCATGAATTAGCTAAAGGAAGTGGGAAAGCTAATAAGTGGTGGAAATACAACTCATTCATGCTTTTGTATGGAGAAAAGGAAGGAGGATGATGTGGTCAAAAAACAAGGCAAGTTCCCCTAGACTAGCTTTTCCTTTATGCCTTAAAACTACTGTAAAGCAAGGAAACTTTCAGAAAATGTAGATATGTGATTTAAGGAACCAAGAATAAAGAATACATACTAAATATGTTTCCAGGATTATTCCAAAGTGATTCATGACCCAATTTAGCAAGTATTGACTTTTAGGAACATGTAGAATTCAACTTAGCATAGAGAGGGAATCTAGGAATCTAAGAATAAGACAAAAATGATTTAATTAATGTAAAATATGGGTAACTATGGGTTGATTATTCTAACACCCCCCCCCCTCCACCCTTAAGCCTGACTTTATGAGTAAATATCATAAAATTAAAGGGCCTATGTAATACCCCGGTTTTAACCCCGCTTGCATTAAATATACATGATACTTATATTGTAAATAATCATGGTGCGGAGCTAAAAGCCAAGGCCCCACCATCGATTTGGTTATGTTGTGTTTCGGATTTGGAATTGTCACTGATGGTATGTCAGGACATACGGCATATATTAAATTGTGGCATCATGTAAACACACATTTTAATTAAATAACCCAACCAACTATGTTCACTGCAACTAAATTGAGAAGGGGCATGATTCCAAAGGATAAGGAAGGGAAATGTTGAACATTGAGCCATGTGTCCCACTCTCTTTTTGTCTCCTTAAAACATGACCCTTAGTTATTCCATTGTTAGTTGGGGGAAGCGATTTGCTGGCAGAAAGACCACTACCATGCCCATGCCTGCTCTCACTCTCCACGATGTGCAGATGATCTGCCCACTAACCATCTCATGAGTCTATTCAATTTATTCATGCAACGGATTTAAAGGAATCCACATTTTCCATTGTGGAGGGTTCGCCATTCCTTCACACACCGCTTGCTAATCGAAGAAACATTCTTCCTCTGTTCATGCTGAGTTTTGTATCTTTTCCCATCAATTTCAGACTGCGTATTGTTCTGTTATGTCCACCGTTGATTCAAGGCTGTAATGGCATCAATAGTTCAGTGGGGTTGTGTTTTGTCTTTCCCATATAGAGTGGTAGTCTGTTCCTTTACCCTTTTCTGGTCTGTGCAAATTCTACAGCGAGTGTATTGAGAATCCATTGGGTGTCGTGAGTCCCTACGCTGTGTGGGTAGTGGTCTGTTCCATATTTTGCTTTGGCTGTGTCTTCCTCCCTTCACACACAGATTGAGAATCGATTTCCTTGAGGATCGGGTGCTGTGGTTTCATAGTTGTTGCGAGCTAATGTTTCCCATGTCTGATTGACTGTGTTTTTCCCCTATAAAATCTTGAATAGCTGTTGGCTGCTTGCATGCAATCATTTTTTCCTCGGACTGTATTGGAGTGGTGAATGAAGGCCTGAGGTTCTTGATAAACCTGGTGGCTTGAGAATCACACAGATAGAGCTAATGAGTTGGCTTTCTTCTTCACAACCCCTGGATAGCACTAGAAGGGAGATCAGGATCTAAGGGACTGCGTTGCAGAGAAGGGACTGATTTCCTTGTGTTGGGTGTGTGTGCGTGTTCTAGAAGCCAGGCTGGTTCTGGTCTTGGTGTCTGTAGCTCTTCAATGAGCTCACCAGCTTAGCATTTATCCTTTCCCAGCTCCTGGATGGCTTGATAAACCCAACTTTGTTGGCTTGGCTGATCTGTTGTTCGCCCGGTAAACCCAACTTTGTTGGCTTGGCTGAACTATGTACCCTTATGGTGTTGTTATCCTTGGCTATGTGTAATCCTGTTAGTTCGTTATTCCTTGGGGAATCATGCCTACCTCAGGGGTGGCAGCGTTGCTGAGAGATTGAGGAGCACGTGGGCCTATGGTTGGGTGGAACATTGCCGTGACGTAGCTAGTTGCGGAACAAGCTCTTAATAAGATAAGTATTCTTTCCTAACTTGTGTTTGCAATTATGTTTACCGTTGATGAATGATGATATACATGTTATATGCTGATCTGTATATGCATGAGTATAGAATGAAATGTTTTGCTTCCATTGTGTATATGAATGATTATGCCTCATAATATGTTTGATGTTTTAAGTATCATGCTTCAGCTAGTAGCGTCCTCTTGCCTGGTCAGAGGGTCGGGGACGTTACAGTGTGGTATCAGAGCTCTGGTTACAGCATGGGCCTGGATGGGCCATGAAGATGCAGTGACAGAGCTTATGTTGCAGCATTTGGGCCTCAAAGGGCCATGAGAAACAGTTAGCAGAGGCAGGTTGCCTACTTCCCAGAAGAAACCAGGAGAATGGGTGAAGATAAGAAAATTCACAAAATTTTCTAAGTATTTTGGCTGTCGGCACATCGAAACGCTTAGACAGATGGATCACTTATGCTTAGCTGATTAAGCACCGATGTTGTGGGTGACTATGGAACTAACTATCCAATGCAGCAGTTGCTATTCATTCCGAAAGCTGACGCGGTGGAAGAAAGAGAAAAGAGAAAATTTTTGAAAACTCTTCTAAGTCATAAAATCGTCAGTGAAACTTAGATGATGGAACTGTCGATGCGGCAGGGAACACCGTAGAATAATTTAGTTGTTTTTCATCCCGTTGTTGTGGCTGTCATGTGGACTAAAACACCGACGCATAATGCTTAGTAGTTCCGACCGCCAATAGAAGAAGGAGTTTTGAAATTTTTGTTTAAGTGTTGAAATCATCGGCAGAAGTTAGTTGATCGAGTGCCCACCATTGTGGAATCCTTGACAACTATTCTGCCAATGCATTAGTCTCTCCACTCGCCAATGCCACAATGTTTAGTGAATAGTACTGGAGACAAGTAGCTACTTTGATCGACAAAGGATAAGGGAGATGGAGCCAACAAAATCGGCGGAAGGAAGAGGAATACTAAAGAGAAATATTTCAAAATTATTTCTAAGTCATAGAATCATCGGCCATCGGCGATGGTTAGTTGATGACATTGCTGATGATCAGGTGAATTCGTTGTGGAAGCCGAAGGGACTAACCATCCAATGCATAGGACACCCGACCGCCAACACAACATGGTTAGTCTATGTTATCACTGATGAAGTTTGGAACGATAGACGATTGCGGACCCAGTACTGCGGACAAAAATAGACCAACGAATCACCGATTAGACATGGGATAATAGACCACTGCAGGCCCGATGCGGCAGAATGAATCGGACAAGTAACTCGCCCATACAGAGGAAGAATTTAGAAGTTTCAACTGCTAAAATGCCCGATGAGTAGTAGTTGACATCGCTGATCGGAAGCCTAGCTAGTTGCCCATGGAAATTGTAGTAAGATTACTTTTTGTCATTGCGGCTGCTCAAGGAACTGTTCACATGATCAACAATTTGTTTTCTCGTCGATGCAGATTGGGGGTTTAGTCGTTTTGCTTTTCGAGACACCGGAAAGAAAGAAGCAATAGTCCACAAATGAGATAGGCATTTTGACCACTGCAATGTCGAAAAGATAGTTGGGAGGAGGTCTGATTGGGCCTAAGAAGATTTAGGTTTTCCGAAGGAATTCCTCAGTGATTTTGCAAACAGTTTTCAACTGTCTTTCAGTGGGTTTTCAGCAGATTTCAGCAGACTGTCTATGGTCATAGAGCTGAACATGAAATAGAGAAAATTCTATGTTTTAGCATAATTGTTGTTTTATAAATTTCTAGAAGAAGAAGGTAAGTAATTTTGACTTATATTAATATTATGCATCTAACAGTTTCCTACTAACACATTTGCAAAACTATAGATAACTTCCAAGAGCAGTACTCCAGAAAGAACAGTGTGGTAAAGCCAGGGGTGGTTTAGTCATGAGAACCCATGATGGGTATGATGCTCGAAATTCTTACGAGCGAGCAGAAGATGCCATGGGAGAAAATGTCTGTAATGGAAATGATGACATAGAGTCTAATGGAAGGAGATTCCAGGGGACACCATCCAAAGTTGAAGCCACCATGAGACGCTTGGTTAAAACCAAGGAACAGTAGCATTAGTTGAATGCTTCCATATTGCAGAGTTTGAAAAACTTAAAGAAAGAGATAGACTCTAGGCGAGAAGGCAGTAAGAGCAGCAACAAGAGAAGGAGAAGGACTTCTAGTGGATCATCTAACTCTGAAGAATCCAGTGGAGATACAAGCTCATCTTCTCATAGAAAGAAAAGAAGAAGGCACCAGAGGGATCGCTCTCGATATGAATTTAGGAAAGCTAAACTTCCTACATTTGATGGTGAGATAAAGATGGGACAAGAAGCTGAAGCTTGGCTTCTTGGGATAAAGAAGTAATTTCAAGTGCAAGATTATTCAGGAAACATGAAGGCAAGAGTTTCCATATTCAATATGAATGGACGAGCATCCATTTGGTGGGAACACTTCAAGCACGTAAAGAGAATCAGTGAAAGGAAACTGAAGTGGAAACAGTTCGAGAAATATTTCAGGCATAAATACCTCTCTGACAGGTATTATGATGACAAGATCAAGGAGTTCCATGAGCTGATATTGGGATAGCAGACCATGGATGAATATGAAAATAAGTTCTTGGAATTATTGAGGTATGTACGGTACATCAGAGAGGAAAAAGTGAAGGTTCAGTGATTTCTGAGTGGATTTCCTCAAGCCTACAAAGATAGAATTGAGTTTTATGAACCAAGAACTCTTGAAGAATCAATAAGAAAGGATAAGTATTTCTATGATCAAATCAAAGGTAAACCTGATTACCATGAGGCATGGAAGGACAAGAAGAATGAGAAGCTTGACCAAAGAAGGAAAGGTTTCAAAACTTCTAGATTCAAAAATCAGCAGAAGCAGCCATCCCAAGCTATGAGTAATCCAGTTGGAGTGACAGGTGGAAATCCTAAAGAGCCACATCAGAGTAAAGGTCCACTCAAATGTTGGAAATGTGAAGGACCTCACTTGCACAGATATTGTCCACTTGAGAATGAAAGTGCAAGACCAGCTTATAACATTCAGGGAGCAGAAATAGTGGGTCAAGCAGCAAGAACAGTCCCTAGAATTTATGCAGCACTAGAGGACCGCCAGGCAGATCATCGGTCAACTATAGTTGAAGTTGTAGGTAATATTGTTGAACAATCTGTTTCTATTTTGATTGACCCTGGTTCTACTCACAGTTACATTACTCCTAGAGTAGTGGATATTTGTGCTTTTAAGAAGGTAAAGCATGGAAAATCTTGGTTAGTTCAACTAGCCACTAGAACTAAGAGAAAGGTCAATGAAGTGGTAGAGAAATTTCCATTGGTCATGAATGGATTGAACACTTGTGTAGATTTGAATGTTCTACAGCTTGGTTCCTATGATATTCTCATTGGAATGGATTGGTTAGAAGCTCACAAAGTGAAGCTTGACTGTTATAACAATAATTTTGAATGCACGGATGAGGAAGGAAACCCAGTAGTTGTGAGGGGTATTCCAAAGGTAATTTCAGTAAGACAGGTTTCAACAATGCAATTGAAGAAGTTATGTAGGAAAGGTTGCCAGTTGTATGCAACTCATATTCTGGAACCCACAGGAGATGAAACTCCTAGGTTGGAGGACTATCAAGTGTTATAGGAATCCAGGGATTTGTTTCCTGATGAGATTCCAGGACTTCCTCCAAAGAGGGACATTTATTTCACCATTGAACTAGTGCTAGGAGTAGCACCAATGTCCAAGACACCCTACAGGATGAGTACACCGGAGATGCTAGAGTTGAAGATGCAACTACAAGAGTTGTTGGAAAAGAAGTATATCCAACCAAGTGTGTCTCCTTTGGGAGCACCGATTCTATTTGTGAAGAAGAAAGATGGTACACTCAGGTTATGTATTGATTACAGACAGTTGAACAAGGTTACTATGAAGAATAAATATCCTTTGCCTAGGATTGATGATCTCTTTGATCAAATGAGAAGAGCAAAGGTGTTTTCCAAGATTGACTTGAGGTCTAGTTACCATCAGGTGATGATCAAGGATGAAGACATTCATAAGACAGTCTTCAGAACAAGGTATGGGCATTATGAGTTTGTAGTGGTACCATTTGGTCTCACAAATGCACCAGCTACATTTATGTGCCTTATGAACAGTGTCTTCAGTAAGTATTTGGACAAGTTTGTTCTTGTTTTCCTTGATGACATTCTTATTTATTGCAAGAATGAGGAGGAGCATGAAGAGAATTTGAGACTGACATTTGCAATTGCTCAAGGAACATCAGTTGTATGCAAAATGTAGCAATTGCGACTTCTATAGGGATAGAATTTAGTATTTGGGTCACATTATCTCAGAAGAGGGTATATATGTGGACCCTGAAAAGATTGAAGCCATGTGACAGATGTAATATCTTTAATGAGACTTGCAGGATACTACCGGAGATTCATTGAAGGATTTTCCAAGGTTGCACATGCCATTACTTCTTTGCATAAGAAGGGGACAAAGTTCAAATGGGCTTCAAAGTGTGAAGAAAGCTTCCAGCTATTGAGGAATCTTCTCACTAGTGCACCAGTATTGAAGGTTGTAGATCTAGAGAAATATTTTGTGGTGTGTACCAATGCATGCGGACAAGGGCTTGGAGGATTCCTTATGCAGGACAACCACGTGATATGTTATGAGTCAAGAAAGCTGAAGGAGCATGAGAAGAAATATGCCACTCATGATTTAGAGCTTCCAGCCATAGTACATTCTCTCAAGATGTGGAGACATTACTTGATGGGTAGAAGATTTGAACTCAGAACATATCACTGTGGACTGAAGTATTTGTTTGATCAGCCTACTCTGAATGCTAGGCAAGCGAGATGGCTCGAATTTTTATGTGAGTTTGATTTTGAAATCAAGCACATAAAAGGAAAAGAGAATAAGGTAGTTGATGCACTCGGCAGGAAGGTATAGGAAATGCATATGGCATCTCTTAGTATTTGCCAATCATATTTGAGGTAGCAAATTGGTAATCATGTTGTCGGAGATGAATTGTATGAGCAGGTAAAAGACAAATTGCAGCAGCAAAGTCTTGAGAAGAAGTATGAGGGATATAAATTGGAAGAAGATGGGATTCTTACTTATAAAGGCAGAATTTATATTCCAGATGTAGCAGATTTGAGGAGCCTTGTTATGGATGAAATCCATCAAACTCTGTATGCTGGTCACCCAGGATATCAGAAGACAATTGCTATAGCTAGAAAGTAATACTTTTGGCCAGGAATGAAAAAGGACATGGCTGAATATATTTCAAGGTGCATGAAATGTCAACAGGTAAAAGTTGAGCATCAACATCCACCAGGCTTGTTGCAGCCTTTGCTAGTTCCAGAATGGAAATGGGAAGTTATTTCCATGGATTTTATTACAGGATTGCCGATGACTTGGAGACAACATGATTCCATCATGGTTGTGGTAAACAAGTTGACATAATTAGCACATTTTATACCAATAAATTCTATGCATAAGACGGATGATATTGCAAAGATATTCATGAAGGATATTTTCAAATTGCATGGATTATTGAAGGAAATAGTTTCTGACAGAGATGTCAAGTTCACTTCCAACTTTTGGAAAGGATTGTTTGCGGATTTGGGTACAAAGCTAAACTTCAGCACTGCATACCATCCTCAGACAAATGGGTAGATAGAGAGAGTTAATCAGGTGCTTGAAGATATGCTTCGCATTTATGTGATGGACAAACCAACCAAGTGGGAAGATTTCTTACACTTGGTAGATTTTGCTTACAACAATGGATAGCATGCATCCTTGGGGATGAGTCCGTATGAATCTTTGTATGGAAGAAAGTGTAGGACACTAGTGACTTGGGATAACCCAGTGAATAGAGTTATGCTTGGACCATAATTGCTCAAGGAAATGGAGCAAGAGGTTGTAAAGATCAGACAGAATCTGAAAGCAACACAAGATAGACAGAAAAGCTATGCAGATAAGCATAGAGTGAACAGAGAGTTCAGTGTTGGGGATCATGTTTACCTCAGAGTGAAAGTAAAGAAAATTTCCTTGAAGCTTGGAAGTTGTGCCAAGCTGTCACCTAGATATTGTGGGCCGTTTGAAGTGATTGAAAGAATAGGGCATGTTGCATATAGACTTGCATTGCCTACTAGTACTAGAGCTCATAATGTTTTTCATGTTTCTTTGCTTAATAAATATGTAAATGATCCTAACCATGTGATAAATTGGGATGTGATTCAGGTGGAACCCGAGGGAGAGTTCTGAATCGAGCCAATGTGCATCCTCAACATGAAGGTCACAATGCTCTGGAACCGAGCCATAGGGCAAGTAAAGGTGCAATGGGAGCATTACAGACCTGAAGAGGCTACGTCGAAGCTGGAGGATGCCATGTGATTGGCACATCCATTTTTGTTCAATCCTGCAGAACACTGAGGCGGTACCAGTGTAGCATTTTGTTCAAATTTTGTAAAGCATTGAGGATAGTTCTATTGAAGGGGGAGGGGAATGTAATACCCTGGTTTTAACCTTGCTTGCATTAAATATACATGATACTTATATTGTAAGTAATCATGGTGTGGAACTAAAAACCAAGGCCCCACCATCAATTTGGTTATGTTGTGTTTCGGATTTGGAATTGTCCACCTTTGATTCGAGGCTGTAATGGCATCAATAGTTCAGTGGGGGTGCATTTTGTCTTTCCCATATAGAGTGGTAGTATGTTCCTTTACCCTTTTCTGGTCTGTGCAAATTCTACAGTGAGTGTATTGAGAATCAATTGGGTGCCATGAGTCCCTATGCTGTGTGGGCAGTGGTCTCTTCCATATTTTTCTTTGGTTGTGTCTTCTTCCCTTCACGCACAGATTGAGAATCAATTTCCTTGAGGATCAGGTGTTGTGGTTTCATAGTTGATGCGGGCTATTGTTGCCCACATCTGATTGACTGTGTTTTTCCCCTGTAAAATATTGAATAGCTATTGGTTCCTTGCATGCAGTGGTTTTGTCCTTGGACTACATTGGAGTGGTGAATGAGGGCCTAAGGTGCTTGATAAACATGGTGGGTTGAGAACCACATAGACAAAGCTACTGAGCTAGATTTCTTCTCCACAACCCATGAATAGCACTAGAAGGGAGATCAGGGTCTGAGGGACTGTGTTGCAGAGAAGGGACTGATTTCCTTGTGTTGGGTGTGTGTTGGTGTTTGTAGCTCTTCAATGAGCTCACCATCTTAGTATTTAACCTTTCCCAACTCTTGGATGGCCTAATAAACCCAACTTTGTTGGCTTGGCTGATCTGTTGTTCGCCTGATAAACCCAACTATGTTGGCTTGGCTAAACTGTGTACCCTTGTGGTGTTGTTATCCTTGGCTATGTGTAAGCCTATTAGTTCCTTATTCCTTGGGGAATCATGCCCGACTCAGGGGTGGCAGCGTTGCTGAGATATTGAGGAGCATGTGGGCCTATGGTTGGGTGGAACGTTGCAGCGACGTAGCTGGTTGCGGGACAAGCTCTTAATAAGATAATTATTCTTGCCTAACTTATGTCTACAATTATGTTTACTGTTGATGAATGATGAAATACATGTTAGATGTTGATCTGTATATACATGAGTATAGAATGAAATGTTTTGCTTCCGTTGTGTATATGAATGATTATGCCTCGTATTATGTTTGATGTTTTAAGTATCATGCTTCAGCATTACATATATGTATCTTCATTTTCATTGGGCTAGATGCCTGAATGTTTTGATGTATAGTAGCATCCTCTTGTTCGATCGGAGGGTCGGATATGTTACAGCCTAGCAACAAGTCTTAGTCACCCTTTTACATACTGCATGTCCATACAACCAAGGAAAGAGACAAAAACCTAGTGTGAAAATCCTCCCTTAAACATGGGCAGGAAACAAAATTTTGGAAATATTGTTATCAATCATTCTTCACCACATGATTAGAAATCACCAACAATGATTTGAGATTATGGAAGGTCTTCTCACATAATACTTTGGTGAATATTAATGCTACTTGTTTTGAAGATGCACAGTAGAGTAGAGAAATGGTACCATAATGCACAAGCTCCCTAATATAGTTCATATGGATCTCAATGTGCTTGGTTCTTTGTCTTTGAACTGGATCACTGGATATTTGAATCATTCTTTTATTGTCATAATAGATGACTGTTGAAAAATCTGATTCGAACCCACATTCTTTAAGTATCCCCTACAACCATAAACATTGAGTAGCTTCATTTACAACTCCTCCATCCTCTGCCTCTGTAGATGATAGTGCTATGGAAATCTGCTTCTTACTTGACCAGTTGATTGATCCTTCTACAAGCATGAACACATATCTTGAGGTATACTTTCAATCTGTGTTGTCACCTTCCCAATCACTGTCAGTAAATCCAGCTAGCTCTAAGTCATATTTTGCTTTGTAAAAAATCCCATGAGTCCTTATTCCCTGAACAAAGTTTAGGATCCTCTTGGCTGCTCTCCAATGGATCTCATGAGGTTGATCCATGTATCTTGAAGCCACACTAACTGCATAATATAATTCAGGTCAATTATGTGTAAGATAAAGCAAACACCCAATCAACTCCCTATACAATGTATTATTTACCATAGGAGAAGAACATGCTTCTTCAAGCTTAACTCCTGAAAGGAATGGAGTCTTTCTTGGCTTGCAATATTTCATGCTTAAATTGGTGAGAAAATATGAATCATACTTTGACTGATGAACCTTGATTTCATGTTTGGATTGAGCGATTTTGAGACCCAAGAATTGGCTCAACAATCCCAAATATGTCATAGAAAAGGAATGGTTCATTGCATCCTTCAAGGAGGCAATATCTTTCTTTGAACTTCCTATAATCAGTACGTCATCCACATAGAGAACAATAATCATTAAATAACCATGATTCAGCTTCAAATAGACATTAGGATCATATTTGCATCGAACAAAACTCAGTGACAACAGAAAGCCATCAATCTTGGCATACCAAGCTCTGGGGGTTTGTTTGAGCCCATACAATGACTTGTTTAACATGCACACTAAAGATGGATTAGATACAAAACCTTCTGGTTGCTGCATATAAATCTCTTGCTTCAGATCTCCATTTAGAAAGGCACACTTTACATCCATGTGATGTACCTCCCATTGCTTCGAAGTTGCAATGGCTAGAGAAAGCCTTACGGAGTCCATCTTTGCCACTGGTGCAAAGGTCTCATTGTAATCAATACCATGTACTTGAGAGTAGCCCTTGGCTACCAATATTTCCTTGTATTTCAAAGGTGAACCATCAGTAGAAAACTTAGTTTTAAATACCCACTTACACTTCAATGGCTTTCTCCCTGGGCGGAGATAAACCAGTTCTCATGTGTTGTTCTTCTGGAGTGAGCTGAATTATTATTTCATGGCTGTTTTCCATCTTGGATCATGTGCTACATCTTCATATGTCTGTGGATCAGAATCTATCATCAAATAACACTTCTCAGCAAAGAGTGTATCTATCACAAAAAGGGCACTCTCAAATTGAGATCTAGTCCTCCTAGTGTCATTAGGATTTCTAGCTAGTTCCCCAGCTGCATGAATGGTCCTTGCTGCCCACTTTGGTATTATAGGGATGTCATGATCTCTAATTAATTCATCATTATTAGACATATCAGAATCAGAAAACTTATTAGTCTCTTCACTTACAATCAATGGCTGTGGTGGTGAAGAGGGCTCTCCAACTTCAACTGCTGCTAAAGGACGTTCTTCGAACTGAGCACTTCTTTCAATGAAATATTTGTAAGTGATAAAGTTGATCAGATTGTACCCTTTTGAATCTTTAGAATACCCAACAAATAGGATTTCTTGGCTTTGGGGTCGCAAATCCTTCCTCTTTTCAGTTGGAATTCTAGCCCAAGACTTTGAGCCAAAGATCCTGAAATGGGTCACATATTGCTTGTTCCCACTCCAATATTCGAAAGGAGTCATACCATCAAGCTGATTATGTGGCACCCTAATCTAGATATAGGATGCACAATTTATAGCATTGACCCAAAAATTTGGTGGCAAATTTTTAGCCTCCATCATGCAAGTTTCCACCTCCTTTAGTGATCTGTTCTTTCTCTCAACAACACCATTTTGCTATGGCGTGTAAGGAATAGAATGCTGCATCTAGATACCTTCATCTTTGCAATACTGGATGAAATTGGACTTGAAATACTCACCACCATTGTCAGATCTAAGGATCTTGAGTTTCCTCCCCAGACTAGTTTCCAACCAAGGCTCTAAAGACTTTGAAGACGTCAAAAAATTTAGAATTATGCTTTAGGAACTGAACCCAAAAATACCTGGAAAATTCATCTATGAAGGTGAGTGCATATTTGGCTTGAATCATGGACATATGAGGGAATATACCAGCAATGTCACTATGGATCAACTCAAGAGGTGCAAAGGTTCTCTCATGGATAGCTTTCTCATACTCGTGCTCTGGGTGTTTTCCTAGGGTACAACCTTGAAAGACTCCCTTATAAAACTTGATATTTGGTAACCCTATAGCCATGTCTTTGTTACTCAAATCAGAAATATACTTATAGTTAATATGGCCAAATATTTCATGCCAAATCTTGATTGCTTCATTAGCACGAGTAAGAAGAGCAGAGGGGTTTGAGTAGGGTAGAAAATGGGAAAACTTGTATACCTTCAAAGTGTGATCAAAAACACCTTTTGCTATGACTTTACCTTTTGAAATATCAGTGATTTCAACTTCATTGAGGGAGAAGATGACTTTATTTGGAGACCCAGTGTGAGTCATCTGATACACTAAAAAGAGATTAGAGGCAAGACCTGGAACATACAACACATTATTGAAATTACCATGGTCAAGATAAATCCTACCCTTTCCCATACTGTTAGTCAAAGAGTTATCTCCCAAAACTATTTGTGGACCTTTCGACATGTCAAGAGAGTAAAATATCTCCCTTATTGAAACCATATGTCTGGAAGCTCCAGAATCAATGATGAAGCTAAATGAGCTTGAAGTTCTAGCAACCAAGGCATGTACTATCTCCTTGTCTTCTGAATTTGATCCTCCTTCCCTCTTCTTTGAGAAATTAGGAAGGGAGATATTGTTCTTCTCCAGGAGTTGGGTCAACATGTCAATTTTATTTTCATACAAGAGCTCTCAGCATGACATCCCTTATTGTAGTATGTGCACTTGTTCATTTCTCCTTTGTTCTTCCTCTTTTGGGGGTTCTTCTTGGAGCCTGAGGACTCCTCTTGAGACTTTTCCTTGTCTCTCTTTTTCTTAGGTGGATTTTTAGCTTTTTTCTTTATTTTTGAATCCACCTTCAAATCTGTAGCAACCAAAGCTTGGTCTTTGGAAGGTTTGATGGTGCCCATCATCACTAATTTATCTTGCTCCTGAGTGAGGGATTCCATGACCTCAACAAGCTTAGGCATCTTCCAGGTTCGAGCTGTCAATTTAGTGGCATAGAAGGTCGAAATAAACACTAAATAGTTAGGACCAATATTTGAGAGAATGGTCAAAACTAGTTTCTCCTCCTTCTTTTCAATCCCACATAGTTTTAACTGCAAAACAAGGGCCTTAAACTTGGTAAAATAGAGTTGCAATGATTCGAAACTGTTGGGATACAAGGATATCAATTCATTCTTGATTTGATGTCCTCTCATATCATCTTTATTTCCAAAAATATCTTCAATATTCTCCCACACCTCATTAGGAGATGCCAATGAATCAAGATGAAAGAGGAGGTCTCTTGAAATACTCAGACACAAAAGACCATAGGCCTCAACCCTCTTGTTGTGCCATTTGATTTTCTATGCAGCTACATTTGGCTCTACCTTAGTATCCATGGCAAACCTATAGATACTTTTCACTCTCAATAATATCTCCATCTCATATTTCCATTCGAATAAATTTAATGGAGTCAAGATGATCCTTTCAAAGATTGTTCCATATCTCAGCTCTTGAGCCCTTTGGTCAGCAGAATGCACTCCTAGTTAGTGATGTTGAACCTACAATAAAAATTTGGAAGGAGAGAAATCAATTTACAAAGGCTGTGATACCATGTGTAAATTGAACCCAAGAGATAGATCAATTACACTCACAAAATTTCTAATCAAACATGCAAAATTCACACAAAAGGAGACTGAAATTAGAGCATAACGTAATCCTGTATTGAACAAGTGTACATTATCCAACCATATGAAGTAATAGGCTGCTAAAATATATAATTACATGAGAGATTCGAAAGCACTAGGTTGTTATTCGAATTGGTAAAAAAGCAGGCTTACTAAAACAAGTCAAATCCCTCATAGGTGCAAAAAGAACTTTCCAAATCCATGAAGATCCTCACGAATTAGATAAATAAAGTGGGAAATATAATAAGTGGTGGAAATAAAAATCATTCATGCTTTTGTATGGATAAAATGAAGGAGGATGATGTGGTCAAAAAACAAAGCAAGTTCCCCTAGGCTAGCTTTTCCTTTATGCCTTAAAACTGCTATAAAGCAAGGCAACTTTCAGAAAAAGTAGATATGCACTTTAAGGAACCAGGAATCAATAATACTTGCTAAATATTTTTCTAGGTTGATTCCAAAGTGCTCCATGACCCAGTTTAGCAAGTATTGACTTCTAGGAACATGTAGAAGTCAACTAGCATAGAGAGGGAATCTAGGAATCTAGGAATAAGACAAAAATGATTTAATAAATGTCAAATATGGGTAACTATGGGTTGATTATTCAAACATCCTGTTATGCACCTTAATAGAAATTACATTCCTGCTATATATATGATCTTGTTTGTCAAAACCCCAAATTTTCACAAAAATTTAAAATTTTGAGATAACAATAAATGCTAAAACCTGTGGTCTACTATCAGCTAATGGTTTGCATAAAAAGAAACAGTCAAGTAATTAGTTTCACTAAATTCTAATTTAATAAATTAACAGTTTATTTTTCATAACAAGAATAAAATATTCTCATGTGATGTTTGCTTCAGTTTACTGATTAGTCTTTTCATGTCAAGTAGGTGGGATCTACTTTTGAATTCGGGGCTTACTTAGCAATCGTGCTAATGCAGATGAATACTGATTCTTACAGGTTTACAGGTATGATCAATCGAGTATATATTAAAAGATCTTTTAAGTGTTAGCGGTATTTTATTTGCAATTTAAAAAGCTTAATAATTAAGCTGCTAAACTCTAGACAGCTCCTGTAAGGTAAAACCATTTGGCTTCCTTTAGTTTTTCAAGTAGACAAGTTCGAAAGTAAGTAACAACAATAAAAACATGTTTGCGACTCTAACATTAGAATCTCAGTTACAAGTATTTCTAATTTAGTCTATGTAATTTGTAATGTTTATAATGATTGTTATTGTCAGTATTTATGCAATAATATCTTATCTTGTCTTTGTAATTATTGACTCTCATTTTGTTTCTGCAAGATAACTTACAGCCTGTTATCTTTTGGACAGTAAAACTTCAATTGTGTAAACTACAACCATCATGCCTTTCTATATGAGCTCATGGTTACCTATATTTTATTTCCAAGTTGAACTCTATGGTTCTAGTAATTTTTGGATTCAATAGGGTCATTCCTATTCTAGTTATCATGTTTACTTCTATAATTACTTTACTGTCCACTAGACATACTGAAACGAGAATAAAAACCAAGTTGAGTCATACTCCAAGCTTCATCAAACTATTGTCGCTTGAACTATGTAATAGAATTTCGTAATAATATTCTTACCTTCAGTTTTGTACTACTTCAAAGCTTTGATACTATTGAGTTATCAGTTCATGTAAGTTTTATAGATATGCATAATCTATTTGTTCAATAGGCATTCAGTCTATAAGTAGTTTGTGATTATAAACGTATTTTAATCTAGAGTTTATAATACTTTGCATTATTACATTGTGCTATTTATAAAGTTTAGACTTGTAATACCGTTATTACAAAAGGTTTACTATGTATAAGCTATAGTTTATCTTTGTTACTAGAGAAACTATAGTTATTTAATATCTAGCATGAACTCTCTTATATGCACATTTTATCTCCTAACTATAATGTATACCTAACATATTATTTGATTTTTATCAAATAAATAAAAGGAAGCTTAGAGGAAAGATATGCAACTCTTTAAACCGCAATTGCAATGTTGTAAAAGAATAACATAAGGTTCAAAATGGAATTAGTCTTATGCATGAATGACTATTTGGGTTTTAACGAAGGTTGATGAGTAACCTTTCTTGAAGGGTCAACAAACCATCACCATGGATATTATTGTCCCTATACTACTATATGATAATGTGCAAATGATTAAAGATTTGGATAGCGAATTATTGGGTTGACATTATGGTTTACTCCATGCTCCAATGATCAAATAATTGGATTATTGTTTTATGCAGGCACTATAGGACACGACCCTCCTTGCATGGTTTGATTTGTTTTCTACGTGTTCGTTTCTTGTCCACGCATGGGAAATATAAAATGCTGCCAGAACCTAACCATTATCATTTTCATCAAGCAGTTTTCGCTAGCTCTAGGGTTGCTTTACCTGTCTCACATGGCGGTCGTCATTCCTCTAGGTTCTAGTTGTATTAAGCCTCGACTCCGTGCTGCTTGTGTCAATAGTGTGTGGTTTTAAAATCCATTTCCATTGGCTTGGTTCTCGGTTTGCGACTTGTGGAGGTTATTACTTCCCTTGACTTCTGTCTGTGTAGTTCTCCTTTCGTTGCCTTCGTAGCTTGCAGTACAATTCAGTTATTTGTTACTATTCTCTTGACTTGCTAATGTGAGAGGTATTTACCTTTCAGGCTGTTGTGTCTTTGTTTGCATAGCCTAAAGGTGACAGTGCATCATTGAGGTTGCTCGTCATTCTCTTGTGACAGGTAATAATACTCTGAGTTTAATTACTTCGTTATCAAAATCATGTTGTTGTTTCAGTAGTTGTAAAGGTATATTTAACTGGCAATGGTTTGTTACTTGTAGGTACTCGCCACTTGTAAGCTTGTACAGTGTGGTGTAGATAGTCCCCTACAAAGTTCATGGTTCGTGGTTCGTTTTCAGGTAAGCCCCATGGTCCAAGTGTTGGATTTTCACTCTACTAGGGTTAGGGTGGTCAATGGTATTACCCAGGGTTTTGGAAAACCCTCCCTTGACTCACCACGAGTTATGTTGTATTAATGTTTCTACAGGCTATTATTGTACTACTTATACTCAAACCCTCGCTAGTGTAGTCTCGGTTTAACTGAGCACTGAAGTTTTGGCTTTACGGTTGGGTTAAAGTCTGTAGTTTTTGTAATGACAGTGCTGTCAGTAGACTTGTTAGGTTAAAAAAATGTTTTACATTACACTCTGTATAAAAAGTTAGGGTTTTACCTTTCTTGAATGTAATGAAGTTTATACTCTGTTTGAGTACTCTGTAAGCATTTATAAATAAAAAATTAAGGCTGATACTCATAGCCGTAACCTAAATCTTGCTTGTTTCATTGGATTTATAGATTAGGGTTTGAATTGTAAAAACCCTCATTTTGATATAAATTATTCTTGTTATAATAATTATATAGTTTTTCTATTTGTCCTTAAAGGATTGTGAGTAGATTATTATTTGTCCTTCCAGGGACTGTGAAAAATTATATTCAATTGGTTATTAATGGTTACATAATTTATGTAAATTTAGTTTTAATATTTGGATATTTGTAAATGTAATAGTTTTAAGGGTTTTAACCCTGACATTTATTTCTATAGATGTATGCTGTTAGTAAAATAAAAGCACCATTTCTTTTATAAATACATTTATACAAGTTGATCAGTATTGTAATTCATTTTTGTGCATAACATTTTTAGTTGGTTCTTTAATAGTTTTTAAAAGAGCTACCCTATGTTTAGCCTAGGCTACTACAGTAATTACAAATACAAATAGATTACGCTCAGAATATGAGCTAGGGTTTATCCTCCTTTAACTTTTATAGACTATTATTTTTTGTAATTACTGTCACACAGCTTTCTTCAGTTTGTTTTTATGAATTATTAATTTATAAACATCACTGTTTATTGTTAATAATAATATTATTTGTATTATTAATATTATTATCTATGTATAATGTATCCTCTTAAGTTTATATTGATATATATTTGTATAATAAATAAGACTGAGAGCAGTCTATAATGATTGTGTTTATTTAATAAAATTATTTATGTAGGCTTACTGAAAGAATATAAGAACTTTCCTACCTGTCAATACTCTTTACATCTATACTGTCTAGAAAAGTATAAGGATAGTTTCTTATTAATAATAACTTAATCCTAAGTTACTACTGTCCTTTATTTATTAATACTAAGAAAAGAATACTGTAATATTTATCAAGTTCTTATTTAGAGTTCAGATAGTTGCAGGAAGATTAGTTAGCACTAATGGAAAAGAGATAAACTATCTGTATTATTTTTACATCTTTTCTTAACATAAATGATAACCTTCAACTGATAATACTAGTTCTTCTATTTCAGTATAAATGTACAGTTTATAGAAGCAAATGTTGTATAGAAGAATGAGTTATATGCTTAAACATGCTATTGTTAGTAAGTAAGATTATTCTTGTTTCTTCTCTAATATTTTAAGTATTCAGTCTAGTTCTACCAATAACTCTATGAACAGATTAATAATCTTTCTGTAATAATAACTATCTACTGAAGAAAATATTCAATATTTAGAAATACATAAATATTCTATTCATTCATATTCCTATCATACTTCATTCATTTAAACACACTTCCTGTGCTAGAGTATGATCTGGATTACTCCAGATGGGGGAAAACACAGGTAGTATTTATCCTTCATCAAAGTACAGATTCAGCCTTGAAACAACTAAGCGGTTTTAATTTAGCAATTCACATTATAACATATAATCATTCATTATTTGTTCTCACACAAATATAAACTATAACATAGAAATTAAAAGATAATGGAACATGTTTTTAAAGCTGGATGACAACAGCAATGGGAGGTCGTTCCTCCCTACCAACTCCTGGAGAGCACTCAAACAATGAATTCTCAGGACCCCCATGCCTGTTTTGGTCTCTTTGGCTGGAACTAGGTGGAGCAAACAACAAAGTACTAGTCTTGAGACTCAATACCAACTCTGCATACTACAGTAAGATCTTTCAGCTGCAAAGCTATACTAGATCACCTTCCTCAAAGTTTCCCTTCCCAATGAATTCCTTGAAGTGCATTCACCTAAATGATTCTTCTCTTGGAATGAGCAGCCTCGGCTCTCTACATTGGGCACTTTTATTAAGATTTCCTAGGTCTTTTTGGGCTAGTTGTCATTAATTGAGCCACCTACTCTGATCCCACTTTCTTGGGGGATCATGACCCCAAATGTAGGGAGGTTTCCACCTGCAACATAGGAAGTGTTTGAGGATGCTGCCACTTGTATTTTTTCTCTCCGCCTAGTCTCCTCCAAAAACTTGACCAATACACTCTTTTTAACAGCTCTCCCAAGCTGTTGTCTCCACTTTTATTTATTTAAAATTAAAATATTCATAATTACATTCCACATCTTTGACTCTGTTGATTCATCATTTTCAACTTAGAATTAAATTTAACATAATGTCTTGGAATAAAATCAAAATAAGATAACATTATTTTACAAAATTGGGGCATGTGACATACACACCCCTTTAGAATATAACATCGTCCTCAATGTTATTTATTCTTCATCCTTTGAAGTCTTCTGGAACATAATTGGATATGCATCTCGCATTTTACATTCCAATTCCCAGGTGGCTTCTTCTAGACTAAGGTGCTTTCATTGCACCTTCACCTGTCCAATGGTGCGGTTCCGAAGTGTAATTTCCCTCCTCCCGAGGATACAGTCCGGTTCCACCATAAATTCTCCTTCTGGTTCCACCTATACAACATTCCAGTTAACAACATGAGTAGCATCATGAAAATATTTCTTTAAAACAGAAATGTGAAAAACATTATGTACTCTTAAGTTAGGTGGTAATGCTAATTGATAAGCTACTTGTCCAATCCTAGACAAAATTTCAAATGGGCCACAATAACGAGGTGCCAATTTTGCACAACTCCCCAATCTTAGAGAGCTCTTTTTGGGCCTTACCTTGATGAACACATGTTCACCTACCTAAAACTCCTTTGGAGTTCTTTTTAAGTTTGCTTGACTTTTCTGTCGATCCTGTGCCACTTTCATATTTCCCTGCACTTGTTTCACATTTCTTCCATTTCTTTCAACAGTTATGGACCTAATACCAATCTATCTACTGGATTACTCCAAGAGATAGGAGTATTACATTACCGTCCATATAAAATTTCAAATGGACTAAATCTAGCTGATGTCTGATAATTATTATTATAAGCAAATTCTGCTAGATGTAAATAGTCCTCCCATTTACCAGGCTGGTCTTTCACATACATTCTTAATAAATCTCCTAGTACCTGATTTACCCTTTTAGTTTGTCCATATGTCTGAGGATGGAAAGAAGTACTAAAATTTAATGTAGTGTTTAACCCTTTAAACAATGACTTCCAAAAGTTTCCCATAAACTTAGGATCTCTATCTGAGATTATGACTTTTGGGACTCCATGCAAGCAGAAAATTTGTTTTAGGAAAATATCAGCTATATTGGCATCTCTATAGGTAGTTTTAACAGGTATAAAGTGAGCTGCTTTGCTTAACTTAGCAACTACTACCATAATAGAATCATTCTGATTTTGATTTCTAGGCAATCCTGTAATAAAATCTAGACTAATTACCTCTCATTTCTAGCTAGGGATAGGTAAAGGCTGTAGCAAACCAGCTGGGTGTTGGTGTTTAGGTTTTACTAGTTGACATTCTAAACACCTTGCAATATATTCAGCTACTTCAGTTTTCATATTTGGCCAGAAATACTCTTTTCTTAACATGGTTATAGCCTTTTGATAACCTGGATGACCTAAATATGGTGTTTTGTGGATTTCATCCAGAATTAACAACTTGACCTTAGGTACGTTAGGTACATACAGTTTATCTTTATACAATAAAAATCCTTTTTCATTTAAACTATAACCTTTTATTAAGTTTTTTGTTGGGTTTTCCTTAGCTTTAGCTTGCAAATTCTGGTAAATTTCATCTTGTTTTATTCCTTTTTTAAGATTTTCATCTAAGTCAGAAACATAAGTGTTGATTGTTGTTGCAAAATTCAACCTTGCGTTCCTACTTAATGCATCAGCAACTTTATTTTCTTTACCTTTTATATGCTGGATTTCAAAATCATACTCACTTAAGAAAGCTAACCACCTAGCTTGTCTAGCATTTAAATTAGGTTGATCTAAAATATACTTCAATCCTTTATTATCAATCATTAAAACAAATTTTCTGCTAATTAGGTGATGTCACCGCATCTTTAAGGCGTGTATTACAGCTACTAGTTCCAGATCATATGTTGCGTAATTCTTTTCGTGAACTTTTAACTTCCTCGTCTCATAGGAAATAACATGCCCTTCTTGAGTCAGAACACCGCCTAAGCCTTCATTACAAGCATCAATGCATACTACAAATTATTTATTAGGATCTGCTATTCTTAAAATAGGTGCGCTGGTTAATAAAGTTTTTAACTTCTTAAAGCTTTCTTCACATTTCTGGTTCCAGTCGAACTTCTTTCCTTTCTTTTTCAAGGAAGTTATCAGATTTGCTATCCTTGAAAAGCCTTCAATGAACCTCTAGTAGTAACCAGTAATGCCCATGAAAGATCTAACATCTGTCACATCCTTAGGAACCAGCCAATCTTCGATTTCCTATATCTTTTCAGGATCTATGGAAATTCCTTCCTTGGTCACTACGTGACCTAAATACTGAATCTTATCCTTAAAGAAATCACACTTACTAAACTTTGCAAAGAGTTGATGTTCTCGCAACTCTTGCAAAACAATTTTTATATGTTCTTTATGTTCTTCTTCAGTTTTTGAATAGATTAGAATG
>LPNX010040809.1:337949-365257 GCA_001517045.1 Pseudotsuga menziesii
GATAAAAACGACCACAAACTTATCTAAATACTTATGCATTATGTTGTTCATTGAACACATGAAGACAGCTGGGGCGTAAAAACTTCTATTGTGTAAACTATAACCATCATGCCTTTCTATATGAGCTCATGGTTACCTATATTTTATTTCCAAGTCGAACTCTATGGTTCTAGTAATTTTTGGATTCAATAGGGTCATTCCTATTCTAGTTATCATGTTTACTTCTATAATTACTTTACTGTCCACTAGACATACTGAAACGAGAATAAAAACCAAGTTGAGTCATAATCCAAGCTTCATCAAAGTATTGTCGCTTGAACTATGTAATAGAATTTTGTAATAATATTCTTACCTTCAGTTTTGTACTACTTCAAAGCTTTGATACTATTGAGTTATCAGTTCATGTAAGTTTTATAGATATGCATAATCTATTTGTTCAATAGGCATTCGGTCTATAATTAGTTTGTGATTATAAATGTATTTTAATCTAGAGTTTATAATCCTTTTCATTATTACATTGTGCTATTTATAAAGTTTAGATTTGTAATATTGTTATTACAAAAGGTTTACTATGTATAAGCTATAGTTTATCTTTGTTACTAGAGAAACTATAGTTATTTAATATCTAGCATGAACTCTCTTATATGCACATTTTATCTCTTAACTATAGTGTATACTAAACATATTGATCTAAATTTAATACATGAATTATTTGATTTTTATCAAATAAATAAAATGAGGCTTAGAGGAAAGATATGCAACTCTTTAAACCGCAATTGCAATGTTGTAATAGAATAACATAAGGTTCAAAATGGAATTAGTATTATGCATGAATGACTATTTGGGTTTAAATGAAGGTTGAAGAGTAACCTTTCTTGAAGGGTCAACGAACCATCACCATGGATATTATTGTCCATATACTACCATATGATAATGTGCAAAAGATTAAAGATTTGGATAGCGAATTATTGGGTTGACATTATGGTTTACACCATGCTCCAATGATCAAATAATTGGATTATTGTTTTACGCAGGAACTATAGGACATAACCCTCCTTGCATGGTTTTATGTGTTTACTACGTGGTCGTTTCCTGTCCATGCATGGGAAATATAAAACAATGCCGGAACCTAACCATTATCATTTTCAACCCGCAGTTTTCGCTGGCTCTAGGGTTGCTTTTCCTGTCTCCCATGGCGGTCTTCGTTCCTTCAGTTTCGGGTTGTCTTAAGCCTTGATTCCGTGCTGCTTGTGTCAATAGTGCGTGGTTTTAAAATCCATTTCCGCTGGCTTGGTTCTCGGTCTGCGACTTGTGGAGGTTATTACTGCCTGTGACTTGTATCTGTGTAGTTCTCCTTTCGCTTCCTTCATAGCTTGTAGTACACTTTAGTTATCTATTACTGTTCTCTTGACTCACCAATGTGAGAGGTATTTACCTTTCAGGTTGTTGGGTCTTCGTTTGCACAGCCTGTAGGTGACAGTGCATCGTTGAGGCTGCTCGTCGTTCTCTTCTGACAGGTAATAATACTCTGAGTTTAATTACTTCGTTATCAAAATTACACTGATGTTTCAGTAGTTGTAAAGGTATATTTAACTAACAGTGGTTTGTTACTATGCTTGTAGGTACTTGTCGCTTGTAATCTTGTATAGTGTGGTGTAGACAGTACCCTACAAAGGTTGTGGCTCATGGTTCGTTTTCAGGTAATCCCTCTGGTCCAAATGTTGGATTTTCACTGTACTAGGGTTAGGGTGGTCGATGGTATCGCCTAGGATTTTGGAAAACCCTCCCTCAATTTGCCACGAGTTATGTTGTATTAATGTTTCTACAGGCTATTATTGTACAACTTAGACTCAAACCCTCGTTAGGGTAGTCTCGGTTTAATTGAGCACTGAAGTTTTGGCTTTACGACCGAGTTAAAGTCTGTAGTTTTTGTAATGACAGTGCTGTTAGTAGACTTGTTTGGTTAAAAAAAATGTTTTACATTACACTCTGTGTAAAAAGTTAGGGTTTTACCTTTCTTGAATGTAATGAAGTTTATACTCTGTTTGAGTACTCTGTAAGGGTTTATAAATAGAAACTTAAGGATGATACTCATAGCCGTAACCTAAATCTTGCTTGTTTGATTGGATTTATAGATTCGGGTTTGACTTAGAAAAACCCTCGTTTTGATATAAATTATTCTTGTTATAATAATTATATAGTTTTCCTATTTGTCCTTAAAGGACTGTGAGTAGATTATTATTTGTCCTTCCAAGGACTGTGAATAATTATATTAAACTGGTTATTAATGGTTACATAATTTATGTAAATTTAGTTTTAATATTTGGATATTTGTAAATGTAATAGTTTTAAGGGTTTTAACCTTGGCATTTATTTCTATAGATGTATGTTGTTAGTAAAAGAAAAGCACTATTTCTTTTATAAATACATTTATACAAGTTTATCAGTATTGTAATTCATTTCTGTGCATAACATTTTTAGTTGGTTCTTTAATAGTTTTTAAAAGAACTACCCTATGTTTAGCCTAGGCTACTACAGTAATTACAAATACAAATAGATTATGCTCAGAATATGAGCTAGGGTTTATCCTCCTTTAACTTTTATCGACTATTATTTTCTGTATATTTATTTTGTAAATTTAATTACTGTCACACAATTTTCTTCAGTTTGTTTTTATGAATTATTAATTTATAAACATCAATGTTTATTGTTAATAATGATATTATTTGTATTATTAATATTATTATCTATGTATAATGTATCCTCTTAAGTTTATATTGATATATATTTGTATAATAAATAAGACTGAGAGCAGTCTATAACGATTGTGTTTTTTTAATAAAATTATTTATGTAGGCTTAATGAAAGAATATAAGAACTTTCCTACCTGTCAATACTCTTTACATCTATACTTTCTGAAAAAGTATAAGGACAGTTTCTTATTAATAATAACTTAAGCCTAAGTTACTACTGTCCTTTAGTTATTAATACTAAGAAAAGAATACTGTAATATTTATCAAGTTCTTATTTAGAGTTCAGATAGTTGCAGGAAGATTAGTTAGCACTAATGGAAAAGAGATAAACTATCTGTACTATTTTTACATTTTTTCTTAACATAAATGATAGCCTTCAATTGATAATACTAGTTCTTCTATTTCAGTATAAATGTACAGTTTATAGAAGCAGATGTTGTATAGAAGAATGAGTTATATGCTTAAACATACTATTGTTAGTAAGTAAGATCTTGTTTCTTCTCTAATATTTGAAATATTCAGTCTAGTTCTACCAGTAACTCTACGAACAGATTAATAATCTTTTTGTAATAATAACTATCTACTAAAGAAAATATTCAATATTCAGAAATACATAAATATTCTATTCATTCATATTCCTATCATACTTCATTCATTTAAACACACTTCCTGTGCTAGAGTATGATCTGGATTACTCCAGATGGGGAAAAAAACAGGTAGGATTTATCTTTCATCAAAGTACAGATTCAGCCTTGAAACAACTAAGAGATTTTAACTTAGCAATTCACAGCATAACATATAATCATTCATTATTTGTTCTCACACAAATATAAACTATAACATAGAAATTAAAAGATAATGGAACCTATTTTTAAAGCTGGATGACAATAGCAATGGGAGGTCGTTCCTCCCTACCAACTCCTGGAGAGCATTCAAACAACGACTTCTCAGGACCCCGGAGCCTGTTTTGGTATCTTGGGCTGGAACTAGGTGGAGAAAACAACAAAGTACTAGTCCTGAGACTCAATACCAACTTTGCATACTACAATAGGATCTTTCAGCTACAAAGCTATACTAGATCACCTTCCTGCAGTTTACCCCTCAAACACCTTCCTCAAAGTTTCCCTTCCTAATGAATTCCTTGAAGTGCATTCACCTGAATGATTCTTCTCCTAGAATGAGCAGCCTCAACTCTCTACATTAGGCACTTTTATTAATATTGCCTAGGTCTTTTTGGGTTAGTTGTCATTAATTGAGCCACCTACTCTGATCCCACTTTCTTGGGGGATCATGAGCCCAAATGTAGGGAGGTTGCCACCTGCAACATAGGAAGTGTTTTAGGATGCTGCCACTTGTATTTTTTCTCTCCACCTAGTCTCCTCCACCAACTTCACTAGTACACTCTTTTTAACAGCTCTCCCAAGCTGTTGTCTCCATTTTTATTTATTTAAAATTAAAATATTCAGAATTACATTCCACATCTTTGACTCTGCTGAGTCATCAGTTTCAACTTAGCATTAAATTTAACATAATGTCTTGGAATAAAATCAAAATAAGATAACATTATTTTACAAAATTGGGGCATGTGACATTGTTCGTGTAAGATTTTAGCGAAGCATCACCCTGATTGCTGAGAGGGACCCTCATTAACCAATGGTTTTCATTCTTGTGTGTATTTTCATCATCCTGTTCCTTGCAAATAAGTAGGTTTATTTCCAATTTGTTTTTGTTATTAAGTTACTGTAATCATTTATTCTCTTGTTTTTGTAATGTATGCTTGTTGAAGTTTCTATCATCCATAATCAACTATTAGCATAGTTTCTATTTCATAGATTAAAAATAACCGGTTGCACGCATAGTTTTCCTTTATTTTCCTCTCTAGTCTTTTCCAGCTTATGATTTAATTTTATGTTGACAAGTACAGAGAGTAGATTGCTTTAATATCTTAGAATTAAGTTGGAGTAGGTTCAGTTTTGTTAAGTCTTGTCTTGTTATAAGTTCTCTTTGGTTATTTTTTAGTTTGTTTAATTATTCCATAAGTAATAATTTGCTTCTAATCATGAATTAGCTTAAGTTATTTTGTTGTTGAATTCAATCACTAAATAGGAATGTTTACCGTTCTTTATGCATTTTGTTTTCATGTGCACAAAATCAGTTGATAATTAGATCATTTAGGCTATTTTTCACTTTTTTCTTTATATGGACTGTCATTCAGACAGCCTATTGATCTTGTCATTAAAACCCACCTTCCAGTCTCTTATCTAGACCTTTAGTATTCCCAGTTTTTTTTAGCCTCTTTAAAGTCTTGTTTATTTAAATTTTGAATTATGTTTTGATTGTGATAATTAGATAATGGTTATATTTATCATTAGGGCCTTAGGTTCGATTATTTAAAGTATTATCAAGTTCCATCCTTATTCTCAACCTTCTCTTACCTAAATATGCTTTGAGTTATGCTTTGTTTTGTTTATTTTGTATCTGATTCCCTTATTCAATACTATTGTAATGTGTGGTAATTATCTCTTTAGTTTGGTTTGAATTATCCTTGTGTATATTGAGTTTAGGGTTAGACATGTTAAAGTTCTAGAAAAGTACACCAGTACCTTGTAAATCAATCATAGCAGTAGGACCTGTTTCTTTCACTGTGTGGTTACTGAAGAGATTTGTATAATAGGATTTAAAGGAGTTATGTTTATTAATTTTTCTACTTTATTTTCTTATTGGATTTATCTTTACTAAGTTTTCTACTTCATTCCTAATTAAGTCTTCTTTATTAAGTTTTCTACTTGCTTCTTTTATTAAGGTATTTTACTTGTTTATAAGTTAGATTTCCCTTACATTTGTTTCATATAAGAATTGTTTATTTATGAAAGTAATATTTAAAAAGAATTGTGTCTCTTAGTAGATTAGTTGTTCATAATATCTCTCCTAGTTAAGAGTCAGTTTCTTATGGAATAGATCACCATGTTTACCATCACCTGTAATTTGACCTTCCTTAGTTTGCACATATTTGTAGAAATTAAGTTAGATTTGATTCCATTTAGTTTCTTTACTTCTCTTGAAAGCCATTTTGACACTACTCCACCAGTTTCAATCAGAGTAAATGCATATCCACAAAACAATCAAGGAAAGTGGAACTAGATAATTTAGTTTAACCATTATGTACATTGGTTAATTGCATGTATAGCTTAGTTGTTGAAATTTTTAAAAGTATCTCCAGTTATTGTAATATTGTTTCCCATTTTATAATTCCTTGTATAGTTAGTTTCTGAATTTGTTTACGAAGCTTTCTAATTCTTAAATTAAGAAGTGGAATAGTAAAGTAATAGGAAGTTTTCTTTCTTAAAGTTTACTTGTTTATATATTTACCTTTCAATGTTTGTCTATAGAGTAGACTAGTATAGCTTGATACTGCTCTAGTCTAATATTTTGTTTTGGTTTAATTACCTTAATAGTTGAATTTATATGAGTTTGACTCGGTTTTTTCATTTTGAAAGATCTTTCAATTTTTTCTTTGTGAAAATATTTCCATGACACCCTAGGAACCCCTCTACCTTCACATATACTTTGTGTCAACTCTAATCTTACCAAAATCGGTTGATAATTAAATATTAGGTGAATTAATTAAGACATTGAAACACCCAACACATACATCCTTACAGTGGTCCATCCATTCTCATGGGTGATGATTTAGAAATCCAAGCCAAAGGGATTGGCAGGATTGAGATAGAAAATGGGTATTTCAAAAATGTGTTATTTGTACCTAATATTACAGAAAACATACTCTCTATCTATCAAATCAAACACACATGTACAACCAAGAGAGTAACATTTACTAAATATTACGTGGATATATCAGAAATATCTATAGGCCAAGTTTTTGCAGTGGGTTTTGCTAACCATGATTCGAGAATGTATAAGTTCTCTCACTTCCTCCCCTACACTTAATGGAATGTGCTACTCTCACATGAAAATTAGACCAAAAAGTTGTGGCATGAGAGGTATGGCCATATCAACTACAAGTACCTCTAATGTATAAACAAGGATAAAATGGTTGAAGGAATTCCTACCATCAAGTTTTCTAAAGGCACTTGTAAAGGGTGCATAGTGGGAAAACAATATAAGTGCAAATATGAAAATGGGGAGGCTAGGAGGGATGTCCAAGTTCTTTATATGATCCATTAATATATTATAGTGCCTCTTCCCACACTCTCGGATGGGAATTCAAGGTATGTACTGACTTTGATAGATCATTTCTTAAGTTATTGTTGGGCATATTTTCTCAAACAAAAATATGAAGTCTTTGAGACTTTCAAATTTTTCAAGGATTTAGTTGATAGCACATGTGGGAATACATTCAAGGTTCTTAGGAATGAAAATGGAAAGGATTATTTCAAAAATAATTTATAGAAGCTATGTAATGATAGTGCCATTTATATGCAACATTTAATGCCTTACACACCACAACAAAATGGTGTTGAAAAGGGAAAGAACATAGCTCTAAAATATATGGAAACATGCATTATGGAGTGTGATAATTTATTCACAAAATATGCAAGAGAATAGTAAACGGGAACAAAATAAGACACATAGATGGTGCCAATAACTGAACTTTATATTAGTGTACAAATTGTATATCTGTATGCTAGATACTTATAATACAATGGGAAAAATCCATGATCCCTTGGAGGCCATCTGGATGCATACAAGTGTCAGGCTAGGATTTGACCCCTAAACCCCCCTGCATTGACCAATAGGATCCGAAACCATACCAAACCGTCACAAATGCAAGTGTGAACATGTATGGAGGCATGTTGGATCATAAATGAAGGCATGCTAGGAATGAGTGAACACATGTGTGATTGGAAGAGTCTCTAGGAGAAAATAAATGCCCAAAAATACCACAAAACAACCATATTCACATATTGGCACCCCTATTCAAACATATTCCCAGAATTAAGGGATAAGGAGTGGTATGTAATAAATGAGGGACATGGGTTGATAGAATGATCAAACTAGAGAACCTCAACTTCCAATATGATCAAAGTGGAGTTCCTCAAGTGTGATTTAATGAGCCATAAATCATCTAATAGACCAACATTGATATGTATAACCTAATTAGGATAATATAACATAAGTACAAGACAAATGAAAATGCCTCCTAGGTGTAAGACAGTTGAGTGAACTTGTAGGGTCTAGAGATTTGAAAATTGAACCATGGGTGGTGATATCAAGTACATACATATGGAAAAAAAATACCATGAAGGATAATTTCATGTATATCCAACCAATGAATGGCATACAATACATAAAAGAAACATACACAAGTGACATAGCATTGGAAACTAGGCAATTTCGAGATTTTCCAACTAGTGAACTTGAGGGTTGTCTGGTCTTTTGGGAATCAAATGGTTGGGGAACATTGAGTATATGAATGTAATAGGATATATATCATCCTATATATAAAATTAATATTTAGAATAGGAAGGATATGAATGAAGTGGGAAAGAGCTTTTAGAAGACACATTAGGAACTAGTAAAAAATGACTAGTTTCTGGAGGAAAATTTGGTGAACTGCCTGGGGTTTCTTCCAAGGAAGGGATGGAGGTTTTAGATTCTGATATATCATAATGTAAATCAGAAATAGATACATATGAAATAAATATATGAGAAATTGGTTTCTTCGATGCACACAAACCATGCGCAAGATTACCATGTTCTTTCTTGCACTCCCATCTTCTTGCAAAATATGGAACATCAATATTGTTAAACTCAAGGAGCTTGGTCATTATGTCCATATTATTTCTGAATAAAGATATTTCATGATATGAGGATTTTCAAAAACCACATGTGGGTCTCTCTCTCTTTCTCCTCCTAGATTTCAAACCCTCATTATTTGAACTAGAGCTTTCTGTATCTGACTGCTTCTTCTTCTTCTCTCTTTGTTGCTTCGAATCCTTGCCTTTTTTATTTCCTTTGGATTGATCTGACACACCAGCAACAAGGGATTAATCCTTGGTGTATTTTATGGTACCCATTTGTGCTAACTTTTCTTGATCTTGATTCAATGACTCCATGAAGTCTACTATCAAAGGAATCCTCCAATTTCTAGTTGTGAGCTTTCTTGAGTGGAATATCAAAACAAACACATAATACTTAGGCCCTGTATTAGAAAGGATAGACAAAAATAGGATGATAATATTTATTATCTATGCCACATTGTTTTAGCTGAATCACCAACTCTTTGAACTTGGTGAAGAAGTCTTGGATTGTCTCATAGTGAGCTGGACTCAGTGAGATTAACACATTTTTGAGATGATGGCCTCTCATCTCATCAATCTTCCCAAATAGTGACTCAAGCTTGAGACAAAATTCATTGGGTGTGTTAGGAATTTCTACATGGAAGAGAATATATCTTTAAGTGTTGAGACAAAGCATACCAAATTCCTCATGAAGTCTATTGAAGTACTTTGATTTCTCCACAGCATAGTTGGGATCACTCTCAGTCCCCATGGTGACTCTATACATTCCTTTTGACATCAACCAGGTCACCATTCAGACTTCCATTTGTTATATTTTTATCATTTAATCAATATGATCTAGGATCTTATCTGAGAGAATAACATGCACAACAATAATCACAAGAGACAAGAGACACAAAGAATTTTCCTTGCTGAAACATAAAGGAGAAAACCCCGCAACTTCCTCAGAGATAGAATGAGCACCAGTAGCAAAATTAAAACCTGAAAACATAAAGATGATCTTCAATAGCTGATCTCTCTCACTTGTGCTAGCACTTCCTCTCTCACTCATGCACCCTAGTTGAGTGAGTGTATGCTACAAATAGAGAGTCTGACTCTCTATTTATACTTTTTATTGACTTGACAATTACTTACCAAGGCTGACTTCACTAGGAGAGTCTAATAACCCTAGTGCCCCTCAACTATGGAGAATTTTCCCCTTGATCAACAAAGGAGGGTTAACCTTGATTACATTAATGATTCTCACAATATGAACATTGGGGTATGACTTTACATGTCTTGATTACATTAATTATTATCCCGATAGGAACATTGGGGTATAATACATAAGATATACAAGTGAATCAATTCTGAAGTTACAAATACATTAACACTCCCTCTTAACTAGGAAGGTATTCTCTCAACACAATTCATCAACACAATTCTTCATCACTGGACCATTCATCAAAGTTGGATCATCACTGGATCATCATTACTGGATCATCAACACTAGATCATCAAAGTTGGATTACCATCAAAGCTGGATCATCATCATCATCACTACTTCCGCAACGTCGATCAAATGGTGTTATCTCTCAATTCTACTCATCACGGGAAGTTCTACAAAGCCAACCCTTTTCATGTTGGTTGTAGGTCTAGCCTCCATGTAGGTATTCATCAACAAGGCCAACCCTTTTTCATGCTGGATGTACTTCCTTGCCCTTGCAAGGACTTCCCCTATAGAGCCAACCCTTTCTCATGCTAGATGCAACACCTTTCCTCTTGCAAGGATTTCCCCTACAGAGCCTACCCTTTTTCATGTTGGAGGCAACGCCTTGCCTTTGCAAGGAATTCCCCTATAGATCCAGTCCTTTTTCATAATGGATGTAGTACCTTGCCTCTGCAAGGATTTCCACTATAGATCCAGTCCTTTTTCATACTAGATGCAGTACCTTGCCTCTACAAGGATTTACACTACATATCTAGTCCTTTTTCATACTGGATGCAGTTCCTTTTGTGTGCAAGGGTTTCCACTACAAAGCCAGTCCTTTTAAAAAATGGATGCAGTACCTTACCTCTGCAAGGATTTCCACTACATAGCAAATCCTTTTTCATACTGTATGCAGTACCCAACACTTATATCCTACCACGGGAGGCCCAACCTGCCACCATGTCAAAAAGGCCCAACACTTACATCTGACCATGGGAGGGCCTGCCTACCACCATGTCAAAAAGGATTTGAACTTATATCTGACCATGGGATGAACCAATTCTACCACCATATCAGAAAGGAACATGGAATCATCACTTCCCCTTGGAAGGAACCTCGATCTAGAGAACACCAAGTTTCTCCCAGAAGTACTCAAACTTCACTCTAGCCATTTCTAGCATAGAATCACATCAGGGCTGATTACGTCCAAGGATAACCTACAAGCTTCGCTAGAACTGATTACATCCTAGGACAACCTACAAGACCATTTGTGTCTTAGAAACCTAACAGCTTTGCTAGGAATTTATGTTTGGACAACCTGCCTCACCGGCTATGCTATAACTCCCTTTTTCGAGAGATATCGATCTGAATCACAAATTGGAGCTTCACTGCTCCTCTATGCATCATGTTATCACTCCAGGAAACTCCTCTAGGTTGTAGCTCGAGGATGCCTGGTAACTTAAATTGTTTTTAGGATTTTTCTGAATTGGATCAAGCTAGATAACCTATATAACCTCTCACTCTCAAGACATGCATGAGGCTCACTCAATCACAAGGATTTTAGTTACAACTTGTTCAGTAGTTTGAAAAAAAGGTGCAAGGATGGAGAACTCACCAGGCTGGAAAACTTACACACATAACACATGCATATAAATGGCTAAATCCTATTGAGGATGGTGTTTATAAATCAAATATCACTAAATAACCAATAGGATGGTAGCTATTGGCCCTTTAATAAACATGTGAATTACCTAAATGCACATTCAGGCAATAAACACAGTAAAGAAAGAGATGGCTGAACAAATCACAACAAAAGAGATTATACTTAGAATAAACCAGATGAGATGCTTGATAATGGAACAGGATCATAAATCCCCAGATTTGAACCTTTATTAATTAAATAATCATGGGCTTTATATCCTTTTACAAAATTTACAGATCCTGAAAATCTGATCTGTTTACACAAAAAATAATTAAAAGTAATAGTTTTTCCAGATTAGGGCTTCAAACCCTTGCTAACTATTTGTTTATTTGCTGTGAATATCTAGTTCACTGAACAATATTTTAATGGCTAAAGTGGTCATTGATGATCACCACTGATGGTTCGCTGTGATATTGCCACCAACAGCCAGTGTATTGGTGTCTAACTAAAGTGCCCAGTCTTGTTCAATCCGCCTGAAACCTTTTTGACTTTGTTGCCGCGGCGTCGGCACTCTTTAGATCACCAGCGTCGTGACGGATTCTTCATCAGTGATTGGAGGATTTTTCCTTTATCCCATATGCTCCCCTAGTCTCAACGCATCAGTGTTATCCATAACTAACTCATCGACGATCAGGAGTTATAGTAAATAATGCATTGGAACCTTTATTTGAACGTTGCTGCTACATAGTCTTTAGTTCCTCCGATCGCCAAAATTTGCATCTGATCGCAGAGGCCTCAGTCTATCGTTTTTTCACCGTTGTGGCTCTTTAGTAGACTAACTCGCCGACAGTTAGTCTATATCTCTTCTGGTCTTTCGGTTCCTTAGTGAACTATTTTGCCGACGATTATTCTTTTCAAGCTCCGACGCGTATTTTTCATTCCCTCTGATCGGTGGTGATTTTCAGTTGATTTATCAAATGTCTTATCTGTTTCCTCGCCAACACTACAGAGATGATTTGTTGTAAACTCATCGTTCAGTAGTCTATATGTCTTTCGATCTCCGATGGTTTTCTATTGTTGCACTATTGAAATGATTCTTGTCATCAATCGGAAACCTTAGTCTATTTTTCTTTCATCGTTGCGGCTTCTTAGAGGACTAATTCACTGACGGTTAGTCTTTTAGAGTTCTGATTTCTGATTCTTGACTTCGGTGGTATTTAGTTATTCACATCACCGACATTTTGAAACCTTTCAGCCTTGTCCCTCTGCTACATAGTATTCAGTTCTTCTGATCACCATAGAGTTTATCTATTGTCATGTTGTCAGAATGATCCTTGTCATCGATCAGAAGCTGTAGTCTTTCTTCCTTCCATAGTTGCGGCTCTGTAGTGAACTATTTTTCCACCGGTTAGTCTTTAGCACCTTCGACGCCGAATTTTCCATCTGCTCGTGGAACCCCCAGTCTGTATTTCCTCCGCAGTTGTGATGCCTTTGGGAACTAACTCGCTGATAGTTAGTCCTTGTAAGTTCTGATGCCGATGAGTCTGTATTGTTTTGGAACTCACAATAAGTCTTTCTTCTGCAGTTGCGGCTCCTTAGAGGACTAATTCATTGACGATTAGTCTGTAGTTCTCCTGATCACCACTGATTTCCTCTTCTTGCAGAAGCTGTAGTCTGTAAGTATTCGTCCATTTCGGAACTATTGCGGACTATCCCACCGATGCTTCTAAATTTTTTAAGTTATGAACTGATTTCGTCGGTGCTCAAAACCTCTCACCATAGAATCCTTTAATCGTTATTTTCTTCGCAGTTGTGGCGCCCTTGGGAACTAGCTCGCTGACCTGTAGCCTTTAAAACCTTCGATTGCCATTAGAAAATGCTCCGATGGCAGTGAAAAGTTTAGCAATACGCTTGACTGCTGAAGGGGTCTTCCACCTATTATTTATCTTCCATCTTTCAGTGGCTAATGAGATGTTCTGATCCTCGCCCAAGCCACCGAAGCCACAACTTTGTGAAATTTGCATAAAAAATAGAGGTCTTCAAAACTGTTAGTGATCTTCATATCCTTCATTGCATCATTTAAATTCTTCATACTATCAAAAATAAATTTATTTTATTGTGGGAGATAACATCTAGCTCCTGCTTGGGGATGGGAACATCCCTATGACGTCCCAAGAACCCCAGACCAAAATGCCTTTCCCTAAAAGTAACTAAGTAACATAACACTATTCTTTATTGTTCCATTGGGCATGGAGTCTTATTATGAAAGAAAAAAAACATACTATCTACTAATTTACAATCATAAGGCCTCAGAGCCTCAAATAAAATAGAGTTTTAGGAACCACCCATTTATTGGGCCATCGAATACCTCTTCACCTTCCAAATTCTGCAATTTGAAGTTGTTATTCTTATATACCTGGTCTATAAAAAAAGGGCCAATCCATAAAGAGTCAAATTTTCCATGTTTCCCTTTGTCTTGTCTAACAGCATCCCACTTGAGGATCCAATCTCCGACCTGGAAGTTGTCTGCCTTTGCTATTTTGTCAAACATGCCCTTTATCCTCTGTTGATGAGCCTCTGATTTTTCTACCACTTGCTCCCTGATTTGCTATAACTCCACCAAATCCATCATCCTTCTCATCATATCATTTAGTTCATATTCCTCTTCCTTAAAGAACTTTGCCACTGGAAGGATGAGCTAGATAGGAAACATGGCCTTAGTGCCATAAACTAGTTTGAATGGAGAAGTCCCTATGGATATTTTATCTATCACCCTATCAGCCCATAAGGAAAACTTAAGCTTTGAATCCCAGCTTTTATGATTTGTCTCTAGCAATTTCCTAATGATCCAGACTAAGCTTTTGTTGGATGACTCAGCCAGGCCATTTCCTTGTGGGTAATAGGATGTGCAGTGCACTAGTTGAATACCCATTGATTCACACAATTTAACCAATGCCCTAGCTTTAAAGGCTTGTGCATTATCAGTTACTAACCTTACCGGGCAACCAAACCTGCTGAATATGTTCTCATATAAGAATCTCATGATGACTTGATGAGTGGCATTTCTGGTGGGTATTGCTTCTATCCATTTGGTAAAGTAGTCAGTGGCTACTAAGATCCATTTATGTTGTCCACTAGAAGATGGATTTATTTCACCTATGAAATCCAGACCCCATTGCTGGAAAGGGCCATTCACTGTAACAGGCCTAAGGGGCAAGGATTTGAGTTGTTGCTTTCGTACAAATCTTTGACATTGGTCACAGGCCCTTACAAAAGTGCATACATCAGCAAAGAGGGCTGGCCAATAGTATCATGCTTTTAAGATCTTGTGGGCTGTGGTTTTCCAGTAGTGGTGGCCTCCACATGTACTGGAATGAAAGTGATGCATGACCTGCTCTGCTTCCTCTTTATCTAGACACCTTAACAAAATCCTAGACTGATCCCTCCAGTACAGTAGTTTGTCAATTATGCAAAACTTAACAGATTTCAACTTAAGATTTCGTGCTTGGTTAGGAGTAAGATCAGGAGAAACCTTTAACTTTAGCAAAAATTTAATGATACATGAGTACCACTCACATGAAAATATGTTCTTAGCTACTGTTGGACTATTATTCTGATCTTGATTTACTTCTGTTTCAGCTGCTACCATAGTCTGCACTTTTGCTGATCTGACATATGTGAAATTCATTCCCAGCAGTTCACAGTTTTCTTTGGCCATGAGTTTGGCTAGAGCTAGTCCCTTTACCATCTTGGTGGGTTTCACCTCTACATCAAACTCAATGAGTTTGGAAATCCACTTAGCTCTCTTCCCATCAATGTCAGGCTGAGTCAAAACATCCTTCACAGTAGTTGAAGGGACATATGCAATGACCTTTGCATGGAGAATGTAGATTCTGAAGTTCTTCAAATATTTTATGAGAGCATAAGCCTAATTCTCAATTGGGTCATACGTCAGCTCAGTATCTCTAAGGGTTCTACTGAAGAAAGCAATTGGATGGTCAAGACCTTCATCATTTATTTGTAATAGTACAGCTGCCACTGTGTCATAATATGAAAAAGAGAAAATGTAAAAACCCTTGGTGTAATCGGGACTAATCAGGGTTGGATCCTCCATGATGGCTTTGTTAATTTCTTCAAAAGAATTTCTTGCTTAGTCGGTCCACTTGATTTCTGCATCCTTTTTTAGCATGGTTGTTATGTTCTTTACCAACTCGAAGAAATTTGGAATAAACCTTCTGACAAAGTTTATCTTGCCTACAAAGGACTGAATGTCTCTTTTCAACCTTTGTAGTGACAGCTGTTGAATTTCCTCCACTCTTACTGGATTGATATTTACACCTTCAGCTGAGACTATGTGTCCTATGAGCTTTCCTTCATTGAGTGAAAATTGGGACTTCTTGGGGTTCAGTGATATTCCATACCTTCTACACTTCGAAAATACCTTCCTTAAATGCTGCAAGTGGTCATGATGGCTATGAGAGTAGACTATCAAGTCATCCTAATATATCAGCACAAATTTATCTTTTAGCCCTACAAAAGCTAGGTCCATAGTTCTTTGAAAAGTATCCCCAGCATTCATTAGCCCAAATGGAATTTTAGCATACATGAAGGTGCCCCAAGGGGTAGTAAAGGAAGTCTTCTCTTGGTCATCTGGGTGCACAACAACTTGGTTGTATCCAGAGAAACCATCAAGGAAGGACATGAACCTATCCCCCGATACTCTCTGTAGCAGATGTTCCATCTTGGGTAGTGGATAGTTGCCCTTTTTGGAATACTTGTTTAGGTTTCTAAAATCCACACACAACCTGATTTCTCCATTTTTCTTTATCACCACTACTAGATTTGCAATCCACTTGGAATATTTGATGGGGATTATGATCTTGGCTTTAAGGAGCTTGTGGATCTCTTTCTCAATCACTGGTAATAGAAGGGGGCTGATGGGTCTCAACTTCTATTTGAAAAGAATGGTGTCCTTCTCCAAATGAATCCTGTGCTGGATGATGTTGGTGTCATGCATTTTTAGGTCACTATACTCCCATGCAAAGACATCAGCAAACTCTTTTATCAAGTTGCAATATTCATACTTCTGTTCAGCAGTCAACCCAGTGGATATATTTATCAGTTTTGGATGGCTTTGGTTGCCTATGTTCAGCTCTTGGACAACAGGATCTAACTCCCTTTTGGTAGGCTTGAAAGGGATGTCATTGTGGTCAAACAATACTTCCAATGGTACTAGATTTTTGGGTATGTAGTTGCTGAGAAATTGGACTATATTATACTCAGTCACTTTATCTTTTAACTTGAGCCATTTGGATTCCTCCACGTTAATGTTTTCCTGGTCTATGTCTATGTTAGAGAAATCACCTACAAACTGAAGGAATTTACTAAGCTCCCCACCATCTTCAAACACCCTCCAAAATTTTACATTGTTTGGTAGAGAGGGTCTATACTTGACCTGAACATCATAGCTGAGTCTAAGGGGTAAAGGGGGGACAAACAAACTTGCAGAGATAGCCAGGGAATCAGCCAGGTGATTCAAATCCCTATGAATATATGACAGCTCAAAAAACATAAAGGAGTCTCTGAGTTTCCATACCTCGTCCCTGTAGGCCTTCAATCTAATATTTTTTGTCTGAAAAGTGTTGTTGACCTGTTGTATGATGAGGTCTACATCCCCAAAAATATTCATGCACATGATCCCCATCTCCTTGGCTTCTTTAAATCCTAGTAACAAGGCTTCATATTCTGCTACATTGTTCGTGGTCTTGAAATCGAGCTTATAAGATAAGAGAATGTTCTCGTTAGCTGGGGAGATCAAGACTATACCTGTGCCTACTGAGTTCTGAGTGCTTGCCCCATCGAAATACATGGTCCAGATCACTGTTGTGATTTCTTCTAGCCACGGATAGGTGGGCTCAGTGAGCTGAACTAACGTCTGTTGATTATCATCAATTTGCAAAATACAGGATCTGAAATCGGTGTCCACGACGTAAATTGGGTGACTCACTAAGTGGATCTCTTTGCTTATGATGTATGCTAGCTGATTTTATCTATATAGCCGCTTAGTTTCCCCTCCAAACATGGGAATGGTAGCATATGTGAGATCCATCTAGAGGGTGCCGCCTAATCTTTTGCTCCATGACCGGGACAGCAAGATGCCGAATTTTGGGGGAATATCGGCCACTAGGATGTCCATCATTATGATTTTCAAAGGCAGCTGGGTTAAGTTTACAGCAAGATCTTTTATGAGGCCAAAGCATTTCACCTTCCTGAAGTCAAAAGAGAATAAATCATGGTAGGGCTTGGTAATGTTGAGGCCGATCTCATCCATCACAGTTTTTGGCATTAGGTTGTGAGAGGCTCCTGAATCTAGCAAACAATTATGGAGGATTTTATCATGGATGTTCAAGGATATATAGAATGGTGGGTAGGATTCCTTTAGGTCTTCAATCACAGGGCCCAGGGTTACAACAGGCTTGTCATCTTGTAGGTTCACGAAGTCAATGTCAATGTGCACCTTGGGTTGAAGGGAATTTAGAATGGAGGTTTTAAATGCATCGTTCTTCATCAACTCAATTAGAGGGAATGGGATTTTCAATTTTTGGATTTCAAACTCAAGGTTGAAAGAATAATGTAGCTTATCTGGAAATCTTACCTCCTGAGCTGTAGGTTTGAGTTGTACTTGATCAGGTGTGGCTGAAGGTGCTGGCCTATGCAATGCTTTGGATGGGACAACTACTTTATTTGGTAAAACAACAACCTTTCTAGCAGGTGCAACAAACTGCTTAATAGGTACAACATTATTGTTGAGGGGAGAAACCAACCTAGACCTCAGTTGGTAACCTCCCTGATAATCAGCCTGATAGAAAGCCTCTTCAGTGATCTGCTCAGCAACCAGGGCTTCCTCATATTCTGTCTGTGTCAAAAAAGAACAGTCCACCTCATCCTCCATGCATTGGATATTGTCTTCAGCTTCTCCTTCATCTTCAATCAATTTTGGCTCTTCTTCTAATACAACGTTTTGAAATGGAGCTCTTATCCTCTGGTCTTCCCCTTGATTTCTCTCCCTTCTGAGAATCTGATCAGGGGGGTTTCCTCTTTTGTAAGGAAAGAAATCTGGGTTTCGAGGGGCAAAATCACTTGGCCCTGTACCCCTCATCGGTAGATGTCCTTGGCCCCTCAATTTAGACATTTTAGCAGTCAAGTTATCTAAAATTTTGGCCATCTTGTCAATCTTGTTCTCTGATGCAAAAGACCCATTATAGTCTCCTTGCTACCTTCTCCTGTCTACCTTCCCTTTGACCTTTTGAGATGCCAGAATGTTTGACTCTACCTCTAGGGAAGCATCCTGCATGAGTGATAAGGAGGCAGACCTCCTTTCTCTGAGAAGTAGGCAAAAGTCAGAGTCAAAGGCATTTGCATATTTTATCATAGCTGAGGCACCGATGGGATTAATCTCAGTGGGGATCTTGCTGTACATGTCGTTGAATATCTTGGTAAATTTGGAGACAGACTCACCATTTTCTCTTCTCAGGTTGCTGAATTTTGTGATATAGTAGAGGTAGTCTCTCTTGTCTCCCTAATTCTTTAGGAAAACATCATCTAGGGCTTCTATGCCTGCTACTGACCCAACAGGTGGTTCCTTAAACCACTTCCTAGCCTGGCCATCTAGGCTTTGCACAAAAACTCTAGTCCATACATCTGCTTGTTCTATGTTAATATTTTTGGGATAGCTATAAAAATCCTCTAGATGTTCTTCAACAGTGAAATCCCCTTCCCCTGTAAACTTAGGCATATACTTGAGGTAATCCCCGGTAGGCATGGCTGCGAGAGGATTTGGAAAAACAAGATGTGCATACCTAGCTACTAGAATCCTTTCCATCTTGGTCATTTGAGGGGAAGACATATTGGAAATGGGTATGGATAGGGTTGTGGAAGGCAGCATTGATTAAAATATTTGCCAAGAAGGCGGTGGTATACTTATCCCAGTGGAGTCACTAGGGATTGGATCTTCACAAGCAACAGTGCTTGAAGATGCCCAAGCCCTAGATTTTTCTGATATAAAAAAATTTATGGGAATTAAGAGTTTCAGCAGAATAAATAACAGTAGAAATATTTGTTGAAATACCTAATGTAGCATTTTGTGCAGCATTGCTGGTCTGTCTTAGTAAAGCCCTAGATTTCCTTAAGATTTCTTATGGATCTGAAACAGGTGTTGCTGGTGACCCCTTTGGGTTTTCTCTGGTACTTGGTCTTCTTGAAGCCACCTTTTATCAATGGAGTTGCTAGATATATGATTACAATCGTAATAATGTCCAAGCCTTGTCTATCATCAAAGCATGGATCTATGTCGTCTCCCAGGGAAGCTGAGCTTCAATCTCCTCTCCCCGGCAACGGTGCCACTTTGTTATCACTCCAGGAAAATCCTCTAGGTTGTAGCTCAAGGATGCCTGGTAACTTGAATTTTTTTTAGGGTTTTTCTGAATTGGATCAATCCATATAACCTATATAACCTCTCACTCTCAAGACATGCATGAGGCTCACTCAATCACAAGGATTTTAGTTACAACTTGTTCAGTGTTTTGACAAAAAGGTGCAGGGATGGAGAACTCACCAGGCTGGCACACTTACACACATAACACATGCATATAAATGGCTAAATCCTACTAAGGATGGTGTTTATAAATCAAATATCACTAAATAACCAATAGGATGACAGCTGTCATCCTTTTAATACATCTGAGAATTACCTAAATGCACATTCAGGAAATAAACACAGTAGAGAAAAAGATGGTTGAACAAATCACATCAAAAGAGCTTATACTTAGAATAAACCAGATGAGATGCTTGATAATGGAACAGGCTCATAAATCCCCAGATTTGAACCTTTATTAATCAAATAATCATGGCCTTTATAGCCTTTTACATAATTTACAGATCCTGAAAATCCAATCTGTTTACACAAAAAAAAATTCAATGTAATAGTTTTTCGAGATTAGGGCTTCAAACCCTTGCTAACTATTTGTTTATTTGTTGTGAAGATCTAGTTCACTAAACAATATTTTAATGGCTGAAGTGGTCATTGATTATCACCACTGCTGGTTTGCTACGAGATTGTCGTCAAAAGCTAGTGTATTGGCATCTAACTGAAGTTCCCAGTTTTAACTTTGTTGCTGCGACGTTGGCGCTCTTTAGATCACCAACGTCATGATGGCTTCTTCATCGGCAGTTGGAGGATTTTTCCTTTATCCCATCTACTCCCTAGTCTCAGTGCATCGACATTCTCCATAACTAACTCACCAGCAAACGGGAGCCGTAGTAAATAATGCATCGAAACCCGATCTAAACATTGTCGCTACGTAGTCTTCAGTTCCTCCGATCACCAAAATTTTCATCTGATCGCAGAGGCCTCAGTCTATCTTTTTTCACCATTGTGGATCTTTAGTAGACTAACTCACTGATGGTTAGTCTATATGTCTTCTGGTCTTTCGGTTCCTTAGTGAACTATTTTTCCAATGGTTAGTCTTTTCAAGCTCCGACGCGTATTTTCAGTCCCTCCAATCAGCAGTGATTTTCTGTTGATTTATCGGATGTCTTGTCTGTTGCCTTGTTGACACTATGTAGATGCTTCATTGTAAACTTGTCATTCAATAGTCTATATGTCTTTCAATCGTCGATGGTCTTTTATTGTTGCACTATCAGAATGATTCTTGTCATCGATCAGAAACCTTAGTCTGTTTTTCTTCCACCGTTGCAACTCCTCAAAGGACTAATTCACCGACAGTTAGTATTTTAGAGTTTCAATTTCTGGTTCTTGACTTTGACGGTATTTAGTTCTTCACATCACTGATGTTTTGGAACCTTTCGGCATTGTCCCTCTGCTGCATAGTCTTCATTTCTTTTGATCGTCGAAGAGTTCATCTATTGTCATGCTGTCAGAATGATCCTTGTCATCGATCGGAAGCCGTAGTGTTTCTTCCTTCCACAGTTGTGGCTCCACAATGAACTATTTTTCCACCAATTAGTCTTTAGCACCTCTGACGCCAAAGTTTCCATCTTCTCATGGAACCCGCAGTCTGTATTTCCTCCGCAGTTGTGGTGCCTTTGGGAACTAACTCGCCGATAGTTAGTCCTTGTAAGTTTCGATGTCGATGAGTCTGTATTGTTTCGAAACTCACAGTAAGTATTTCTTCCACAGTTGCGGCTCCTCAGAGGACTAATTTTCCCACGATTAGTCTGTAGTTCTCTCGATTGCCGCCGATTTCCTCTTCTCGCAGAAGCTGTAGTCTGTAATTCTTCCTCCATTTCGGCACTGTAGTGGACTATCCCGTTGATGCTTTTAAAGTTTTTAAGTCCCAAACTGATTTCGTCGATGCTTAAAACCTCTCACCATCAGATCCTTTAATCGTTATTTTCTTTGCAATTGCAGCACCTTTGGGAACTAGCTCGTCGATCTGTAACCTTTAAAACCTCCGATTGCTGTTAGAAAACGCTTCGATGGCAGTGAAATTTTTATCAATACACTTGACTACCGAAGGGGTCTTCAACCTGTTATTTATATTCCATCTTTCGGTGGCTAATGAGATGTTCTGATTCTCACCCAAGCCACCGAAGCCACAACTTTGTGAAATTTGCATAAAAAATAGAGGTCTTCAAAACTGTTAGTGATCTTCATATACTTCATTGTATCATTTAAATTCTTCATACTATCAAAAATAAATTTATTTTATTTTGGGATATAACACATCATACAAAAAATTCAAGTCATATCAGTCAAATCAAATAGTAGCTTTCATACTGCCTCATAAATAGCTAGTGGCAACATATTTTTCCTTGGATTTACTCAGTGCCATGCAGGACTCCATCCTGCCAAACCAAGAGATCACACCTGATCCCATACTGAAGCAACACCCCGAAGTTCTCTTCCTATCAGTGGAACTTCCTTCCAAATCTAAATCGACATAACCCTCCAAGTTAATATTCTGATTCATATCATGCTCTACTGTACCCTTTAGGTACCTCACTACATGCTATGAAAACAAGTGATCATTTCTTCGATATGTCAGGAATATAAATGAACAACCCATATGACGGTACATCTTGGCATCAACCGTCTCTAATGAAGCATCACTTAATAGCTTCAGGTTCAATTCCATAGGTATGGCCATGTCCTTGCAGTTCTTCATCTTGAACCTCTTCAGGCTCTCTACTGCATACTTACCTTGTCCAAGGGAGATTCCATTTTCACTCTGCCACACCTCCATGTCTAGAAAGTAATGCACCATACCCAAGTCCTTCATCTCAAATTCGGTAGCAAGTCTCCTTCTTGCAACTGAGTTTTCTGTCATGTACAAGTCATTGACATATAACAGGAGCATCATTGGTCTTCCACCTTCAACCTTGAAGTAAAGGTTGGAATCCACTTTACTCTCATTAAAGCCTAGGGCCATCAGTAAGCTATCCATCCTGTCGTATCATGTCGAACCTTCAATCACTCCCTCTGAAGCAAAACATCATTCTCCCTCTTCCTTTCATACTCTATGTATTGAAACATTATGTACTATAGTGACATGTAGCTTCCTCTACTACTAATATTCTATGCTTTTAATGTATTTTTAACTTCGAAATATATTCACTTGTATATCTTATGTATTGTACCCCAATGTTTATTCCAGGAAGTATCTGTAATGTAATTGAGTCATGTCATGCCCCGATGTTCCTATCGAAAGATTCAATAATGTAAACAAGTCATGTAAAGTCATAGAGGGTAACCCTCCTTATTTATCAATGGTTAAAGTCCCCGCAGTTGTGTGGCCCTAGGGTTATTAGACTCTCCTAGAGAAGTCGGACCTAGTGAGTTATTATCAAGTCATAAATTAGTATAAATAGAGAGTGAACCTCTCTATTTATCACACATTCACTCACACTCAGTTGTAGCGCATAACTGAGAGAGAAGAAGTTGTTGAGACAAGAGAGAGAGAGACTACTGATGTCCGGAGATCATCTTACTATTTTTGGGTTTTACTTTTGGTGTTGATTCTATCTCTGAGGAAGTTGCGAGGTTTCCTCCTTTATGGTTTCCCCGAGGAAAATCTGTGTCTATTTTATACTGTGTTTGATTGATGTGCTTGTTATTCTCTCAGTTAAAGATCCTAAGATAATGCTAGCTTGAATGATAAAAATATAACATGGAATCAGAGCTAACCTGAGAAGAAGACATTGTGCAGCTGCAGAAACTAGGGATTCCTACTTTTGGGATCTCTCTCCACATATTTTCAGCAAAAGAAGGTTGGACTGACTCTCCTTTCTAGGGTGCATATTTCTGTCAAAACAGAATCTGATTCTGATCATTTTTAGTTTTTGACTTGACACTACTGCCGTAAATTAGGGATTTCCACAGAAGTGGAATTTTTGAGTGAGCCCAGGCCTGGGTTGATCTCCTCCCCAAAATCAAATTTTAGAGATCAAGATCAAAGTTTTTGCTTGGACAGAACTATGGAAAAGTCAAACCCTAATTTTCTCCTGAACCAGCTCTACAGAAATTCAACTCCAGATCCAGTCCTAACATCTTGACCTAGTAATATCTAAATCTTTTGTATTTCCATTTGAGGTTCTTAGTTAAGATGTCTCATAATACCAAGCTTGATGAAAATCTTGAGGGAGCTGATAATTTCTAAGCTTAGAAGTATAGGATCTCCCTGGTCCTAGAAGAAAATGAATTGAACTCTTACATCAATGAAGAGGTTCTAGTTCCATAGGGAGATGAGGCTAAGGCCTTACACAAAAATAAATTGGTCATGGCTAAGAGGATTATTGCTGATTTAATTAAAGATCACCTCATACCACAAGTGTCCTCCCTAAAGACACCTAAATATATGTTTGATTCCCTGACCAAACTGTTTGAAAGGAAGAACATAAATCAGAAGATGACTCTGAGAAACCAACTGAAGAATGTAAAGATCTAGAATGCGGATACCATAGAGTATTACTTTACAAGGGTCCCTCAGATCAAGGAATAGATGGAAGCGATAGATGAAGAAGTGGAGAATGCAAAAATTGTGATGACCACCTTGAATGGTCTACCTAGATCATGGGACTCCTTCATTCAAGGGATTTGTGCAAGAAAGAATCTAGTTGAGTTTAGTAGGTTGTGGGAATAATTCTCACAAGAAGAAGCTCGAATAATATCCTGAGAAGAAAAGATGGGAAGTGAAGACCAAGCTCTCATAGTACACTCCAAGAAAAGAAGAAGAAACTCTCATCACCCCAAAGGTAAGAACTTCCACTAGAAAGATAACACTAGAAGAGATTTATCTAAACTCAGATGTTATACATGTGATGAAAGAGGACACTTTACCAGAGATTGTCCTAGAAACAAAAATAGCTCTCACAAGAAGAAGGGAAACAAGAGAAGACATCATGCTCATGTTGCAGAGGATGATGAACCTTCCACAAAGAGAATCACATAAGAAAGTGATGAAGAATATGTTTTAATTTTCACTCTCACAAGAACTATCACACATGGAATCAATGATTGGCTTATAGACAGTGGTGCTTCCAAACATATGACGGGATTCAAAGAATCCTTTGTGAGACTATATGAAAATGAGTCACCTCACAAGGTGAAACTTGGGGGTGAATACCAGTATCCAATAAAAGGTAGTGGTGAATCCTCCTATAAGCTAGACTTTGGAAAGTCTATGAAGATGAAGGATGTATATTTTGTACCAGGACTAAAGAAGAACCTCCTCTCCATATCTGCATTGGATGCAAAAGGCATCAGGGTTGCATTTGTAGATGGCCAAGTTATTATGTGGCCAAAGGGAAAGACCATCGATGATGCAGTAGTAATTGGGGAATAAGAAGGAGGTCTATAAAAATTGAAGGGCCAACTAGAACAAGATTTGGTTCATAACTTAGTAGAACCAAATGAACTTTGGCATAGAACACTTGCACATGTGCACTATAGAGCACTACCACTTCCAAAAAAAGTTGTTGAAGGTCTTCCAGAAATACAGACAAAACATGACGGTGTCTGCAAAGGATGTGCAAAAGGAAAGAACACAAAGAAGACATTTCCAAGTCGCGAGAGCAAGGAAAAAGGAATCTTGGAAATCATTCACTCTGATGTATGCGGTCCAATGTCATCCAGTTCATTAAGTGGGTATGTATACTATGTTTCTTTTATTGATGATTTTTATAGGAAGACATGGATATACTTCATGAAGAAAAAATATGAAGTATTCAGCAAGTTCAAGGAATTCAAATCCTTGATCAAGAACCACACAGAAAATAAGATCAAGACCTTTCAATCAAATAATGGCGGAGAATTCACATCAAATGAATTCAAAGAGTTATGCAAAAATGTAGGGATTAAGAGGGAGTTATCCACTCCATATAATCCATAATAGAATGGGGTTGCAGAAAGGAAGAATAGAACGATCATGGAAGCTGCAAGGGCTATGCTTCATGATCAAGATCTTCCCATGCATCTATGGGAAGAAGATGCTAGAACAACGGTGTATGTACAGAGCCGTACTCCACACAGAGTACTCGAGAACAAGACACCTGAAGAAGTCTTTTCTGGAAAGAAACCAGAAGTCAGCCATCTCAAAATATTTGGGTGTTCTGTATACATACACATTCCAAAAGAAAAGAGGACAAAGTCTCCAGAAGAAACATAGAGAGAAAGAAAGAGAACTAGGTCCTGCTCCAGTTATGTGGCCCTACTATGTGACATTATTGATAAAGAACCTTCCAACTATGAAGAAGTGACAGAGAAGAAATAATGGAAGGATGCTATGATCAAGGAGTACCAATCGATCATGAAGAATGATGTCTGGGATGTTGTTCCTAGACCAGAAGGGAAGTCTGTTGTAACTTCCAAGTGGATCTACAAGAACAAGCATGTTGCAAATGGCAGCATAGAGAAATATAAAGCAAGATTTGTGGCTCATGGATTCTCCCAAAAAGAAGGAATAGATTATGAGGAAGAAACATAGAGAGAAAGAAAGAGAACTAGGTCCTGCTCCAATTATGTGGCCATGCTATGTGACATTATTGATAAAGAAACTTCCAAGTATGAAGAAGTGATAGAGAAGAAATAATGGAAGGATGCTATGATCAAGGAGTACCAATCGATCATGAAGAATGATGTCTGGGATGTTGTTTCTAGACTAGAAGGGAAGTCTATCATAACTTCCAAGTGGATCTACAAGAACAAGCATGTTGCAGATGGCAGCATAGAGAAATATAAATCAAGATTTGTGGCTCGTGGATTCTCCCAAAAAGAAGGAATAGATTATGAGGAAAAATTTTCACCTGTAGCCAGATACACTTCCATCAAATCAGTACTTTCTCTGGCTGCAGTGATGAAATGGAAGATACACCAGATGGATGTCAAGACTGCTTTTTTGAATGGTGTAGTAGAAGAGGAAGTGTATGTGGAGCAGCCACTCAGTTTTGAGACACATGATAGGGATACTCATGTGTGTAAATTGAATAAATCCCTGTACAGTTTAAAACAGGCACCCAGGACATGGTACGACAGAATTGATAGCTTCCTATCTAGTTTGGGATTTACCAAGAGTAAAGCAGATTCCAACCTTTACTACAAGGTTGAATAAGGGAGCCCAGTGATACTCCTGCTATATGTAGATGATCTATTTGTTGTGGAAATTGAACCTAGGTGTTAGAACAATTACACTCACAAAAATTGCCAATTACACATACAAATTACACACAAAGGAGACTGAATATGGAGCAGAACACTAATCTGTATTGAGTAAGTGTATAATAGCCAACCCTATGAAGTCATAGGCTACCAAAATAAATAATTACATGAGATATTCGAATGCATAATTATGCCATTCGAATTTGGTCAAAATCAGGCTTACTAAATCTAAGCAAATCCCCCATAGGTGCATAAAGCAGTTTCCAAATCTGTCTAGGAGCTCACGAAT
>LPNX010040809.1:365456-407775 GCA_001517045.1 Pseudotsuga menziesii
TATAGTAAAACAAAATTTGAAAATCTTGTCATCACTCATGCTTCACAGCATGATCAGCAATCCCTAGCAGTGATTTGAGATTACTGAATGTTTTCTCACAAAAAAACTTTGGTGACGATATCTGCTACTTGTTCTGAAGATGAACAGAAGAGTAGGTGAATGGTGCCATCATGCACAAGCTGTCTGATGTAGCGCATATGGATCTCAATGTGTTTGGTTCTCTGTCTCTGAACTGGATCATTGCAGAATCGAATGGTACTCTGATTATCACAATAGATAGTAGTTCAGTATTATGATTCGAAGCCACACTCACCAAGTAACCCCTGCAACCATAAACATTGAGTTGTTGCATTTACAACTCCTCTGTACTCTGCTTCTGTAGATGAGAGTGCAATGTCACTTTGTTTCTTGCTTGACCAACTGATTGGTCCTTTAGCAACCATAAACACATATCCTAATGTTGACTTTCAATCTTTGTTTTCACCTGCCCAATCACTGTCAGTAAACCCAATCAAATCAAGATCAGATTTAGCTTTGTAGAAGATCCCATGAGTCCTTGTTCCCTGAACAAAGTTAAGGATCCTTTTGGATACTCTCCAATGGATCTCATGAGGCTGATCCATGTATCTTGAAGCCACACTTACTGCATAAGAAATATCAGGTTGATTATGTGTAAGATATAGCAAACATCCAATCAATTGCCTATACAGTGTATTGTTTACCATATGTGAAGAATCAGCTTCTTCAAGATTAACTCCTGAAAGGAAGGGAGTCTTGCTTGGCTTGCAATCCTTCATGTTAAATTTTTTCAGAAAGTCTAAGGCATACTTGGACTGATGTACTTTTATTCCTTGTTTGGTTTGAGCAATCTCAAGCCCCAAGAATTGGCTCAATAAGCCCAAATCAGTCATTGAGAATGCATGGTTCATTGCATCCTTCAAGGAGGCAATTTCATCCTTTGAGCTTCCTGTAATGAGAAGGTCATCAACATAAAAAAAAATAATCATTAGTGAACCATGAATCAGCTTCAAATAGACATTTGGATCTGACTTGCATCGAACAAAATTCAGTGATAGCAGAAAGCTATCAATCTTGGCATACCAAGCCCTAGGGGCTTGCTTAAGCCCATACAATAACTTCTTTAGCCTACACACAAGAGATGGATTAGTAGAAAATACTTGAGGCTGCTGCATGTAAATCTCTTTAGTGATATCTCCATTCAGGAAAGCACACTTCACATCCATGTGATGTACCTCCCACTGCTTCAAAGCTACGATGGCTAAGGCTAGCCTGATGGAGTCCATCTTTGCCACTGGTGCAAAGGTCTCATTGTAATCTATGCCATGTACCTGTGAGTATCCCTTTGCTACCAATCTGGACTTGTATTTCAAAGGTGAACCATCAGCAGCAAATCTGGTTTTGTAAACCCACTTACATTGAACTAGCTTCCTCCTTGGGGGAAGATCAACCAGCTCCCAAGTGTTGTTCTTCTGGAGTGAGCTGAACTCTTCTTTCATGGATGTTTTCCATATTGGATCATTTTCTACATCTTCATATGTCTGTGGGTCTGATTCAACCATCAGATAGCATTTCTCAGCAAACATAGGATTTTTCATGCACAGAGCACTCTCAAACTGAGATCTAGTCCTCCTAGGATCATTAGGATTTCCAACTAGTTCTCTAGCTACATGAATGGTATTTGCTGCCCATTTTGGTCTTGTAGGATTGTTAGGATCTGAAATTAAATCATCATTATCAGACATATCAGAATCAGCAATTTCAACTATCTCTTCACTTACATTTAATGGTTCTGGTGGTGAAGAGGATTCTCCAACTTCCACTACTACTAGGGGCTCTTATTGGAACTGAACACTCCTTTCAATGAAGGATTTTTTTGTGCTAAAATTGATCAGCTTGTACCCTTTTGAATATTTAGAGTACCCAACAAATAGACACTCTTGGATTTGGGGCTGCAAAGCCTTCCTCTTTTCTATTGGAATTCTAGCCCAAGCCCTTGAGCCAAAAATCCTGAAATGGGTCACATCTGGCTTGTTCCCACTCCATGCTTCTAAAGGAGTCATACCATCAAGTTGTTATGAGGCAACCTATTCTAGATATAGGCTGAACAGTTTATAGCTTTGGCCCAAAACTTTGGTGGCAAAGTCTTAGCCTCCATCATGCATGTTGCCATCTCTTTCAGTGATCTGTTCTTCCTCTCAGCAACACCATTTTGCTGTGGTGTGTAAGGGATAGAATGCTGCATCTGAATACCTGCATCTGAAAAATATTGAATGAACTCAGACTTGACATACTCACCACAATTTTCAGATCTAAGGACCTTGATTTTCCTCCCAGACTGGTTTTCAACCAAAGCCTTAAAGACTTTGAAGAGGCCATAAACTTCAAACTTGTGTTTCAGGAAGTAAACCCAGCAATACCTAGAAAAGTCATCTATGAATGTCAATGCATATTGGGCCTGACTCATTGACATATGAGGAAATGGGCCAGCAACATCACTGTGGATCAACTCAAGAGGTGCAAAGGTTCTCTCATGACTAGCTTTCTCAAATTTATGCTCTGGGTGTTTTCCTAAGATGCAACCTTGACAAACTCCTTTGGAAAACTTAATCTTTGGTAACCCTATGACCATTTCTTTTTCACTAAGATCAGAAAGATACTTGTAATTAAGGTGGCCAAATATTTCATGCCAAAGCTTGCTTGCCTCATTAGCATGGACCAGAAGAGAAGAGGGGTTTGAGTAGGGTAGGAAGTGTGAGAACATGTATACCTTCGAAGTGTGATTTGCAATTCCTTTTGCAATGACTTTACCACTTGAGATCTCTATGATCTCAACTTCATCAGGGCAGAATATGACCTTCTTTGGAGACCCTATGTGGGTCATTTGATACACTAATAAGAGGTTAGAGGCAAGACCTGGAACATACAATACATCGCTGAACTTACCATGGTCAAGATCAATCCTCCCTTTGCCCAAACTTTCAGTGAGAGAGTCATCTCCCAGTATAATTGGTGGACCTTTCGACATTTCAAGTGTGGTGAATGCCTCCTTGGTTGAAACCATATTTCTTGAAGCTCCAGAATCAATGATGAAACTAGGTGAGCTTGATGTGCTAGCAACCAATGCATGAACTCTCTCTTTGTCTTATGAATGTGATCCTCCTTCCCTCTTCTTTGAGCTATCAAGAAGGGAGATTCCATTCTTCTCCAGGAGTTGGGTCAGCATGTCAATTTGCTTCTTCATGTAGGAGCTTTCAGGATGATTGCCCTTATTGCAGTATTCACACTTGCTCATTTCTCATTCGTTCTTCTTCTTTTGGGGGTTCTTCTTGGAGCTTTGAGGCTCCTCTGGAGACTTGTTCTTGTCTCTCTTTTACTCAGGTGGATTCTTAGCTTTCTTCTTGCCTTTTGAATCCACCCTTGAATCTCCAACAACTAAAGCTTGGTATTTGGAAGGTTTGATGGTGCCCATCAGCACCAATTTATCTTGTTCTTGTGTGAGAGATTCCATGAAATTTGCAAGGCTAGGCATTTTCCAGGCTCGAGCTGTCAACTTTGTGGCATAGAAGGTCGAGACAAACATTGAATAGTCAGGGAAAAGCTTCAAGAGTATGGCCAAAACCAGTTTCTCATCCTTCTTTTCGATCCCACACTGTTTTAGCTGCAAAACAAGGGCTTTGAACTTGGAAAAATAGAGTTGTAGGGATTCAAAGCTATTTGGACTCAGGGAGATCAATTCATTTTCAATTTGATGTCCCCTCATCTCATCTGTCTTACCAAAAAGATCAACAAGCTTCTCCCATACTTCATTTGGTGATGTTAATCCATCAAGATGGAAAAGGAGGTCTCTGGATATGCTCAGACATAGGAGACCATAGGCCTCATCCCTCTTGTTGTGCCATTTAATTTTCTCTGCAGCTGCATTGGGCTCTGATTCTATTGCCATAGTCACTCTATAGAGGCCTTTCGCTCTCAAAAGTATCTCCATCTCTACTTTCCATTCAAATAAGTTAAATGGAGTCAAGATGATCTTTTGAGATTGATCCATAGCTCAGAAATTGTCCCTTCAGTCAGCAGAATGCTCCCAGTCAATGATGTCGAACCTAAAATAAAAAATTGGAAGGAGATAAATCGATCTGTAAAGTCTTTGATACCATGTGGAAATTGAACCCAGGTGTTAGAACAATTACACTCACAAAAATTGCCAATTACACATGCAAATTACACACAAAGGAGACCGAATATGGAGCAGAACACTAATATGTATTGAATAAGTGTACAATAGCCAACCCTGTGAAGTCATAGGCTGCCACAATAAATAATTACATGAGAGATTTGAATGCATAAGGATGCCATTTGAATTTGGTCAAAAGCAATCTTACTAAATCTAAGAGAATCCCCCATAGGTGCATAAAGCAGTTTCCAAATATGTCTAGGAGCTCACGAATTGGAAAAATAAATTAGGCAAGCTAATAGATGATGGAAGGAAAACTCATACATGCTTTTCTTAGGAGAAAAGAGTGGAGGATGATGAGGACAAAAAACAAGTTAACTTCACCTAGTCAAACTTTCCCAATTTCCGTAAAACTCAGAAAAAGAAGGCAATAAAGCAGAAAAAGCAGACATGCACTAGGAAGGCCAGGAATAAAGGAGATTTGATTCCAAGTGGTTTCCCAAGCGCTCCATGACTCAAATTTAGCAATTTTTACCACTTTGGATGCGTGGAGGACAACTTACATAAGGTGGAATATGGAAACTAGGCAAATAAGAGAAAATTTGGATTAATTAATGTCTAAGGTAGCTAACTATGGGTTGATTATTTTAATATTTGTAACAGGTATGGATGGGTTGATTGCTGATACAAAGAGGAAGCTTGTTTTTGAGTTCGAAATGAAGGACTTGGGTATGATGCACTATTCTCTAGGCATGGAGGTGTGGCAGAATGCAGATGGAATTTTCCTGGGACAAGGGAAGTATGCGGTAGAGATCCTGACGAGATTCGGGATGATGGATTGCAAGGCCATGATCACACCTATGGCATCGAACCTGAAGCTATTGAGTTATGCTTCATCAGAAGTGGTTGATGCTATGATGTATCGTAAGATGATTGGATCCTTGATGTACCCGACGAATACAAGACCAGATATTTGCTTTGTTTTGAACACATTGAGCCAGTTCCTGACAGATCCTAGACATGTTCACTTGATTGTTGCAAAGCATATTCTGAGGTACATGAAGGGTACAGTTGATTATGGGCTCAAGTCTAAGGTGAATCAGTAGATTAACCTCGAAGGTTATGCTGATTCAGATTGGGTAGGAATTTCCATCGATAGGAAGAACACTTTAGGGTGTTGCTTCAGTATGGGATCAGGTGTGATCTCTTGGTTTAGCAAGAAGTAGTCCTGTGTGGCACTGAGTACAACTGAAGCAGAGTATGTTGCAGCTTGTTCGGCTAGGTGTGAGTCAATATGGCTTAGGAAGCTACTATCTGATTTGTTTGATCTCTAGTTGGATACTGCTTGTATATATTGTGACAACCAGAGTTGTGTGAAGTTTTCTAAGAACCCGATGTTCCATGACAAGTCAAAGCATATCGAGTTCAAATATCACTATATCCGGGATATGGTGCAAAGAGGAGTAGTGAATCTCCGGTATGTTGCGAAGGACGAGCAGATAGCTGATGTGATGACCAAGCCATTGGCTAGAGTGAAGTTTGAGTACTTTAGGGAGAATCTTGGTTTTCTCCAGATAGAGGTTCCTTCCAAGGGGAAGTGATGAGTATGTGAGCCCTTTTGACATGATGAGAGGATTGGTTCCTTCCATGGTTAGATGTAAGTGCAAAGATGCTCTGATATGATTCTGGGTTGTTTTACCACATGATCGGTGCAGAGCCATTCTGATGTGATTAAGGGATGTGTTCCCACATGATCAGATATAAGTGTTGAAGGCCATTCTCTGGGAGAATGGAGGCACCTAGTCAGTTACCAGGAATACTCATCCTAGAGTTGAGAGACATTCTGATATGAATGTGGGATTGGCTCCTACATGATCAGATGTAAGTGCAGATCCATTATGATATGACTGTGGGATTGGCTCCCACATGATCAGATGTAAGTGCATAGCCTTTCCTCGAATGATAGATGGTGTGTCCTATCATTCTGACGGATGTAAGTGTAGAGACTTTACCCAAATGATAGATGGTGTGTCCTATCATGCCAAAGGATGTAAGTGCAAAGCCTTTCTTTGGATGGTAGATGGTGTGTCCTACCATGCCAGTAGATATAAGTGATGAGCCCTTCCTTGGATAGTAGATGGTGTGTCCTGCTATGCCAGAGGATATAAGTGATGTGCCTTTCTATGGCTAGTAGATGGTGTGTCTTGCTATGCTAGTAGATGTAAGTGCTAATCATTTCCTTGGATGATAGATGGTGTGTCCTATCATACCAGTGGATGTGAGTACTGGGCCTTTCTGACATGGTGGTGGATGTGTTCCTCCCATGGTAAGATGTGAGTGTTGGGAATTCCTTTCTAACATGATGTTGGATGTGTTCCTCTCATGGTCAGATGTAAGTTTTTGGCAGGCCATTCTGACTTAGGGTAAGATTTAAGCATTGAAGAAGACCTACATGGAGGCTAGGCCTGCAACCAGCATGAAAAAGGGCTGACTCTGTAGAACTTCCTATGATGAGAAGAATCAAGAGATAGAACCTGTGATGATGATCCAGTAGAGATGATCCAGATCCATAGATGATCCAGATCCAGTGATGTTCCAGATCTAGTGATGATCCAGATATAGTGATGACCGAGATCCAGTGATGATCTAGATCCAGAGATGATCTAGATCCAGTGATGTTCCAGATCCAGTGTTGATCTAGATCTAGTAATGAATATGACTTGAAGATGAAGATGAATTGATGTTGATATAGATGATACAGAGAAGAAGACCCATGCTGATAAACTGTTTTGAGATAATACCTTCCTAGTTAAGAGGAAGTGTTGATGTATTTGTAACTTCAGAATGTATTCACTTGTATATCTTATGTATTGTACCACGATGCTTATTCTGGGAATTATTTGTAATGTAATTGAGTCATGTCATGCCATGATGTTCCTATCGATAGATTCAATAATGTAAACAAGTCATGTAAAGTCATAGAGGGTAACCCTCCTTATTGATCACATTCACTCACACTCAGTTGTAGCGCATAACTAAGAGAGAAGAATTTGTTGAGACAAGAGAGAGAGACTACTGTTGTCGGGAGATCATATTACTATTTTTTGGTTTTACTTTTGGTGCTGATTCTATCTCTGAGGAAGTTGCGAGGTTTTCTCCTTTATGGTTTCCCCGAGGAAAATATTTGTGTCTATTGTCTACTATGTTTGATTGTTGTGCTTTTTATTCTCTCAATTAAATATCCTAAGATAACGTTAGCTTGAATGATAAAAATCTAACATATGTATCCATCTAGGATCACTGGATACCAAGATCCTCTATCTTGAACCTTTTCAAAATTTCTTCTCGCACCCATCTGTGAGCTTGTCATCCTCTATAGGATTTCATATTCAACCTTGTAGCAAAGGTTAATATCTCCATCACTCTAGGTTATCTTCAAGATCCTCATGTATGTGTTATCCCGTGGGTTCCTTTTGAGCTCATACAATGCCTTCTTTAATTTCACACATGAGTTTGCTTGTCATGTGTCTTCACTTCCAGTGGGTGCAAATGTCTCTTTGTAGTCTATTCCTTCTGTGAGAAGCCTTGTGCTATGAATATTTGCCTTGTATCCCACAATGTTTCCATCTACTGCATGTTAAATCTTGTAGATCCATATGTAAGGAACTACGAACTTCCCTTCAGGTCTTGATACCGCAACCTAGACATTATTCTTCTTGAAATGGTACTCTCCTTGCCTTTCTTCTTGGCTACTTCTTGATAGATGGAAGGTTCTACATCAATGATGTTGCTCAATAGTGTCACATTACTAGAGAGTGTCTGAGGCCTCTTGAATTGTTGTCATACTATTACTCATTTTGGATTATTTCTTGAATTGTCGTTACTTGTTCTTCGGAACAAGTATCATCCTTCTTTTCTTGTAGGAGATTGTTCATGATCTTTCCTACAAGTCAAATGCATCAGTTGTATGGTTAGAAACATTTCATAAGGAATATTCATAATGGAAAATTATTATGCATAAAGATATGATCATGTAACTATTTTATCCAATACAACATTCATCCATATCTGACGGAAACTTTCTAGATGCCCCTATTTCTACCATGACATCATTGAGATTGTGCACTAATCCAATAAGTCAGCAAAGAGGTTTCATTCTAGATAAGTAGCAATGGAGAGTTGTATATCACCATGGGCTACTTACCCATCACATGCATATTAGTATTATATTGTCATTAATGCAAATATTCTATCATGCATAACACATTCAAGGAATATAAAGAAATGCATAATCAAACAACATCATGAAATTAAAATTGAATACTTCTTTATTTGTTTCATGGGTAGATTCCTTCTTGAGCCTTCAGCTTTGTCATATTATTCATTCATAACAACTTCATTTCTTATCCAAATGATAATATGGATAAGAGGTTCTTCAAGAATTGAGTCCTTCATATTCCTCATCGCTTGAGGGATCTTCTTTGAATAGTGAGAGCTTGATCTTCAGTTGCTCTTAGCTTCTCTTCTCTTATCATGAGTCGAGCTTCTTCTTGTGTGCACTTTTCGCAAAGTCTACTAAAGGTAATCACTTTCTTCGAGCACACATCCCTCTAATGAATGAATCCCATGATCTTGGGAGGCCATTCATAATGTCTTATTCTTCTTTGATTGCTTCATCATAGCATCAAACACTTCCTTTTGGTGTCTTCAAGGATGACACATTAGGGATGAGATGATCTTCAATAGAATCTACATTGATTCTCTTTTCTCTAGCATTAGCCCCATCTCCCTATGTCTCCTAGACCTTCCTTACTTAAATACTGATCCAGGTCAATTTATTCAAGGATCATGCAGGTCCGATACTTCTCCTGATTTATATTCTTCCCTTCAAACAACTTGGTCAAGGAATCAAACATCTCTTTAGGTGTATTTAGGGAAGACACTTGAGTTATAACATGATCCTTTATAGAATCAACAGTAATCTTCTTGGCCTTGACCAAGTTCTTCTTGTGTAAGGATTTTAGCCTCATCTCCCTCTATAACTTGAACCTCTCCACTTATGTAGGTGTCCAATTCATTTTCTTCAAGAACTAGTGAGATCTGATACTTCCAAGCTTGGTGAAGCTAATAACTTCCAAATCTCATTAACTCACAGTTGAGGTGCACCACTTTGATCATCCTAAAATTTGAGGCATTCTAGTTTGATCATTTTTTCAACCCAGGTGCCCTCATTGATTGAAGACCACTCCTTATCCCTTAATTCTAGGAATATGTTTGACTAGGGGCGCTAGTCTGTGAATGTGATTGTTTTGTGGTATTTTTGGGCATTTATTGGCTCCTAGAGACTCTCCCACTCACACATGTGTTCACCCATTATTATAATTCCTTCATTTATGATCGATTATGCCTCCATACATGTTCACACTTGCATTCGTGACTATTTGGTATGGTTTGGGCGCCTATTAGTCAACCTAGGGGGGTTTAGGGGTCAAATCCTAGACTGACACTTGTATGAATCTAGATGGCCTCCAAGGGCACACAAGCATTCCCCATTACATTATAAGTATGTACCATACATATATACAAGTTGTACACTAACAGAAATATCAATTATTAGCACCATCTATGTGTGTTATTTTGTTCTCTTTTACTGTTCTCTTTTTGTGAATAAATTAGATTATGAATATTAATATATCTCTTAGATCTCACTATGAAGCAATTATCACATGGTGTCATAGATTTTTGGATTTTCAAATCAAAACTAAGAGTGTTTGAGTTGTTGTTTAGGGCATTTTCCAAAAAAATTGAGTGTTTGCATTGTAGGTACAACATTGTTTCTGTCACACAGTGCATAAGAAGAATGGATAAGACTCATGTATTGCTGACCCCATTCAACTATTTTGAATGGTGTTAATGTATTTGTAACTTCGGAATGTATTCACTTGTATATCTTATGTATTATACCCTGATGTTCCTATCGGGATAATCATTAATGTAATCAAGTCATGTAAAGTCATACCCCAATGTTCCTATCAGGAGAATCATCAATGTAATCAAGGTTAACCCTCCTTTGTTGATCAGAGGGAAAAGTACCCACAGTTGAGGGGCACTAGGGTTATTAGACTCTCCTAGTGAAGTCGGCCCTGGTAAGTAATTGTCAAGTCGAAAACAAGTATAAATAGAGATTAAGACTCATTTGTAATATACACTCACTCATCTAGGGTGCATGAGTGAGAGAGGAAGTGTTGGCACAAGTGAGAGAGATCAGCTGTCCAAGATCATCTTTATGTTTCTAGGTTTTACTTTTGCTACTGGTTCTCATTCTATCTCTGAGGAAGTTGCGGGATTTTCTCCTTTATGGTTTCCCCGAGGAAAATTCCTTGTGTCTCTTGTTTCTTGTGCCATTATTGTTGTGCATGTTATTCTCTCAGATAAGATACTAGATGACATTGATTAAATGATAAAAATATAACATGGTCTCGGAGCTAACCTGAGAAGATGACATTGTGCAGATACTGAATGACAAGCTTGGAAGTGTCGTTTCAAAGGATCGAGAAGATCAAAGTGCTGCTGCAAAGGATCAAGAAGATCAACGTGTTGCTACAAGGGATTGAAATATTGAAGTGTTGTTGCAAAGGATCAAGTGATCGAGTGCTTCAGAAGATGAAGACTCAGTGTTGTAGAATATGATGTTCCATTAGTGAAGATATTGAATATATTCCAGTAACTATTACAGTTGCTGATTATTGTTGAAACTACCTATGATGTATATATGTATTACCTTGATACTGTTGAAGATTCACTCTCTCTTTACTCCTATAGTTGATGATGTTTTTGTTAGTATAATACCCTTCTCATTAAGGGGGAGTGTTGAAATATTGTAACTTCGAAGAATATTCTAAATTTATTTTACTGGTGTACCCCAAGGGAGATGTCTTATTCCTCTGTCGAGATGTTACTGCTATATTTGGTCATCATAGAGTCATGAGTTATAACCTCCATTGTAAGTCGATTCAATATTACCCTAATGAATATAATATAATATAATATTGTTTTGAGTCTTCCTAGGTGAAGTCGGCCTGGTCAGTTTAGTGGGGTCGACTTGTTAGGTTAAAATTCAAGTGACAGAAAGAGTATAAATAGAGGATTTGTGTTCCTCTTTTGAATATAGACACTCACTTGTGTATTGAGCATAAGAGAGAGAGAGAGAGAGAGACCAGTAAGGAGGAGGATCACTTGTTTTGGGGTTTTATCTTATACATCTATATAAAGGAAGTTTTATTGGGTTTTCTTCCCCTTGAATGTTTTTTGGGATAAATATATGTCTATATTTTGATTGTGTTTCTTTCAGTGATTGGTATATGCTATTGTTGTGAATTTAGATTAAACACTAATGATATCTAGCTAAGCATGCAAAATATTAACAGAACCTATTCGATGAGAATATCATGAGTGGGACTTGATAATATATACACCATATATTCTTGACTAGATGACTATATTAATTCAATAGTCAATGGTAAATTGATTTTGTGGAGTGTGAGCTCATGTTCATATGATTCAAAGGAAGCATTGGAAAATAGGCAAAATAGGCTACATGAATTTTTAATGTGGAAGTGAGCTCAGGTCACAAAGTATCTATGATGGGTTGGAATTGAAGTATGTGATTTACATACCTATGAAGGATTACCTAACATAGATACATTTATTTTTTAATTTGAAGTGAAGGTTCCACAAGATCAATGATTGTTGACCTTAGATGCATATTTGAAGGCTACCTCGGTTAGGTGGCGACATTTTCATAGAAAACACATATAAGTTTGGTTGTAGTGTCAAATTTTGTTAGAGATCTAGTTTGGAGAAGGAGTCCCTTATGATAGAGAGAAGTACATAGGGAAGACAAGTCCTGTCGATCATATCAGTTCTTGTACCATGAACTAGAAGGCTTTATTGAAGTAATAATGGGTGTATATGTTTATACATACGTTGGATATGTTGATAAAAGGAAATTGGTATACGTCATTTGAATTGAGACGAGGAACTGCAGAATGGGATGATATTTCCAATAGTTTCAAACAAACTTTTAGTTATTCCTATGAAATTTTGTCGACAGATGCAACTCTTAAAGTGATCAAATCCAAAAAAATTACAAAATCTCAGTCCCAGTATCGAGTCTTCTGCAGTGGACTATGACTGTTTAGAACCTGATCGAGTGCCAAAACATATCAGGATAGCCCGAGGATGACGTCCCGTAAGATATTTATATTTCAAAATATGAAGGGAGCCAAGATTTCGAGGGACCTAGTATATCATCAGACAAATTATTGAATCCCTTGAAGATTAATGTCACGTCCCCTCCCATCCAAGAGGATGCGACTAAATGACACTGCTATCATTTAATTAGGAAATCTAAGCCCCCATGAACATAAACAATAAAAAAATGGGTTGAACCTAAAATATGTAAGAATAATCATTGTACATGTAAATACATAGTGGAAGCAATATCCATTCATTCAACACATTCATGATGTTCATAACTCATAAAACAAGCAACATTTATCATGTTCAAGAATTCCACATGTTCATGAATAATTTACAAAACAAATACATTGCAGAGGTTAAACACAAGAAAATAATTATATTGAGAAGAAGCTTCCCTGCAACTAGCTATGCTGCTGCAACGTTCCACCCAACCATAGGCCAGTGTGCTCCTCAATCTCTCAGCACCACTGCCACCCCTAAGCCGGGCATGCTTTCCACAAGGAACTAGGGAACACAAACTCACATACAACAAGACCATGTGACCCACAGTCAAGCCAATAACCACATCAAAACACAATCATCCCACTAACAGATGGATTCTTCGACTTACTCAGCCAAGCCAACACAAGGATGCACTACACAGCAAAATACAAGTTCTAGGTATGAAAAAAAATGTCCTGGGAATCTAAAATCGAAAATGGAAAATGGGGAAAATGACCCAGTTGACCAAATCGTCTCAGAAAATGTTCTATGGGATTTACATTAGAAAAATCGGTCCCTTCAATCCCTGAATTTGTGGATCTACTCTCCCATTGACTGTGCAACACCGAAAAATGAAATTCCCCAACCCTATGAAGGAGGGAACAACAGAAAAACGCCCAGTAGAGATCCCAGCCACTGAAAATTAACTAAAAAAATTCCCATCCATGGTGAAAACAAAGGAACTATTGCAAACGTGAGGAAAAACACCCAAAGCTCCAGCCCCCGCGTGAGGAAGAGAGAACATGAATGCATAATGGGTGAGTAGTGAATTTTTGGGTTCTTACTTTCCCATTAAATCAAAACACATTTTTCTAAAATGGGTGCTCTGCCCAATTCGAAATTGACCTCCATAACTTTCCCATTCCCATGCAATAACTCACTCAACCACTTTTTGTATGACTGGGCACAAAAGACAAAATGGGTAGTTGACAGTTTTATGGGTTTTCCCTTTGCATTTGGATTTTCCCCATTGGCTCAAGGGTTTGAATACCTACCCCCCTATTCCTTGTGAAATAATTCCCCCATCTCTTTAATGTTGCAATGACATAGCTAGTTGTGGGTATTTTATTAATTGCATATCTACATGATGTCCAAATTATATGGTGCCATCGACTAGCACGATAACCATCAGCATTGATTTTAATTGTCAAAACATAAAACACTAAATCCGTGGCAGGCCCTTTTCCTTGAGCCCACACCATGATTTATGAATGTTATTTACATCATATATAATTTGTTGCAATTGGGGTTTAAACCGAGGTATTACAATTAAAAAGGTAAATATTTGTTCTCTCGATAGCCCTAAGTTTGCAAATATTGGTAATTACATTATGAGACTGTGGAAAATATTACAAAATGGTTGTTGATGGATCTGGTGAAAATTTATATTATTGTCTACTTACCTCCACTAACTTTAGTTAAGCAGTTGTGAACTACATTAGGGCATATAGGCTATTATCGAAATTTATCCGGGGTTATGATGAAATTATATCCCTAATGGAGAAGTTGTTGAAGAAATATCTGAAGTTCCAGTGGAATGAGGAGTGTAAGAAGACCCTCGACACGGTAAAGGAAAAAATGGTTTCAACTCCCATTCTAGTTCTCTTAGATTGGAGGAAGGAATTTCATGTTCATGTGGATGCATCATTGCTTTCTCTCAGTGCATTGTTGGCACAACTAGGTGAGGGTTTTATTGACAATCCAATTTATTTTCTAGTAGGAATCTATCAACCACCAAAAATAACTACACCATGACTGAGAGAGAAGGGATTTCCATGGTCTATGAATTTCAGAATTTTCGCCATAATTTACTAGGTGGCAATTCCAAAATGTTTAAATATCATTATGCTTTGAAATATATGGTCAATAATCAAGTGTTGGGAGGGAAATATATGTCAATGAATCCTTCTCTTCCAAGAGTTTGACTTCGATATTTAAGATAGGGAGGCTTAATGTTGGGCTTGATCACTTGTTGTGGTTGGAAATAGGGGAAGAGCAGACCAACCTAGATGACAACCTTACCGAATCTTAATTGTTTGGGTCAAATATGTTTGATGACTATTATGAATACATCAAGTATTCTCTTACTATATGGATATAAGATAGTGTAAAAGAAACAACTAGTTGTCAAATCTACAGATTTATGGTTGATAGTTGGATAGTTGTACAAAATAGGACTGAATAATATTTTACGTCATTATGTCATAGAGCATGAGTGACCAATGGTCCTAACCAAATCTCTTGATGAGGTGGAAGGAGGCCACTATGCATGGAAATAAATTGCCCAGAAGATACTATGGGCCAGCTTATGGTGGCCCACATTACATTGGTGTTAGAATTTAAATGAGCATCAATAATAATAATATGTGAGAAAATTATAAGCACAAGCAACCATTAAAGATGGACACATAATTTTTACGTGGAAAATCCAAAACCGAAAAAAACCACATAATATATCTATTATCTTTATTGACCTAAACCGACCAAAACAAGCCAAGTGAGTTATCCACCACTCACCTCCAGGCCACTTTAGAATGGAGCATCCTCAATCCTGATAAATACTTCCTTACATGCAATACCATGGGCCAAGAAATAACATTGACCACCAATACCATGGAAAATACCATGGTCTACAAGAAATCATGTTCCCAAACCATGTGCTAGACCTCAACCACCTTTCACTCATTCCCGAGTCAAGGTTAACTGTAACAATCCCCCCTTTAAACGTTACTTAGAGTAATCACCAAACCCCCTCAAAGTTGTACTAAGGAATTTCACATACACCCCTTATGAGCTAGGTCTATCTCCCGAATTTACCGGTTAGTTACCAGGGGTATGCATACATTAATAGGTCTTACAACCATATAACCATTTACATAAAAAAAACTCCATTATTTTTTTTCATGTCTTCATGTTGACTACTCCATCACCATATGTTGTTTCATCCTCTCGCTTTTCCATGCTCTATTTCTTGGTCATTTTCATCCATGCTCCTTTTGTACATGCATCCAATTTTGTCATTGGAATCCATACAAAGAAGAATCCATCTACCGGATTACATGGGTCCTAATTCATTGTAACCATTCAAGTTGGACACATAATGTTTACATGGAAAACCCAAAACTGGGAAAAACCACCATAATAGATCTATTATCTCCCTTGACCTAATTTGACCAAGCCGAGGAAAATGAGATAGCCACCACTCACTTCCATACCAATTTATAATGGAGCCTCCTAAAGCCTTATAAATACTTCCTTACATGCAATACCATGGGACACCAAATACCATTTGACACCAATACCATGGAAAACACCATGAGCTACAAGAAATCATCTGCCTAAACCATGTGCTATACCTCAACCACCTTTGACTCATTCCCGAGTCAAGGTTAACCCTAACAATTGGGATGCATATGAACACTGTAAGAGCTAAAATATTTGTCAAAGGACCGGGAATCCATCAAGATGGGATGAAATGCCTTTGGTTCCGTAAGTAACATTGGAGGAATTTGATAAGTGGGATGTAGATTTTGTGGGACCCATAAACCAAGTTCCAACCAGGTACAAGAACATGTGCCATATACATCATTATTGTGATTGATTAATTGATCAAATGGGTCAAAGCTGCACCTGTGAAATAATGTACTACTACGAGGTTTTAGTTAAGAATATGGTTACCAAGTTTGGATGTCCCCTAGTTCTTTTAAGTAACCAAGGTATGCATTTTGTTAATAAAACTATCGAAGCACTTACAGAGGAATTTTCCCATATGGTTGACTAGAATGTTGAATCATGAGCAAAAGACTGAGGGATTTGGTCATTTCAGCCTCTCATTTTTAGAGATAGGATTTAATTTCATTGTGACATCCATGGATAAATGCTTAAGGAGTATTGAAGAACCAATGGTTGATAAATGTGGTGATTTTCTATACAAAAGAGGAACATCCAAGAACCAATTGTATGATTCTCTGTTGCAATCAGAGTCATATGAAAAGTCTATGATATACAAACAAGATCTAATGAAAAATGATATATTGTTTGTTGATGATACATATCAATGCATGCCAAATAGAAAACTTCCACCCATATTGTTGTTGCAAATGTATATTTGTTCAAGTGATAACAAAAACCACTTTGTATTTGCATTTTTATCTCTTTTAACAACAAGGTGAGTGTTTGAGATTGTTAAATTTGGATTCCTCTTGGTTGGACACAGTCATGAATACATAGATGGAACTTATGGAAGGTTATCAGCAAAGCTAATGCGCAAGGACATATTTTCACTCGCGATGATTATGGATATGTATAGGACATGTGAAGATCAAAATTTATATGTCCCTTATCTAATTGATTAATTTTATGATTTTAATAGTTTTGTGAAACCGCACCTTTTGGAAGGAAATTCCAAGATCATCGGTATAAAAACATGCAAGTTTTTAAATTTCATCTCATAGATAACATTCCAGTCATGCAATGGAGGGAATCACTTCATTATGAAGATTGCATATTCATTTGTGGCGGTCATTTCTAGATGGTAGTGCAGACTTGTCGGTGGGGCATCCTAGGTTATTAATATGCAATAAAAATACCTTTAGATATGGATGAAATAAAAAAGTGAATAGAAACATATATTTCATTATGGAGTCAAGGGATTAAGAAGGGAGGTGAACAATTTTGGCATCATAAGTTAAGTTATTGGGAGGCTATATATAAAGATTTGGAAAACCCCTTCGATGGTGTTGATCAGTTAGCAACTAACGTTTGGTCATTGAAAATCCAAGATATTCGTAATAGTAAACCTACAAGTTTTGAACATGAAGTTATGGATGCATATTTGAAGGAAAATGTTCGTGCATCAGATAATTGTTATGTTGGAGTTGTATGAAACACGATTAGAGATGAATTCATTCCAAGAGTGGATGTTGTAAAGAGACAAATGGTCATTTTGCAATCAACAAATCCATATGGTGCAATATGGTTGGGTAGGGTGATTGGTGATATTTATGAGGATTCATATGCTAGTACTCTTGGTTCTTACAAAGTAGGGGTGCAACAATGGAAGCCAACAGAAGCATCAAAGGATCTTAAGGTCTTGTACAAAAAATGCTTGAATAGAAAGAAAAAAAGGGTTGTTTGGGAATAAGAAAATATGATGACCGATGTAAATATCATCATATGGTCATGGTCACCAAGGATGGGATGGACAAGAAAATGAATTAGAATAAACGAGAAGAGACTTGCAGCAGTTAAGGTGCAATGAGAGAATACGGGGATAATGTGGTGAGTGAGATCAATGTTCATATGGATATAGTTTGATGGGTTCTTATTTCGAGAAATTTATATTTTATTACAATGGAGTCTTTGTTTCTTTTTCCTAAAATTATGGATATAGCTAAACATATATCAGTGAAAGGATCGATCGATCTTTTTTTTCTAGTACACTGTCAGTTGAAAGGTTCGACCGATCTATTTTGTCTACTACACTATCACATTATTACATGAGTATAGTGTACACACATAACCTTTTTTCAATTATATTTATACTGTCCATTTTAACCAATATGTTTGAAAGGATCGATCAATACTTTTCTTTTAGAATTGATTTAAATTGACTTCAGACGTCAAACAATAATAAATTTTAAAATTTTCTCATAGAGAATGTCATGGAGACTGTTTTGACAACACTTCTTTATAATGGTGTTATTGTATAGTTTATACCTTGAAAACATTAGAGAAATCTATTGATGTCATGGATAATTGGTCATGTACAATAAGAAGTAGAGGTGCATAAAAAGCTTAGTCTATATACAAATGTGCAATTTTATTTATTGCTTATGTCATGATTAGATATGGTAAATGTAGTGATGAAATCCTTCTGTGGTTGTGTTTAGAGGAAATTTCAACTCAGAATGGGCCTTTTAACTTTTATTCAAATTCCATGTCATCATGTGTTAGCCAATGAAATTGATTTAAATTTGAAATACTGTATAGGTCTTAAATACTTTTTTAATATAAATTTGGGGATAGGTATCATAAAAAAAAACTACTTTTTTGTTTGTATTTTTTACATATCTCCCTGTGTTTTTACTCAAATTTCGATCGGGAAAGCTCGTTGGATGCGGAATTAAATTCTACATCCAACGAGTACCCACTCGGCATACTTTTTACAGACCCCGCTACCCCAAAAACAAGAAATACCTGAAAAAATGGAATGATGATGTCATCATTTCATTTTTTCAGGTATTTGTTGTTTTTGGGGTAGCGGGGTCTGTCAAAAGTATGCCGAATGGGTACTCATTGGATGTGGAATTTAATTCCGCATCCAACGAGCTCTCCTGATCAAAATTTGAGTAAAAACACAGGGAGATATGTCAAAAATACAAACAAAAAAGTAGTTTTTTTCTTTTCTTCCTCCAAAATTAATAAATATTATTTTATTATTTTAACTATTATTTTATTAGTTCATTTTAGGAGGCCCATTTTGAGTTGAAATTTCCTCTAATGACATGTAGTGATGAAATCCTTCTTATTGTGTACAAAGAAACATTCAATTTTGAACCCACACAAACCATTCCATAGAGTTCTAGAATCTCCCAAACACCCAAGGTTAAAATTTCCATTGTAAAATAATTTAAAATTATATTTTTACCTTGCCAATTAAGAACAACATAAATAATAAAAACATAACAAAGGAAGGACAACTTTTGAATTACATGTCATTTTGGATTTCAATTTAAAAAGTGTGTTTTTAATAAAATGATACTTCCTAGAGAGTGATTCTTGCACTTCTTCAACTAGTGGTACTTTAATTGATGAAGCCAACTATGGTATTAAACAACATTGGATTAGCACTCTTGGTACTTAACAACATCAATATTTAGCTTCTGATCTTTCAAATTCTTTGGAAAGAAAACACTATATGATGATGAGAAAAAACATTCCTTCCAAGAAGAGGTCATCCTGCCTGGTCCGGAAATTGATATTTTGTCTTTAGAATCTTCATTCCAAAGGATTCCAATCTATCAGGAAACCACTATCTACATACTCAACAGGAGACTGAACTCCTAGATATATTAAGTAGAGGATCAACAACTCTAAGAAATGAGGATGAAGCATGGGAATCAGAACCAGATAGGGGAACACCTTTTTCTTGGCTTATAGGGAATCACACTATTAATCTCCAACATGATATAGAGGTTTTAGGTAAGGGCTTGATAGAGTGAGATGTGGAAAGAATCCCAGAGGCATACTATGGTCCTAGAACATTGGGATTTCTCAAAATTTTCAACTACCATGGGTTTTAGTATTCCTCCCGAGGATGGAGCATCAAAATGTTCAATTATCGTGAATGGGACTTGGGGGTTATCAATGGGGTTCTCTATAGAGAATTAGGCAGCATATCATATAAAAACAAAGGAAAACATACAGGGGTGGGTGGAACTATTTGCATGGATTCAGCAAGACGATGCATGGGAAAAATGATTTTGGGTAACAAGGGATGTTATGTATCCTTTTTATATGCGGGGAAACTATGATGGGGTGGCATTACCCATGGTAAGAATCGGATATGAAATTATACGTAGGCATGCAGTATGAGACAGGAATCTTCATGGTGGCCCTCACATGGAATTAAACGTGTGAGAAGTGGATAACGATGAGGGATGCATAATGTGGATTGGACTACTAGGATGTAGTATAGATGGGATGGTTGATATTTCCAAGATGTCACATGGATCGAGCTGGAATGGCTACAGGTTCACATGAATAATATAATCGATGTATTATCTGAACCTAGGTGTTTCTATATTGATATTTCATATATTTTTATTCAATGTCTTTCTATTTTATTGTTTTTAATTTTTAGAATGCACGTGTTTCTAGATTCTTGTTTCATATATTTTGATTCAAAGTGTTTCTATTTTGTTGTTTCTAATTTTTGGAATGCATGTGTTTTTATTTTCATGTTTCTAATTTTTTGATTCAATGTGTTATTTTTTATGTTTTAGTTTTAGAATCCATGAGTTTCTGATTTCTATTTTGAGGTTTCTAATTTTTTTATTCAAGACAAGTGTTGATTTGGTTTTTGTATGTTTCAATGACTTGATATTTTAGTTTCTTTTAGGTTTTTTCACATATAAATTTGGTTGTTTTGTAAAAGTTTCTGGATATTTTAGAATGTTTTCTTATATATGAATATAATTACTCCCAGTTAAAAATAATAATGGGTGGAATATATGAAGTGTAATGTGTGGAGTATATAAAATAAATTATGTGTGGATTAAGTGAACTGTTATGTGTTGAATAGATAATAAAAAATGAGTGGATTAATTTAAGTGTTATGGAATATGTGATTTGTTGATTTTTAATGTATACATTGTTTATTCCTCTTCAAACTGTATATTCCGTCTTTTTCCTATATAATATTAATGTAAGAATTGGTAGTACAAGTTATTTTTATCAATGGTGACATGCTACGAAGGAATCCTTAACAAAATTGTCTAGGAGGCACACTATTATAGACATCGTTAAGCATAATATCGATATTGAATATTATAAACATTGGAGTAACCTAATTCAAAGATCACAACTTTAGATAAGAAAAATGCACTTTTTAAAATTGAAATTCACACTTTTGAATTGAAATTCACACTTTCTAAATTGAAATTCACACTTTATGAATAAAAAAGTGCACTTTTAGGTTTCATAAGTAGTAAAAAAACACACTATTCGAATAGAAAAATGCACTTTTGAAACCCAATAATTCCACTTTTAGAACCTAATTTCCCACTTTAGAAAGGTTGATATTGACGCTTTGAAAGGATAAATTCACACTTATTAAGTCCATATTTTTCCTAAAAAGTCCAAGTTTAATGAAATAGGCATTTTGGCTACATGGATACCTCTTTTTCCCTCTTCTTCTTCTTGGCATCCTATATTAGTGCATCCCACTCCCACGAGAGAATTAGTCAAGGATGCTCATAATTGGGGTATCGACCGATATTAGTGTGGTAATTATCTTGCCATGACTTCAGGTACTTCCCCACCATGCTTTGAACCAACTTGTGGTTGAATACATGACTAAACAATGTGGTCATGTGTTTCATCGATTTCATCTTCAATTCATTTCTCTGGTATTTATAACTTGTTCTAATTATTGATGTAAATAAAGAAAATGAATTTTTTGGAAACTATTGGTAGAACAAACTATGTCCTGCATTGCAATAAAATATTACGATTAGATAGATATAATCAATATAAAAATATATATTTGTTGTATAAAATCAAAGTAGCTAATGGATTAGATGTAATTACCATAGAATTTTAATTCCTTCACTAGGACTAGTTCATGGTCGATATGTAAAATAAATGGTAATTTCCTAGTGCTCTTGACGACTAAGTCTGGTGTCATGTGACTCATCAAAATCCAATGAATAAAGCACATGATTACTAAACCTAGGGATACTACCCTGCACCGATACTAGGTATAGAATCAAGGGTAGATGTGGTGATATCGGGAGTGGAAGTATCAATAGCAGGCATGATAAGAGTAGATGATCTAATAATGATTCATGTATCATACTCCCAACATCATGGATTCCTCTCTCAAGAATGCTTATAAAAATACAATTCTATGTAAAGCACTTTCATTCATTTAAAAAAAATGTCATATTCGTTAAAGGAATTGATCGAATAAAATTTAAAAAATACACAAGTTTTACTTGTTGATTTTTTATGTCAAGAATTAAATTCTTGCTTTAGTGTTTGGAGTCTCCTCAATGACCATCGATTCCTCCATCTCTTTATCCCATTTCTCAACCTTTTTTTATATTAGAAACAAGAGGGTCAATATCTTTAGAGTATTCTACCTTGTCTTAATCAGGATGAGGTGATGATATGGGATCCTACAAACAAACAAAACATATAAGTTCAATTAAAAACATAAAAATAACCATTAAACTAGGATTTCAATGAACAATATGGATAACAATGAACATAAAAATGGGCTATATTATTTGACTTACACATGGTCGATGCCTTTCCCTAATCAATCTGCAACATAGCAATGATTTGTTAACTATATATCCAAACATGGATAGAATTTCTCAATTCCTATTCGCCCTTGGTTTCATTAAATTTTTAATAACTACTTAGCCTATTATTTCTTCATTTACTCAGTATCTTTCCTTTCATTCTGATATATTATCATACCTTATTCATTTTCACTCCATAGAAGTTTCATTTAATATGTGAACACTTATTTCATTATTTTCCCATGTTTTGATGATTACTTTGAATGGATCTTTGGTCTCCTATATTTCTTCTAAAGGTTGAAGAAGAATCATTGATTTCCTTTAGTATATTTGTTGTAGGGGGTCGTCATTCCTAGAAATCCGGTAGCAGTGAGAATTCTAGTAGTGCCTTCATGTTCTAATTATTTGTGGACCTAATAGGAAAATTTAGGAACATGGAATTTGTTAAGCATGAAATGTTTATGAATGTCTATTGTTTAAACGGACCCAAAAAACTCCATCTAGGGAGAAAATCCCCATTTAAATCCACAATCAACATCTTCAATGAAGTTAGGAAGTAATTCGATTTCCTTGGATGTTTCCTCCAGATGGGTGATTCGCCTTAGTATGGATGATATGAAACCAAATCAAATCCCCTCATTTTTCATCGAGCCAACATATCACAACCATTTGTGTCTAAACTAAGTAATCTCCAAGGGTGATTTGGTTGTCCAATTCATCTCTTAAGGGGATATGATCATATGGTTGTAACTTATTGCCTTTTATGATTTGTATCCTACAAGTATAAACACAAAGAAACATTAGCTATGTAGGATTTTAATCATAGACTATTATTATTTGTATCATTTATAACCATAGTTCAACAATGACTATAATAGTTTTTGTATCTTCATTTGGATACTAAAATAAAGAAATCATTTGATGTAAATTTCTAACCAATCAATGTTGTTTTTATGTGTTGTGTGCTAGAAGAGGTAGGGACCCCTCTCTTTGGTATACACTACATATTTTCTTTTCATTTCTTGTAGGTTTGTTTATCATTGCATTTCTCAGATTTAATTAACTAGTTAGCCATGCAACATTTCATTATTATTTCATTTAATTACTTTTTTGAAATCATTTTTTAATTTTTCCTTTACTTTTATTTTCCAATACTTTTAATTTCCATCTTGAAGAGTGAAGTGTGTGAATGGAATTCTGGTAGCATGTGTGTTTGATTGCTACAAAAATATTAAATGCTTGTTAACCCTAGTATATTGAAAAATTTGCGAAGCTACAAGACTCAAAACTACATTGTTAGGACCTTCTAGTTTTAATTTCAATATTGTAATATTCATTCGAGTGATTTTCTTTTAAAATTTGATTAAGATACAAGAATTAGTTTGTAACACCCCGGTTTTGACCCCATTTTAATTTAAATAAAATGATGTAAATAATCATGGTGTGGAGCTAGGAAAAATACCCACCATTGATTCAATATTTATGTTTCGGCAATTAGGGTGTGGTCGATGGTATTTTTTTATATCCTAGCTGAACATTAACAGCTGAACCTTATGTTAAAATTGCAATTTTAATTAAAAACCCAAAGTCGGATATGTCAACGCAACTAAATGAGACGGGGGCATGATTTTTCCTAAGGATGAGGGAGTGGGGGATTGGAAGAGTGGGAAGAAATTTGAATTAGGTAGAGCCCCACTTTGGGAAAAAAACGTTTTTTGAATTTCTTGAGCAAGAAAATAGCAAAAACGGCCACATTTCCCTCATGCGGCAGTGTTTCACCTTCCCTCACGATTTTGCAATGGAAAAACATTTTGGGAAAACCAATTCGAAATTCAGGCAGAAGCAAGAAAGCAAAACCATTCTCAATCTAAACCTTTCAGAAATTTCTCCTATCCGGCGATCTAAATCCTTCACGTTTTTTTTTTTTGTGTTATGATTTTTCCCCTATTCGGCAATTTTGTTCTCTCTCACATTTTCTCCTGCCTGCTAGTTGTTTTCCTGAATACGATTGCCATGAATCTGATTTAGTGTCTTTTTTTTTAAAGATCAGCAATCTGTTCATTTTGTTATTTTTGCAGTAGTTCGTCTAGCACCGGCAATGTTCAAAAATTCATAAATTCCTATGTATGTATGTAATCCCTGGTGTCTCCTACGTTTTGATAAATGCCAAGACTGAGATCCCTATGTGTGCATCCACATTTGGCATTTGAATTGATTAAAGGAATGGAAATATAGTTTAGACTTGCTTGATAAACCTAGTGTGTGAAAGAACCTCACAAACCAATCTAGAAGGTTGGTTTTATTCTTTGCATGCCCTGAATAGCACTGGAAGGGAAGGCATTGCTCGAGGGACTGTGTAACAGAGAAGGGAATGCTTCCTTGTGTTGGTTGCGTAATTGTTTAGAAATTAGGATAGATCAAGTGTGGGTGTTCATATCTCTAGGATTGAGATCACTAGCTTAGCATTCAGTCTTTCCACCTCCTTGACATCCCAATAAACCCAATTGGAAGGATGGATTGGATGGTAGCCCAATAAACCCATCTGTTGGCTTGGTTGTGTCTCATGTGAAGTTAGCTAAGTGTAAACCACTTCCTGTGTAAGTCTCATAAACCCAAATGTGTTTGCTTGACTGAATTTTAGTTGTATCCTTGGCTATGGGTGAAGTCTGCTAGTGTTCCTTATTCCTTTGGAAAGGTCATGCCCATATCGGGGGTGGCAGTGTTGCTGAGATATTAAATAGCATGATGGCCTATGGTTGGCTGGAACATTGCAGGGACATAACTGGTTGTGGCACGAGCTTCTTTCAAAGATAAGTATTCTTGTTTATTTAAGTTTTGCAACTGTATTTGCTTATGAATTATTATGAAATTATCATGTACATACATTATGCATCTGTTTATACTTATGAATGTTTTATTTATATTCTTAAGTTCAATGCATTTTTATATTATGTTCATGGGGCTTAGATTTCCTGGGTTGATAGATGTTAGTCGCTTCCTCTCCACCAAGTAAGGGTTGGGGACATGACAGTGTAGTATCAAAGCACTGGTTGCAGCTTTGGGCCTCAATGGGAGATGAAGAGCAAACCTCTATGTTCAGATAGAAGGAAAGAAGGAAAACAAGAAATTTTGTTTTTTTAATTTTTCTCTAAGTATTTTTCCTTAGAGGCTGAGAAATCCAAATGTGAGCCGCTGTAGTGGGTGGGGTGGCTAAAGGAGAGTGGCAACAGTGGAAACGTTTTCATGAATGAGACGTTGTAACAGCTAGGTCTCCAAGAGAGAGAGCCGATACATCGGATGTGTTTTCCTATCCATCGTCGATGCAGCGGACGAAACAGCCAAATCTCACTAACGGAGATTAAATTTTTGAAAATTTTCTAAGTGATTGTGCGGCAGATGGATGCTGAGAACCAAGCCACAATGGAGGGAAAAATTTAGACTTCAAGCCGTAGCAGCAGGAAAAAGTTGGACTTCGAGCCGCAGCAGCTGGCGAAAGTTGGGCTTCGAGCCACAATGGCGGGGGGAAGCTAGGGCTCGAGCCGTAACGGTGGGTAGAAACCAATATTTTTTCCACTGAAAGAAATAAAATTGACTAAGTGTTGGCTTGGTGGTGGAAACAAGAGAAAGAATGGGCCGCTACAGTGGTCAAAAGTTGAAGTTTGAGCTGACGAAGCGGCGGCTGAAAGAGTTTTGAGCTGCAGTGGTTGCGGGGAAACGAATAATTGAGCCGCTGTGGCAGATGGAAGACGAACATCGAGCCACTCCAGTGGATAGAAGATGAACATTGAGTCGATGTGTGGAGGAATAATGTTGAACATCGACCCACTATGGCAGATGGAAGATGAACATCGAGCCAATGTGCGGTGGAAGAAATTTGAAGATCAGGCCGATGTGCCGCGGCGGATGAGAAAGAAAGAACGGGGCCGCTATGGTAGATGGAAAATGAGGATAGAGCCACTGTAGTGGGTGAAAGTCTAAAAAAATTTCGATGCAGTGAGTGAAAATTTTGAAATTTGATCTGAAACAGCAGGTTTTCAGTGGGATTCTAGGGGTCTGAAAAATGAAAAATGGAAGCTTGTTTATGCATAGTCATTCTTGTGAAAGAAAATTCTATGTTTTGGGCAAAGTTGTCAATGTATGGATTTTTCCAAATGAAGGTAAGTAGTCATGAATTTCTGAGAATGCTATAAATTTATAATTTAACAAACTTTGTTATTAACACATTTTGCAGATTCATAGTCACCTTCAAAAGTAGCATTCCAAATAGTGTAGTTGGGTAAAGTGAGTTGTGGTTCAGCCATGAGAACCGACAACCTGCATGATGATGTAAAGAACCCCAATGAGTATGAGGAAGATGCTATGGGGGAAAATGTCCAAGTTGGAAATGCTGAGAGAGAGTCTAATGGGAAAATATTGCAAGAGACTCCCCCATATTTTGTAGCCACCATGAGAAGCCTAATGGCGGAGATGCAAAGTTACAGAACAGATAATGAAAGGTTTGTTAAGGCTTAGGAGGAGAAAAATAAGCTGAATGTAGCCATGCTGTAAATTTTGACAGATATTCAGAGAAACATGAACTCCAAGGACCAGACAAAAAAAACAGAAGGGAGTAAGAACACTACTAGAAGAAGAAAGAGATCACCTAGTGGGTCATCTGACTTTGAAGGGTCCACTAGAGATTCAAGTTCTTCTTCTCATGAGAATCAAAGAAGGAGGCACTACAAGAACCACTCACGAGATGAATTTAAGAAGGCAAGGCCTCGTACCTTTAATGGTGAGATAAAGAATGGTCAAGAAGCTAAAGCTTAGCTTCTTGGGATGAGAAAATATTTCCAAGTCCAAGACTATTCTAGGAATATGAAATCTAGAGTATCCATTTTCAATTTGACTGGAAGGGAATCCATATGGTGGGAGCATTTCAGGAAAGTAAAGAAGATCAATGAAAGGAAGATTTTGTGGAAGCAGTTCCATAATTATTTCAAGGAAAAGTACCTCTCTGATAGGTACTATGATGATAAGATCAAAGAGTTCCATGAGCTGAGATTGGCACAGAAGACTATGGAAGAGTACGCAAACAAATTCTTGGAATTGTTGAGGTATGTCAGGTATATTAAAGATGATAAGATGAAGATCCAACATTTTCTAAGTGGATTGCCTCAATCCTACAAATACCGAATTGATTTCTATGAACCTAGGAATCTGGAAGAAGTAATAAGAAAAGCTAAGTATTGCTATGAGCAAAGGAAGAACAAACCAGATTATTAGAAAACATGGAAGGACAAAGGGAGTGAGAAGTATGACCAACGAAGAAAGGTTACAAACCTTCTAACTTGAGGAATCAACAGAAGCAACCAGCACAAGTTGAGAAACAACCAGCTAGAGTGACGGGAGAGAAGCCAGAAGATCCACAGTAGAACAGAGGACCACTCCAATGTTGGAAATGTGGAGGACCCCACATGCATAAGTACTGTCCACTTGAGAATGAAAATGAAATGCCATCATACAATATTCAAGAGGTAGAAACCATGGGACAAGTATCAAGGGCCATACCTAGAATTTATGCAGCACTAGAAGACCTCCAAGTAGATCACTACTGAACGGTGGTTGAAGTTGTAGGTAAGATTGTTGAGCAATCTATTTCTATTTTGATTGACCTTGGTTCTACTCACAGTTATATTGATCCTAGAATAGTGGAGGTTTGTGCTCTTAGGAAGGTAAAAACATAGAAAGTCATGTTTAGTTCATCTAGCCACTGGAACCAAGAGAAAAGTTAATGAAGTGGTGGAAAAATGTCCATTGGTGATGAACGGATTAATCACTTGTGTAGATCTAAATTTTTTACCACTTGGTTCCTATGATGTTATCATTGGAATGGACTGGATAGAAGCTCACAGAGTAAGCTTGACTATTATAACAAGAATTTTGAATGCATCGATAAATAAGGAAACCCGGTAGTTGTAAGAGGCATTCCAAAGGTAATTTCTATGAGACATATTTCAGCAATGCAGTTAAAGAAGTTTTGTAGAAAAGGTTGTCAGTTGTATGCATCCCATATTGAGGAGGAAGCAGAGAATGAAACTCCTAGGTTGGAATACTATCCTATGTTGCAATACTTCAAGGATGTTTTTCTTGATGAGGTTCCAGGACTTCCTCCAAAGAGGGACATATATTTCACAATTGAACTTGTACCAAGAACAGAACCAGTGTCAAGAGCACCCTACATAATGAGTACACCAGAAATGTTAGAGTTGAAGATGCAGCTACAAGAATTGTTGGCCAAAAAGTATATCAGGGCGAGTGTGTCTCCTTGGGGAGCACTAGTTCTATTTGTAAAGAATAAATATGGTACACTTAGATTGTGTATTGATTATAGATAGTTGAAAAAATTCACGGTGAAGAACAAATACCCCTTGCCAAGAATTGATGACCTCTTCGATCAAATGAAAGGGGAAAAGGTATTTTCCAAGATTGACTTAAGGTCTAGTTACCATCAGGTGAGAATCAAGTATGAAGACATTCATAAAACAACCTTTAGAATAAGGTATGGACATTATGAGTTTGTAGTGGTACCATTTGGTCTCACAAATGCACTAGAAACATTTATGTGCCTTATGAATAGTGTCTTCAGTAGGTATTTGGACAAATGTATTCTTGTTTTCCTTGATGACATTCTTGTTTATTCTAAGAATAAACAAGAGCATGAATAATATTTGAGACTGACATTGCAATTGCTTACAGAACATCAATTGTATGCAAATATAAGCAAGTGTGACTTCTATAGGGATAGAATTCAGTAATTGGGTCACATTATTTTAGAGGAGGGTTTATCTGTAGACCCTGAGAATATTGAAGCTATTAAGAATTGGTCTACTCCAAAGAATGTGACAGAGGTAAGATCTTTTATGGGGCTTGCAAGATATTACAGGAGATTCATTGAAGGATTCTCAAAGGCTGCACATGCTATCACTTCTTTTCAGAGGAAGGGGATAAAGTTCGAATGGACCTTGAAGTGTGAAGAAATTTTCCAGCGGTTGAAGTATCTTCTCATAAGTGCACTGGTCTTAAAAGTTGCAGACCCTAAGAAATATTTTGTGGTATGTATAGATGCATGTGGTTAAGGAATTGAAGGAGTTCTTATGCAAGACAACCACATGGTATGTTATGAGTCAAGAAAATTGAAGGAGCATGAGAATAATTATGCCACTCATGATCTAGAACTTGCAGGCATAGTACATGCTCTCAAGATGTGGAGACATTACTTGATGGGTAGAAGATTTGAGCTAAGGACATACCATTGTGGTCTAAAGTATTTGTTTGATCATCCTACTTTGAATGCTAGGCAAGCAATATGGTTGGAGTTTTTATGTGAGTTTGATATTGAAATCAAGCACATAAAGGGAAAAGAGAATAAGGTAGTTGATGCACTCAACAGGAAGGTGTAGGAGATGCATGTGGCATCCATTAGTATTTTCCAATCAAATTTGAGGCAACAGATTGCTAATCATGTTGCTGAAGATGAATTGTATGCACAGGTCAAGGACAAGTTGCAACAAAGAAGCCTTGAAAAGAAGTATGAGGGATATAAATGGGAAGAAGATGGACTTCTTACCTATAAGAACAGAATTTATATTCAAAATGTAGAAAATTTTGAGGAGGGTTGTTATGGATGAGATCCATCAAGCTCCATATTCTGGTCATCCAGGATATCAGAAGACGATTGCTATAGCTAGAAAGCAGTACTTCTGGCCAGGAATGAAAAGGACATGGTCAAATATATTTCAAGGTGCATTAAGTGTCAACAAGTGAAGGGTGAACATCAACATCTAGTTGGTCTGTTGCAACCTTTTCCAATTCCAGAATGGAAATGGGAAGTTATTTCTATGGATTTTATTACAGGATTTCCAATGACTTGGAGACAACATGATTCCATCATGGTTGTGGTAGACAAGTTGAAAAAGGAAGCACATTTTATACCGGTTAAGTCTACGCATAAGGCTGATGACATTGCAAATATATTCATGAAGGAGATATTCAAACTGCATTGATTGCCTAAGGAAATAGTCTCTGACAGAGATGTCAAGTTCACTTCCAATTTTTGGAAGGGGTTGTTTGCAGATTTGGGTACAAAGTTGAATTTCAGAATGACCTACCATCCTCAGACCGATGGGCAGACTGAGAGAGTTAACCAAGTGCTGGAAGACATGCTTCGCATGTATGTGATGGACAAACCAACCAAGTGGGAAGATTATTTACACCTGGTAGATTTTGCTTATAACAATGAACAACAAGCATCCTTGGGGATGAGTCCATATGAATATTTGTATGGAAGAAGGTGTAGGACACCAATGACTTGGGATAATCTGGTGAACAAGGTTGTGCTTGGTCCATAATTGCTCAAGGAGATGGAGCAGGAAGTTGTAAAGATCAGGAAGAATTTGAAGGAAACCAAGGACAGACAGAAAAGTTATGCAGATAAGCATAGGGTGAACAGAGAGTTCAGTGTTGGGGATCATGTTTACCTCAGAGTGAAGGAAAATAAGAGTTCCTTGAAGCTTGTAAGTTGTGCCAAGTTGTCACCTAGATACTGTGGGTCATTTGAAGTGCTTAAAAGAATAGGGCCAGTTGCATATAGAATTGCATTTCCTGCTAGCACTAGAGCTCATAATGTTTTTCATGTCTCTTTCCTTAAGCAGTATGTACATGATCCTAACCATGTAATAAATTGGGATGTGATTCAGGTGGAACCAGAGGGAGAGTTTCAAATCAAGCCTATGTGCAGCCTCACCAAGAAGGTCACAATTCTCTGAAACCAAGCAATAGAATAGGTGAAGGTGTAATGCAAGCACTATGGTCCTGAAGAAACTATGTGGGAGCTGGAGGATTACATGCGACTGGCACATCCATTTTTGTTCGAATCTACATATTGTTGAGGGCGGTACCAGCAACCATTTTTGTTCAATGTTGTAAAGCACTAGGGACAGTGCTGTTGAAGGGGGAGGGGAATGTAACACCCCAGTTTTGACCCCGTTTGCATTTAAATAAAATGATGTAAATAATCATGGTGTGGAAGTAGGAAAAAGACCCACCATCGATTTAGTATTTATGTTTCGGAAATTAGGGTGTGGACGATGGTATTTTTTTTATATGCTAGCTAAACATTAACAGCTGAACATTATGTTAAAATTGCAATTTTAATTAAAAACCCAAAGCCAGCTATGTCAATGCAACTAAATGAGATGGGGGCAAGATTTTTCCTAAGGATGAGGGAGTGGGGGATTGGAAGAGTGGGAAGAAAATCGAATTGGGAAGAGCCCCACTTTGGGGAAAAAAATGTTTTTTGAATTTCTTGAGCAAGAAAACACCAAAAACGACCACCTTTCCCTCATGCGGCATCATTTCACCTTCCCTCACGATTTTGCAATGGAAAAATGTTTTGGGAAAACCAATCTGGAATTCAAGTAGTAGAAAGAAAGAAAAACCATTATGAGTCTGAACCTTTCAGGAATTTCTCCTGTCCGACGATCTGAATCCTTCACGTTTTTTGTTTTTGTGTTATGATTTTTCCCCTGTTCGGCAATTTTTTTCTCTCTCGTGTTTTCTCCGACCTGCTAGTTGTTTTCCTGAATATGATTTCCTTGAATCTGATTTGGTGTCTTTTTTTGAAAGACCAGCAATCTATTTGTTTTGGTATTTTTTGCAGCAATCGGTCTAGCACCGGTAATGTTCATTAATTCATAAATTCTTGTGTATGTATGTAATCCCTAGCATTTGCTACATTTTGATAAATTCTAGGCCTGAGATCCCTGTGTGTGCATCCACATTTGGAATTTGAATTGATTGAAGGAATGGAAATAGAGTCTAGACTTGCTTGATAAACCTAGTGTGTGAAAGAACCTCACAAACCAATCTAGAAGGTTGGTTTTCTTCCTTGCATGCCCTGAATAGCATTGGAAGGGAAGGCATGGTCTGAGAGACCGTGTAACAGAGAAGGGAATGCTTCCTTGTGTTGGGTGTGTAATTGTTTATAAATCAGGCTAGATCTAGTGTGGGTGTTCATAGCTCTGGGGTTGAGCTCACTAGCTTAGCAGTCAGTCTTTCCACCTCCTTAACAGCCTAATAAACCCAACTAGAAGGATGGCTTGGCTAGTAGCTTGATAAAACCATCTATTGTCTTGGTTGTGTCTCATGTGAAGTTGGCTAAGTGTAAACCACTTCCTATGTAAGTTTGATAAACCCAACTGTGTTGGCTTGACTGAATTTTAATTGTATCCTTGGCTATGGGTGAAGTCTACTAGTTTTCCTTATTCCTTGGGAAATATCATGCCCCAACTCGAGGGTGGCAATGTTGCTAAGAGATTAAAGAGCACACTAGCCTATAGTTGGGTGGGACATTGCAGCGACATAGCTAGTTGCGGGATGAGCTTCTTTCAAAGATGAGTATTCTTGTGTGTTTAAGTTCTACAACTGTATTTGCTTATGAATTATTCTGAAATTATCATGTACATTCCATTATGCATCTGTTTATACTTATGAATGTTCTATTTATATGCTTAATTTCAATGCATTTTTATATTATGTTCATGGGGCTTAGATTGCTCGGGTTGATAGATGTCAATCGCGTCCTCTCCGACGAGTAAGGGTTGGGGACGTGACATAGTTGGGATATAAAGTAAACTAATATTGTAGTGTTAGATATTTGATGGTTATGAAATAACTTTAAACATTTATAATCATAACATGATAACCATATGCAATAGGATCACTGAAAGACAAAAAAACACAACAACAAAAAATAACACAGAGACTTATCCTGTGAAATCCTCTTGGGGGAGAAATCCCAACAAAACTTCCTCAATATAGAATTTAACCAAGTACAGTGAAAAAACCCAAGAACAAGACTAACAACTTCATGTCTCTAGTGAAACTCTTCACTCTCTCTCTCTCTTGCGTACCTTCTTGAGTGAGTGATGTGTCTAACAGAGGGAGGAACCTCACCTATTTATACTCATAAAGTGACTGACATATTAACTTAACTAGTTCATACTGTTTCTCTAAAACAAGGCTGACTTACCTAGGGAGACTCAAAATAACATTTATATAATATTCTTGTGGGTACTATTGACCCGACTTACAATGGAGGTTTTACCTCAATAATTTACATGACCAATTACATCAAGGACATCTACCAAAGGAGGAATAATAACAATATTATAAAAGAACAATATAATATATTATGAAGTTAAATTTCTTTAACACTCTCTCTTAACAAGGAAGGTATTGTACAATAGCAACAACAACAACTATATCACTGACTAGTGAATCTATATAACATAGGAATTTTTGAAACAATAACATCATGTATCTAGAGCATCATCAACAACAACATCATCGACATCAAAATCATCATGGAACATCATCATCATTAGGAGCATCATCATCAACATCGACATGCAACTACTGGAACATAATCATCTTCATCTAATTATTTTTTGATATGGAATAGGTGATGAATTACACAGCCAATCTTTCTTACTTCGTTGATAAGTGAGCCCTTAGGAACTATCCATCCTTAAAAGAGATATTGTCCATATTGCATTTCAGGATCTCTCTCTATCCCATCACATGATGTCTTATAGAATCACCCCATCGTAGGGTGTCCCATCTTGATCGCAAGCAAGAACTAACTCATCATCCCATCGCGAGATGAGAGGATCTCTCTCAACCTTGACACTTCCCTTCTTACATATTGGGAGCTCTCTCTATACCGTCATATGATGTCTTAGAGAGTCTTACCATCATGTCGTAGGATTTCCCATCTAAATTCATCATGTCATCACAGGATAATAGAATCTTACCACTCCATCATAGGGTGTCCCATCTAAACTCATCATCAGGATGAGAGGATATTACCACCCTGTCGTAGTGTATCTGATCTAAAATTATCATTATGTCGCATGATGAGAGGATCTTACCACCCCGTCACATGGTGTCTCATCTCGTAAGCAAGGGATAATCTCATCATCCTATCACAAGAAGAAAAGACTGTACCCCATCACAGGGTATCAAAAGTTTCATTCCATCTTGGAACCACTCATTGTACAAGAACCAAGTATGTATGGTTATGTACATAGGTAATTCACCCTTGTCCAAGTCATCATGGCAGTCTTGGGGAATTTCTACCTGATGTCCATCATCCCCTTTCAACTCCTAGAACATTCTTCTCCCTTTGTCATAGTGGCCTCCCTTCTACAACTTGAACATCTTCTACAATATGTTTCTCGCTTTCAATGAGAAACAATACAATCATGTGTAATATAGGATAGTTGGACTGCTTGTCTTCAAACTTGTAGGAAAGGTTGAATATTCCTCAATATTTCTTTGTGAGTCTTCATCACATGATATTTCCTGTAGGTTAAATTAAAATGTTTGATTAGTATCATTCATGCTACCATAAATCACACATGCATGAACAATATCATCTAAAAATTCTAATAACTCAAATAAAATAGAAACACTTATCTTCTATGTTTTTTAGGGATTCCTCCCTCTTAATATCCATCTCCTTGCAAGAATTATTGGAGTCTCTAACAATGTTCTTTTCTCCATCATCTGATTCTGAGGCACTTCTGAGGACCCATGTCTACCTTTCTCATGATCGACAATGATGAGAAATTCTTCTACACAATAGCTCACTAGGAACGGTCTACTCATGTTGAATATGAATGTCCCTTTTTCTTCATCACTAATCACAACTGCATCACTTCTTGTTCAATGTTGATATGGACAAGAGGTTGTTTTTCGAATTAGGTCCATAGAGAAAATTCCTTGAATGGATGATCCCATGATATTGGGATACCATTCAATGTAGTTATTTCCACTCATGCTTCGTTGACATTGTCTCTTATAGCTTCTAGTTGTTCCTTTATCTGAGAGACCTTTGTGAAGTAGGATGGAATGATTTTTGACAAATTCATGTTCATACCCTTGGGTTGAGTCCTTGATGGATTAAAAAATACTCCTATTGTATTTGACCAAGTTCTTCTTGTGGTTTTCTTTGTCTTCATCTCCCTTTGTATATGCAACTTCTTTAATGAGAGTGCTTCAACTATATTCTTTCTCTAAATCTTTTATGGAAAACTTATTTTCGTATACCTAGGGTTTGATAGAGAAACCATGATTTTTCAACCTTGGTGACTTGCAAATATGATTGGATAGAAATATGCACCTCTTAAGGCGAATTGACCAGTGTACTCCTTTTCCCACTGTATTTGGACAAGAATACAAAATATCTAATGCCCTAGTTTCTCCATTTTTCTCTACTTCATTTTTCGATATTAGCTAAGATGTATCTCAAAATTTTCTACTCCTCATGGTATGAAACTTCCTCTTGAGGTAGTCTCGTCTATCTTGTGTCCAATTCCATAAGTTATAGCAATATTGGATTCACCAAGTGGAACTAATGCTAGTTTTCTCAAGGTGACTTGTTTATGGACTGGTTCAATATAATGAAGTTGTATGGACATCCACATGTCACTGTTTTAACTTTGGGTTCTTAAACTTGCATCATAAGCAATATAGTCCATGCCCTTTATGGGACATCTTATAAAATTTGATTTGGATCTTCCCATTCTGAGATATAAAAATTATCCCTAGGTCTCCTATTTAAAACTGAATTCTAGAAGAGGTTGGAACCTTGTTTTGGAAGGATCATATCTCATAGAGTACATCAAATATGAGGCTAAAAATCGTATATAAGGTACATAAACATTTCATATTTCACATGCCTGAGTTTTAGTTTCAAGAACTTCATGAAAAGATGTTTGTAGTGAAAGTTCCTAGATGACTAGATTTTTCCTTATAGGGTTTCAAGCATGAAGCCCTAATATATGATAGTTGCAGCAGTAGAAGTGTTATGGCTTCACACATACTTCTTTTAGGGTATCTATGATTCCATGTTATATATTTGATGGTTATGCAAGAAATTCAAACATTTAGAATCATAACATCATAACCATATGCAATAGGATCACTAAAAAAAAGACAAGCACAACAACACAAAAGAACGCTGAAATTTATCCTAGGAAACCCTCTTGGGGGAGAAAATCCAGCAAAATTTCCTCAAAATAGAATTTGACCAAGTACAATAAACAACTCCAAGAACAAGATTAGAAACTTCCTCCCTCCAACAAAATTATTCACTCTCTCTCTTGCACACTTTCTTGAGTGAGTGATGTGTCTAACTGAGGGAGGTGTCTCACCTATTTATACTCATCAAGTGAGTGGCATATTAACTTAACTAGGTCGTCCTGTTGATCTTAAACATGGTTGACTTACCAAGGGATACTCAAAATAGCATTTATATAATATTCTTGTGGCTAATATTGACCCGACTTACAACAGAGGATTTACGTCAAGAATTTTACATGACCAACATGAAGGACATCATCCGAAGGAGGAATAATAATAATATAATCAAAGTACACTAGAATATCGTCCGAAGTTTCATTTATTTAACATGAAGATGGAAACTAGATTAATCTCTTTTTAATAAAAAAAATGTAAATGATTTCCATGAACAAAACATACTTGTGTACTTCACTTCAGTTCCTGGAAATGCCTTGTCAAATATAGTACTTTTCAATTTAGTCTATTATATTATAGTTTTCCATACCTAGTCCTGGATATATTTTTCCTACGCCTTTTAAGCTTAAGCACATCTAGATTGATACTTAATGTAAAAGAAATCTAAGCAATTAAAATTTCCAACATTCTTGGCATCATTGTTGGGGAGGCGTTAAAGGGATTATGCATTGATTTATTTGTTTCAGACTTTTTAAGATTTTTTCTTTTAGTTATGAATAAGATTGGCTTTGGTGTCCACATATTGGATATGGTGACATAACAACGCTATTTAAATTTCTGGAATATGTTGGTATTGAATGAATAGGGATGATAAAGTTGGGTTTATGGAAGGTAAAATTAGAGCATCTCCAAATGTTGCATTTGGTAGAATAGTAAAAAATCTGATATCTACTAGCTCATTACAGGAAGAATATGAAAAGGAACATTTGTAGGTAATTCTTCAACGTCAGGTCTTAAAATAACACATGGAACAAAGGACTGAAACGAACATGGATCTATAGTAGCTATAGTTGTGGGACCTCCAATTTCCCCAGCAGATCCTACAATATAATCAATTGTTGTTGGTGAATTAGATAGGAAACCAAAATTTGAAGAGGAGCTCAAATTAGTTTTTGAACCATACTCCACACATCCATAAATAGAGCATAACTTGTTTGTTGGGGGAGGCATGGGAGAGGAAGAACGTGAAGTGGATATGCATCGAGAGAAGGAACATACAAATGAAGAGACAACATTTGACTTTGTTTGTACTGATTGTACTATGCATGTAAAAATGAAAAATATCTCTCCATCGTTGTTGCCTCATTTTCATGGAAGGGTAAGTGATTATCCTGATGCTGTTTTTTTAGTTTGATATTTTGTGTCATAGTTACAATTATTCAAATGATGCACTAGATCTCAAATTATTTTCCGCTACTCTAAAAGGCTCATCCTTGCATTGATTTATGGGATTGGGAGGGGATACAATTAGAACATGGGGTGAAATGCTAATTTTTTTTCTTAATAAATGCTAGGAATATTGTAAGGTTAGAGAATTAAGAGAAGAATTTTTTTGAATGGCACAAAAAAAAAGAGATATTTGAAGATCATCTTGAAAGATTTTGTTACAATCTTCAATGTTCTAAAAACATAGATTAAATCAAGACACCATCAAAGTTATATTCTTAAGAGGAATTTTAGATGAATATATGAACGTGCTTAATTTGACGAGGAATGAGTATATATATCAATTGTCTTTTGAAGGAATTTGTTAGCTTTGCAAGAAGTATTCATGGAGACAAGCCAGATGTGGTAAAGGATTCTGAAACACTTTTTCTAAAGCTACTAAATCTACAACAGATGGTGTAACTAGGACTAAATTAAGAAATATGTTAGAAAGTTTTAAAACTCATATTCTCAACACCCTTAGCTTATAGGTAGACACTTTAAAATTAGAAAAGAATCAAGAGAAATATAATGCAATTCTATATATTTTATATGCCGAGTGTCATAAGAAGCATCCATTAATAGAATACCCGTTGAATCAAATTCCTATATGTGCAGAGCATTCAACGAACCATTATCCTTTTTAACTGGGACTTAAATCAATGTACCAAGGAGAAAATGAAACAATAAAACAACTATGTACACCAACACCAAATAAGTTGGAAGGGATAATTTTAAATAATATATATTTTATTAATAAATTGATGATGAAAATAAAAAGTTACAAATGTGTGTATAAATACAAAAGAATGAGATAAGTCATGCCCTTTAATAATGTAGTGTAGCTGCATGCATTCAGAAACAAGAACAATTCCTTACAATTGCAACACATGCATGTGGCCACAAGTGTATCCGAGATAGCTAGAAGAGTTGCACATATATTCAATGAGATTTACTTTGATGCCACTTGTATTAATGTGTACATGGTGTGTTGTTGTACGAGTCAGGTTTTTCTGTATTGGTTTTTGAGAAGTCAACAAAGGTTTTTTCGCGCATGACCATGACAATGACAATGGTTTTCAAGTCTTGACTGCGTCGAGAGGCGCTCTACAACCCAGTATGGGAGAGATCTTGTAATGTTACATAATGTTATGTAACGTTACATAACGTTAAGTAACGTTATTGCGCCGAGACGCGCTCTATGCCCAGTATGGGAGAGATCTTGTAACGTTACGTAGCGTTACATAATGTTACGTAACGTTAAGTAACGTTATTTTTATTAATAACAAATAATTTTTTTAATTATAGGCTAAAATAAATGTCAACCAGAAAAACCACCTAATATGGAGAAGATGTTGTAATATTCCTACCTAACAAAACAATAAAAAAGTAAAAATTTAATTATCTATAAAAAAAAATGTGGATCAGGAAAAAAACACAATATGGGGGAGATGTTGTAATGTTCCTACCTAACAAAATAATAAAAAATAAAAAATTGAATTATCCGCAAAAAAAATGTTGTCCTTACAGATGGTTTGTGCACATGGTTTTAAAACCATGTGCAAGGCCTCTTACACAACCCATGGTTTTATTGTACATGGTTTAGGAGGGCCTTGCAAATGGTTTTAAGACCATGTGCAAGGCCTTGCATATGGTTTTAAAACCATGGGGAAATGTTGTAATGCTCGTTTCTAACAAAATAAAAAATAATAAAAAATACTATATGTTGGCCATAAATAATATTAAATAATAATAATAATAATAATAATATATGTGGACCTTAACTAAAAAGATATCAATGGATACCTAAAAAGAGATTTGATCCCTCTCGGTGCTTGATAGAGCCTAGGATTTGGATCTACGTTGGTAAACAAAAATCCCTTAATCAACAGATTATTCAATCTATTTACTAATAAACAAGAAAGTACATAGTATAATATACTATTTTTTCATTGAATGCATGGGATATTGATGTTGATAAAACCAATGACGGAAAATAACTTTAAACATGGTGGTCTTCTGGATTAACAACCCCATCGATTAATGGGCGGTGAGAATGATAAACCTCATCGTTTAAAGCAAGGATGATTTTAAGGAATCATACTTATTTAAAAGTGTATAAATGTCGCTGAATATTATCAATTCTTAAAACACCAACTATAAAATGATTGGCAATATTTTTCAAAAAATATTTTAATTTCCAAGGATTTCATATCGTTTATATAATAATTTGGCGATTTTTAAGGTGAAAAATGTTACCCCATCAAAATTGGGCAAAACAAGGCTTCAAAAAATGTAAAATGGTGAATATTTTTTGAGAGAAAAACATGGAAAAATAGCCTACTGAACTAAAATTCGCCCCTTAAATTATCCCTCGTTTAAAAGTAATGAAAATAATTAAAAAACCACATATTTTGATAAAACCAATAATTTTTTTTGGAGGGAACAAATAGTTCCAAACATCGTGATCCTCAAATACTTCATGGATTAACAACCCATCCTCGTGAGAATGATAAAATCTTTTTGAAGTGGATGACAAACCAACAAAAAAATATTTTTTATTATTTTAATGAAGAAACCATATACATACAAAAGAAAGAAATTTACAAGTTATATGTAAACGGTACTTGTTTCGAATTTTTTTTAGCAATTTAAAAATAATTTTATTTTGATTTCCAAAGAACTATGAATCCAATAATAATAGCATTTGTTATTTGTTATTTAATGTGGACATTTGTTATTTGTTATTGCGCCGAGAGGTGCTCTACAGCCCAGTATGGGGGAGATCTTGTAACATTATGTAACGTTGTAACGTTACGTAACGTTGTAATGTTACGTAACGTTACATAGAGGTCGGCTATAAAAAACAAAACTTTTAATTATCTTCCAAAATAAATGTCGGCCACAAAAACAATCTAATATGGGTGAGATGTTGTAATGTTCCTACCTAACAAAATAATAAAAAATAAATAAAAAATTTAATTATTTGCCATAAAAAAATGTTCTTGAGAAAAACAACACAATATAGGGGAGATGTTGTAATTTTTCTCCTTAACAAAATAATAAAAAATTGAATTATCCGCAAAAAAAATGTTGGTCATGCACATGGTTTTAAAACCATGTGCAAGGCCTCTTAAAAACCCATGGTTTTATTGTACATGGTTTAGGAGGGCCTTACAAATGGTTTTAAAGCCATGTGCAAGGCCTTCTAAACAGCCCATGGTTTTGTTGTACATGGTTTAAGAGGTAGTTGCAAATGGTTTTAATACCATGTGCAAGGCCTCCTAAACAACCCATGATTTTAGGAGGGCCTTGCACATGGTTTTAAAACTATGTATGGGGGAGATGTTTTAATGTTTTTTCCTAACAAAATAAAAAATATTATATGCAGCCATAAATAGTATTATATATTAATAATAAAAATATTATTTGTGGACCTTAAATAAAAAAATGTGCCTTTTGGTCTGAATCACATTAAAGCTGATAGTTGAGTGCAATACTTAAGAAGAGGTCTGCACCTCAAAATATTTGATCCCTCTCGGCGCTTGATAGAGCCTGGGATTTGGATCTATGCTGGTTTAATGTGGAGATAAGAACCACATTTGTTATCCAATTTGATAACATGGAAATGATTGCATTTCTCAAATCTTTTCTAATTTTGTTACTCAAAGCTCAATATTACTTTTTTTTTCAGGAAGAAAAAGCAGTCCTTGATATTCTATTAAGAATCAAAGGGCTTTTAAATCACCCACCCCCGAAGGGTTATAGAACAAAGGATAATGTTACGGAGAGAAATTCCTATGGCTTGGGGTACCACAACAGACAGCTAGACTCCAGAAATCAATCTTTCCCAATATGCAATAGAAATAAACAATCTAACACTAAAGAATCGAACCTCGTAGCTTATTCCGGACGGTTATAGTAGATCCCCGTTGAGCTTTCCAATCTTCAGCTTGAATTGTTATAGCACGTCCTCAACAACAAGTAAACAATACAAGCATACTAT
>LPNX010040843.1:0-59964 GCA_001517045.1 Pseudotsuga menziesii
CAAATACCAAATCCGCTTGAACCCACACAAGTGTGTTTTTTGCGTTCCGGCAGGCCGATTGTTGGGTTTCATTGTCTCCCACAAAGGAATTACTGTTGATCAATCAAAACACCATTACACATTTATTTGCTGTTCTTATTTCATGTTATTTACGTTTACTGCTTTAGCTTAGTTTTTATTTCAGTCTATTTTTATTTACTTCATTGAAGTGCTACTAAGGATTTCAGATTCCTTAGTAGGTGCTCATCAGCACAAGCTAGGGTGAAAACCCTAGCTACAACTGCACAACTCATTTTTGAAAACATCATTAGTAGATTTGGATGTCCAGCAATTTTGATGAGCGATCAAGGCACACATTTTTTGAATCGCACTATTGAGGCCTTGACGGAGGAATTTCAGATACAGCACCATAAGATCACTCCCTACCACCCTCAAGCTAATGGTATTGTGGAAGATTTTAACAAGATTCTAGAAAATGCTCTTACTAAGATCTATAACAGCCAAAGAAATGATTGGGACGTCAAGGTTAATGTTGTATTATGGGCTTATAGAACTACATGCAAGAAACTTACAGGACACACACCTTTCAGCTTGGTGTATGGACAAGAGGCTGTTATGCCTATGGAATATATTATTCCCAGTTTAAGAATTGCTCAAATTACCGAGATGGCTGATATAGATACGATGAATGAAATACTAGCGCAACTGCTTGCCTTTGAAGAAGACAGATTCATCGCAGGATTTCATCAAAAAGTGCAGAAGGCATGAGAAAAATATTCGCATAACAGGCACATCAAGAGAAAGATTTTTTAGATAGGAGACCTAGTGCTCCTTTATGACAACAAGTTTGTTAAGTTTCCAGGGAAGTTCAAGACACATTGGTTGGGACCATATCAGATTCAGCAAGCTACAGAAGGAGGTGTCGTTCAGCTCAGTAAACTAAATGGGGAGCTTGTTCCTACTTTCATTAATGGTAGTAGGCTTAAGATTAATAGTGATAGCCACTCCACCTCCCAATCCTAACGCAGGGAACTAGACATGTAGATGTCCAGTGTAGTTGAAAGGAGACATCGCACCTATAAGTAGTCTACACTTTAAAAAAAAAAAAAAATCGCAGCAGGAAAAGTTTATTTTGTGCAAGTCATAGGACGCTTGCGGAGTTTTGAACGTTGATGGTTAAGGACGATGCAGTGTGACATCACAGCGATACGATGATCCCCGTGCCACGTAGACAATGTTGGAAAGGGACAGAGGGCCAGTCACATCGCATTCTGCCAAGCAGTTAATCCAAATACGACAGCTATCTGTTGCCCTAGATTTGGAAACAATACAGTGATTTTCCCAGGTTTGGTAAACCTTGGTCAAGACCGGTGCCTATGCACAATCTTGAAGGAAATTTGATCGGATTTTAAGCAATTAATGAAAATTAAAATGATGAGTGTTGTCTTGTCCATGCAATAAATACCGTCGACAGGTCTAGCCTAAGTGACCATTACTTCAGATATTATCGCCTTTGTTATAAGTACATAGATCATTCAGACAGAAGGGTTACTTTTGCAATTTCTAAGAGTTATAGAGAAATTTCTAAGAGTTTTTCCTAAGTAGAGATACTTCAGTTATAGAGTGCTAGTTTCCCCAATTTCGCAGCCATTATCAGTTTAGAGTACTACACCAGATGGTTTATGTCCGAGAAGGAACCTTTAAAAGACTTTGTGCGACGATTCCAGCGTGGTGGCCTCAAGTCTGCTATGACGCCACCGCCCAGGGTTGTGAAATTAGGTTCACCACAGGTTAGATAGATGCCAAGGATGAGAATTCAGGCTCAGATAGTAGAAGACTCTAGCCCAGAGAGGAGAAGAAGAAAGATGAGAAGATCACCAAAGATAAGAAGAAGAAAAGTGAGAATAAGAAAGAGAAGGGCTCCCGGCTGTGTGTGTGGAGTTTCCCAGAAGATCTCATGGAAAGAAAAAAGGACCAAGAAATAGGCATCCGAGGCTCAGAAAAACAAAAGGAAATGGGAAAGGAACGGAGCAGAGCTGTTGAAAATGAGAGAGATACAAAAAATGTCAAAGAAGGTAGTTACATTAAAGCTGGAAAAGGACATATCTCCTCATGGAAGTTTTACCAATTTACATATATCCAAGGAAAGTCAAATTATCGAAATGAAGATCAACTTAGATGTATGCTGAAAGACATCTACTTTCCATATTCAGAATGATGAGGGATTTGATAAGTCTGTTCAGACAAGCGCTCTAGTATAATTTGAGGCGAAGGGTACAAACCTAACCGAGATAGCAGGAGATGAGATTGTTGAAACAAATTTTGCAGCCTATAAATGGTACGCCATTTATTCTAGAGTTCATTTAAGGATAGCGTTGATACTATTTTAGAAGAAGTGGCACAAGATTGTGTTGAATCTATGAACAAAGAAGTCACAGGACTCAGAGAAATATTTGCAAGGACTTCACAGGAATCCAAGGAGAATCTACAGCAAGAGAAGCCAGCTGTTAGTGGCTCAGGGACAAACCACAAGTAAGTGTTAGGGGACTATTGGAGCAAGGCCCCACAGCTACAGGAATAGCTGCTATATCGGGACAAGAAAGTCAAAGTAAATAGTACCTGGAGTGGTTGAGAAGAGAGATCTCAACCACTGCTATCACATCCCCATGCCTCCGACCGTTGAAGAGGACGCGACCCATGGCTCAAACCACCCGGGCTAAGAGCCCCATGAACATATGCATACATGAAGATTGCATAAAACAGAATACTTAATAAATATTTTGAACAAAAAACATGCACATATGCAGTTACTCATCATACACAGCGGAAACCAACAGCATTTAGTGATGCATGCATTTATCATGTTCATCATATCCTTAACAGAAAAGATAGTTGCAGAAGTAAAATGCACAAGATCACTTATCTTATGAAGAGCTTTGATCCGCAACCAGCTACGTCGCTGCAACGTTCCACCCAACCATAGGCCAGCATGCTCCTTAATCTCTCAGCAACGCTGCCACCCCCGAGCTGGGCATGATTCTCCAAGGAATATGGGAACAGCAGGCTTACACATAGCCAAGGATACACAAAACACATAGCCAAGCCAACAGATTTGGGTTTATCAGGCCATTCAGGAGCTAGAGAAGGAAAATTGCTAAGCTGGTGAGCTCATTACATAGCCAAGAACACCTACACCAGAACTAGCCTGACCTTTAAGACACCCAACACAAGGAATCAGTCCCTTCTCTGCTACACAGTCCCTCAGGCCCTGCATTCCCTTCCATTCCTATTTAGGGGTGATGGAGAAGAATGCCAGCCCTCTAGATCTATCTGTGTGGGTTCCAGCCACCAGGTTTATCAAGCAAAACTCAGCCCCATCCTTTCTCCCTACACAGTCCGAAGACCGACCATTGCACTCAGGCAATCACTCAGAAATTACAGCTGAACAGGGGGAACAATTTTTGATTCATTCTTGGCCCTTTCGTGGCCAAAACAACTCCCAACAATCAAATTACATAGCCCCAACTAAACAGTAAACATGTGGGAAGAACAGCAGTTCCAATCTCAACATTAAAATGACGGAAATTACACAACCATACCTGTTTGTAAGGAGAACATACAGCTGAGGACATGAATGGCTCTTCTCAAGAAATTCGTGGGTGAAAATGAACAGCTCTCAGCTCGCTATGTGAGCCCAAAATAGAAGGATACCTTTGCGTGGAAACAATCCGACACTGTGAGGAAATGAACAGACAATGGAGGTCCTGCGTGAGGGAAAACAGCTCCGTTTTTGTCCGTGGATGAACAAACAACAGCAAGGATGTGAATTGGAAGTGCATGAGCCTTCAGCACAGTCCTGGGAGAGTCGAATTTTCCTGCATGAGTGATGGCAATCGTTTTTCCCCAGCCATTGTGAAGTCAACCAGGGTGGAGTGTGTGTGTGGGTGAGGACTGACAGTCCTGCCACACCCATTCCTAGACAATAACTACCTCAACTGCCAACAGAGATTCTTAATGAAGGTGGTTGGAAATAAGACAAGGAAATAAGACACATGGGTTTTCTCTCATTGGCCAAGGTTTAACAATTTCCCCACCCTTATCCTTGTGAAAATCATGCCCCTTTCTCATTTTAGTTGCCGCGATCGTAGCTGGTCGGGTTCATTTAATTAATTATAGATGCATATTTACATGATGACCAACATAATATATGCCGCATACCCCGATATACCATCGGTGACAATTCAAATCCAAAACATAACATAACTGATCAATGGCGGGGTCTTGGACTTTAGCTTCACACCATGATCATTACAATATATATATACATCATATACATCTAATGTAACAAGGTCAAAACCGGGACATTACAACTGCACTTAAGGCAGCGGTGAAGATAGGAGGGCTCAGCTACCCTCATAAAGGAAAAGGAGCAACGAGCTGAGGTATTGAAGACAAAGGACAGAAGGGGAGTGGCTGAGGAAGTGGCGCCCATACCCACGATCAATGCTGGGAAGTGTGGAAGACTGCAGAGAGCTGCAGTGTGACCAGTAAGCGGCAGTCCATAGTACAGATACGCCGACTATCACAGTTAGGGTTTTGGGTTACTGTTGGGATAGGCCCACAGTTTTGTATCGGGGTGAGACCTTCAGGCCACCTATTTAAGCATGCATTTTGTATTGTAAAAGGTTAGACAGTAGATTAGTTGATTAGCTAGTTGGTCAGTTAGCTGTTCTTTGAGTCAAGCTCTGGTTTTGTTATTAAGTTTGTATTATCTTACTGCAACCAGTAGTTTCCTCCTTGAGCATGAATGTAACAATCCACAGGGATTGAGAGAGAGAGAGAGAGGGAATATTGTAAGAAGAAAGCAATATAGAAAGAGAAGAGATATAAGACAAGGGCTCCCAGCAGTGTGCGTGGATTTTCCTAGAAGATCTCAAGCTACATAATAGGTTGCAGTGGAACTATGTTTACTCTCTCAAGATATAATATAAAAACCAGTTCCCGTGGATGTAGCTTCCCCCCTGGAAGTGAACCATGTAAAATCCATGTGTTGTGCGACTGTTTCATGTGATTGTGTTTACTTATTTGCTATCTGTTACCTGTTACATGAGCTTTGCTTAACAGTTAATGAATGTAAGTATGCTATCCTTTAGTTTACAATAATATAGAAGGTCAAACGCAAGTTGACTGTATCAAGTAGTCTGTATATGAGTTTATCAGTGCTTGATTCATGATAGTAACAGTTACTCTGTTAAGTGATTGCTGTATATTTAGTTCAGCAAGTTGAGCACAATAGATGTTAAGCATAATAGACTGGAGAAGCTTAAGTGAAGTTGTTTAACACCCTTGTGAAGGTTAACTGAGCTATTATAAGCAGAAAGAAAGCCGTTGGACCTTGAGAGTTGGAGAGTCCTATTGAGTCTTACTATAGAAGCTATCGCAGCATAGGAAGGAGATATCGCACTGTCGGAGGAGCCACGGTGTGGGATATCGCAGGTGAAGATTCAAGTAGAAGATAAAGTTTGCGTATTGTCCTGGAAGCCACGATGCGATAAGAGTCAGTTCCATAGCAGATTCAACTGGGAAGAGAGACCAGCATCTCAGAAAGAGATCCCAGTGGTTAACCAGAATCAAGCGGAACCTAGGATGCCACAGAACCTGGTTGAGGACACCTGAGTCTTCAGTCACCCCATCTAGGATCACTTCAGGTGAGACTTCAAGCCGTTCTACGGTCTATCACCAAAAGGGCCAGTGAGCTAGGGGTTTTTTTGGTACATTACAGTAAACTCGGGTCTGCCAAAATTGAACCAACAAACCCAATATTTATTCCAGGATGTTATTATGTCATGTCATGCCCCCATGTTCTGATAGGGAAGATCTATAATGTAAACAAGTCATTTCAAGTCATTGTGGGTAACCCTCCTATTGTCTAAGGGTTAAAGTCCCCACAATTTCAAGGCACTAGGGTTATTAGACTCTCCTAGAGAGGTCGGCCCTAGTAGGGTTTTAGTCATGCTGAGATTAGTATAAATAGAGATTTGGACTCTCTATTTAACACACATCACAAACACACTCAAGTGTAGCACATAGTTGAGGAAGGAGACAAGAAGAAGGTTACTGCTGTTGGGAGAGCATCTTACTATTTTGGTGTTTTTACCTTTTGTGCTGATTCTATCTCTGAGGAAGTTGTGGGTTTTTCTCCATTTATGGTTTCCCCGAGGAAAAACATTGTGTTCGTTGTCTCTTGTGTTTGATTGTTGTACTTGTTGTTCTCTTAGTTTAATATCCTAACATAATGCTAGCTTGAATGTTGAAAAAATAACATGGCCGCCTTAGGTTTCAAATTCCTTCAAACCATAGCTTAAAGGAGAATGGTGACTGAATGTAGGCAGCATAGACTCGATATGAAAAACTAGGACATCTCTATGACACAGGAGGCATCGACAGAGGCTCCATAGGGACTGGAATCTTAACCAGTCGATGGAGATAAACTCAGATAAATGATTACAGCTCCTAAATTCAAACTATTAACCCAACCAATGGATGTGATATACAGTGCTCTATTCGAAGGTGACACGTCTTGATTGTTGCCAAAGATAACATCTTTTCTTGTCTGGATTTTTGGTTTTTTTAATTTTTTTGGACTTTTTCAAATATTTGAAAAGCTTGAAAAAGAATAAAATTGCTTCAAAGTTACAGACTAGGAGGAGACAAGTGTTAAATGGGAAAACAAACTAGTTCCAAGCAGCGGAACATACATATGCTCAATGCAAGGACACATGTGTAGGATAGCGACACTCGGGGGAAAGCCCCCTCCCAGTAAAAATAGGAAATCAAGCTGCAAAGGATATATAAAATGGCTCTGCGTGGCTAGACATGAGACAAGCTCGGGTTATATGGCTGATACTCAAAGTCAGGGAAGCCGGCATAAGGCTCAATGAGTCAGGCAAAGCTCATGATAATGCAATTACAACTTGACATAAGGGAGTCCTGGGGACACAGGCCAGAAAAAGATCAAGAGGAGTATGAGGCTCTTGTAAAATGTCATGAATACTATACAACAGACTCCCACACCCTAAAGGACAAAATGTCAGCATGGGCACCAAATGCAAATAAGGAGCTAACTAGGGTACCCATGTAAGGTCAAGCTCTACCATTCAAACCATGCCACTTCTAAAATAGCAAGAAGGTTTTGTGACAAGATAGAATGTGTTCATACCTAAGGTTAAAATGAAACAGTCATAAGGTCATGCAAAATGCAAGCGGATGTGAAATCATAACCTGTATGTCAGTTTAGACATGATACTTGTGATAGGAACGAACGGGTCGAAACCTCAGAGAGAGTGTACAAAAAATGGACCCTACATGACAACCATATTATTCCAAAACAACCCAAAATAGTCAATAAAGATTCCAAATTATAGGATATAGGGATGAATGATCATGACAACTGCACCCAAAGGAAACAATGTGGTGAACAATGGGACATAAAAAGGGAAGTAAGGTGTAGACCCAACATTCACGCATCCACTACCACCCTTGTGAGGGTGGCCACCGGTGTAAAGACTGAGAGAATGGAGTCAACATCTTCCACAAATGGAGTAGAGGGTGGAATGTGACCACTCCCAAATCTATGAGCACGGTAAGGGGCTGTGATGCCCCCAAGTCTGACACCAGGGTCTGTACTAGGAACAAGGATAGGTGATAGGATACCAGGCATGCTAAAAATAAAAGGACTCAAAATCAAGAGAGCATAAATATACTCAAGTAACCGCGATCCCAAAGTCCAACTAGCGCACAAAGAGCACACTGCTAAGAAAATCTACAGCCAAAATACAAGCAAACCAAGGGGAGGATATGTGAGCTCCTCAATGCAGCAGGTACGTCTCTCCTAGGAGAGGCTCGAAACTCCCATACACTACAAGAAGAGGTATGTAACCAATTATTGTGGCCTTCAAATTCAATGCATAAAGTGACTATGTTGTCCGACCCCTACCTGGATAGGACACCAACAGAATAACCTCTGCAAGTACCCCCTCTGATAACCTAGGTAAGGCAACTAAGGTCACCTCAAAATAATCAATGCTCAAGCGGACAGTCACAGATGAGATTGACCATATGGTAAAGGTAGAAAAGCCTGAAACTCTCAAAAGAGCCCCCAGATATGAATACAATCCTGAAAATATCTTTGGTGCTACTCAGTTACAACCAAATACCAGGGGTCATCCCAATCATAACTGCTCACACTGCCTCATGCTTAACTCCCGTGTAAGAGGAGAATTCTAAGAAACACTAATTATACCAATGATTTCACTATCTCACCTGGACAGACACCTAAATGTTTCGTTTAGTGGTCTTAGAGAATTAACTCACAATGAACTATTCCAAGACCCTAAAACCTAGTCTTGTTGGTGCACCCTATAAAAGAAAAGAGTGTAATTCATTTTATTATGCTTTGATTTTAATTGGTTGTAATTACTCAAAGGGAAATGGCCGTGCAACTAATGATATGAATACTCAGCAGTGAAATAAAAGTGCACACCTAACAAGAAATGCCAAGTGCAATCTTGTAGAATGAAAAATAGGGTATGGCACTACATGAGATGCATAAATATATATTCCTTTCTGAATGTTAATGCAATCCTTCCTATATGAAATCCTAAATACAACTCTCATCCAATAAATCCAATGCAAGTACCTCCTGAAATCCATATCTAAGATGCAACTACTTTGTATTTTTCAATATAAAAGAATGAAAAATGCAATAAAATTCATCTAAAACTCTCAGTCTCTGCAGCAAGTATAAAACACAAGCCCAGCAAGACACCGAGACAAAAAGGTGTAATGCACTAATGGAAAAACAAAAAGGAGAAATGACTAAAACTACTTTCAAAGAAAAATCAATGAAAAAGCGGTCTCTGGTCACAAAAGAAGCATCCAACAGACAACATCAAACCCAAAGATGACCCAACCACACTCACAACCCACCCAACAACTTCCCACAACATCAAACTCACCAAAAGGGAGGATGTACGCGACTATTTAAAGAACAACTGTGTATATGTGTGACTTTTGGCCAAAAATCTGCATGTATACATGGATTTGGGCCAAAATCCTACATGTATACATGAGTTTTGGCCAAAAATCCACGTATGTACATGACTTTTGGCCAAAAACCTACGTATATAGAGAAAACAGTGGTAAAAAGCAAGCCAAGGGTCAAACCAATAAAGGGGAGTGTCAATGGATGAACATACTATAAAATGCAACACATAAACAAGGAGAAACAAAGAGCAAGTCAAGAATATCAAGCACATTGTGCCCCCAAACCCCCCAAAAAAAACAAGGAACATCCCTAGCGGAGCTGCCAATTCTGTTACAGAGAGAAATTCCTATGGCTTGCGGTACCACAAGAGACAACTTGACTCTAGAAATCAATCCTTTCCTATATACAAGAGAAACCAAATAACTAACACTAAAGGATCTCGATTCGTACCTTATTCCAGACGATTGATGTAGATCCCCGTTGAGCTTTCCAACTTCAGCTTGAATTGATAAATTGCCTCCTCAACATTCAATAAACAAGACAAGCATACTATATATAATTTTGTTAGCTCTACTCTAGCATATATAATCAATAACATATAAGCATTTGAAATCATCCATGGATCAAATATTCATTCAAATACACATTATTGGACAGGAAAAGATATTTCTATTAATATAAAACAGAGATTACAATAGGGACAACCTCTGTCCGCACATCTACGAATTGAAGAAACTGAGTCCCCCACTTGGGCCTCCACCACTTCAATCCTCCATCTCTCGATAGCAAGCTCACAAGAAAAAGGAAATCTTGGGAAGAACACAAAAGTGCTCCAAGGGACAAAGGGATGCAGACTCAAGTATAAGCTCTGGCAACAATGGACTATAGTTCTCTTGCTCTCAATTCCTCATGCCTTCAATGTATCCAAAGGGTTCCTTATATAGCTCTTCAATGGGGTAATGAAAGGTCGAATCTGCATGATCTCAAGGCATATGGAAGGCCATGAGACAAGTGAGTCGGATCCACATCAAGGAAAACTCCAAAAGAATTTGTCCTTTTGCACACATCCCGATGTACGCAATTTTAGGGGTCAAACCCGCGTATATACACGATAAAGGGTTTAAAAGTCATGTATGGAAATTATTGCATGTTTTTAGGGATGATCTTGGAAACATCAAAGGTAAAAAAATGGTACATGGGGTCTAAAGAGTCTACGGAGGGACAGGGAAGGCCATAAAAGTGTGATTCACCATGTGTGGTAAAATCAGCTATAACAGGTTCCAAAGTTTAAAAGATTTCACGCCATCTTTATTGCCAATAAAGATACATTTTTTAAATTTATTATCTAGCTTACTCCATTTTTTCCTTTAGAACATGTACATAAACATCATAGGGCCTTAAAATTCACACGTTCAAGAAAGGGTTTCTTACCAGTCCATATCTCATGTGGAGCTTTGTCAACCATTTTTTATTTGAGTGTGTTGGCTCAATCTTCAAAAAACCTGATTCACTAACAATAAACCAACAAACACCAAGATATCTCACCCAAAGTACCTATGGGAGTTGCAGGAACCATGTTTCTGCAGTAAGGAAGGGGAGAGTAAACTAGTCTACAAAATAATCTATTCACAAGACCTCAACATACACTGGTATACAATAACAATAACACAACATATACATTAACCGCATGACAATATTGTAATTTAGACCACATACATATTATTATTATTATTACCAATTAACATCATTACACTTATCAAACATAGCATTGACACATCATGCATTTACAATGCATCACAAACACCAGAGGATTTACGTGGAAACCCAATATGGGATAAAACCACAGAAGTTCTTGTTTAATTAAAGATCTTGTTACATCAAGCATTTCTGGTAGATTTGTGCACTTATCATGTAGACCTATTGTTCTTCTTCACTCAATACATCATAGATCTGTACACACATACTATAGATCGATATATTCCAATTACAAAAAAAACAATATCATCACCTTACTAGTAAAAACAAAATTATCAATTCTTCATCATCCTATTGTACCCAACCTGTTACATATTTATATTGATCCCATGGTCCCCAACACTCACATGTTTCTCATCCTGAACAACTTAATCCCTCTCATACGGAAACTTTCAAGTTTCCAAAAACTTGTCATAGATATTCTTTATTTCCTCGACCATTGTCTTTACTTTTTCTACCTTCTTTCCTGATTCTTCAATCAACTACGCACTTACAAGCCTTCAATTGGTCTTCCACTAGTTGTATAGTTTTGTTCATCTCGACATGTTCTCCTATGATCATTTCTAACACACATATTGCTTTGTGATTTAACACCTCCACCATTTAACTCATCATCTACTACTCTTCACGCAATTGGTTAACTTATGCTTGTGGTCACTTGCTCTCCACAACCATTGAAATTCTTTCCATTGGTGGCTATAAGGTCCTTCAACTTCGCAGCACTAGACTGCACATCCTCTAGCTTATTTATCACCTCCAACATGGCTTCGTCATCCAGCAAAGACTCCCAATTCTGTGAACTTTCATCAAACAAATTGGCACATTCTTCATTTGACTTCTTGATGTTATTTACAGAGGCCTTTGCTTCAAATTTTATCTAGTCCCAAAACTTGTTCTATGTACCAGGAACTAATTGCTCTTCCAAAGCACTAATCCATGCAAAAAAAACCTTGATTTCTTCACTTAGGCTTGGCATTCTATACTCAAGTGACATTTCCTTTGTCATTTACACTTCAGGGACTTAGTTGCAAGATTCCTCTATTGCTTTTGCTCAACAATTACATCCTACTATGTTTGAAGTTACTTATACTTTTTATTTAACTCTGCCCTCTCCATACTATGTTTTTTCATCTCACTAAAATTATACTCTCTGTTTCCTTTAATTTCATCAGATATGCTCTGGTGTAGTCTATGCAACATATGCATAGGTAACTATTCTGGATTCAGGTCAACATAGCTCACCTCTTACACATAAATTGGTAACACTTGTGCTAGAAAAATACAGGATTTTGGTGTTAATGTCACAATTCGTTAGTGCACAGCTAAGGATGGTTGTAGCCTAAGTGTTTCTTCTATATCAAAACCATATTGATTTTCTCCTGCCACATGTGTTGGATCTATCCTTATTTCTTCTAATGTTTGTTGTATCTTGGTTATTTGTCCAGTAATGCTCATACAATTGCAAGTGCTTCTCCAAGCCTTTCTACCAGATATATTATGTAGTGTCCTTCAACCTGTTGGCCACTCTATATGCCAGTTAATTAAAACCATCATGTAGAATGCTCAATATAAATTGTCAACCCACGGAAGTATTTTATTTCAAAGATAACTTACACTGTTTGTGCTTAAACACTAAGTAGTTGATGACTGAATAAACTATCCTACTTGTCTATTTTATCAAGATCCTCCCATAATCAAACTAATCTAAACTACCTATCTAAGAATCCAGAATTGCAATTACTTCATACAACTATAATCTAGTCATGAATGATTCCTAAAATAAATATCTAGAATTACTTTTGAAGAAAGTTAAATCCTAATTTACCAGACTATATGTAGATCCATTGTGACTAGCTAATCCAATACTAATCTAGAAATGAGAAATAATAGGAATTGAATCAACAGTTCTAAACCATAGTCTACCTGAATTAGCAAACCTAAGCAAGAACACAGCAAGAAAATTAATTGAAAGGAAACTAAGGGAGAGCTTGATTGTTACAGCTACCACACACATGCATAAAAGAAACTAGCCTACATAGTTGACTATCACACCACACTGCTACAGATTAAAGGAAATGCAAGTACTGAGTATTCAAGGAAACACAATGATTAACATGGTTGTTGCAGCGAATGAAACAAATGCATACAATGTAACATCCACACCACACAACTAATTAAGAAAACATCTAATTAACTTGCCGATCTCTATGGGAAGGCAGGCCCAACCTTCAAACAAGGACGTTGGAACTAACACAAGTTATAACACAGAAATCTGAAGAATTCTTCTCCTTATATTAAAATGGTGAAATGAAGATACAGTCTCTGTTATAGATTACACAATAAAATCTAATATTTTCCAACCCCTAGCTCTGAATACTTCCCCATACTTATACATCAACAATCATAACCCTCACCCACTAATATTGGGCAGCCATGAAGATATACGATATTCAGAATGCCCTATTACATGCGTTGTTATAGATATGAGTGGAATAAAACATAGGCAAGGTGTTAGCACCATATTCGAAATTTTTGATTATGAGAGATATATGGGGAAAGGACCCTATCGAAGAGTTGATTAGGAAGGCATTTCCCGAGTTGCAAAGGTGTTAAAGGCATCTGTGAGATGACATTCTGATCCTAGGATGAGCGGTGGTAGAAATGAGGTAAAGGGCAATGCAAACCAACGACCGCGATTCAGAATGATGAATATCGATGGTGGAAAAAGCATCTCGAAGATCATAGATGCAGGGTAAAGCAAGATATTGGAATGTGCCAAAGGCATTAAGTGGGATCCATAATAGAGGGTGGAGATTAATCCAAAGAAATATCAATGGCACCAAATCATTTTTCATAGCAAATGTGCTCAGCCAAAGCCACTTTTCCAAATTGCGAAGTGGATTAAGGAGCATAGACAGTTGACGGTTGAGATAGGAGTACAAGCAGATCCCATAAATTATTTTGAGTCCTAGACTAGCAAGGATGCAATCGTGATTTCAAATCATGAAAAGCGGTACATGCTGCAAAGATCAACGGTCAATACAAGGGCAGAGATAGATCTATGGTCATGGTTTATTTCGTAATTGAAACTAGCACAGACGGGGTCAGGATCTCAAATCGCAAAAGTGGTAGGGTCCGCTCATATTGATGGTCGTGCGGAGAGGTCATTCTTGATTGGCGGTAGAAGCCAACCCTCCCATATTGAACTACACACACATATAGTGAGGAATAAATTAGCATAAAGGACCTCACATATCAAAGGCTCAAATAGCACGGGGAAAGATCCACAGTGCAATCTGCATGGAAAGGGCACAGAGATTACACAGTATAGAAAGTTATAAAAGGGTCTACATGGATTTGGAGGGGTTTTTCTTTTCCAAAGCCTCAGAATCACCAAATGCCCTGACCACATACAGAGCACCAGCATGGACAGACCAAAAGACTGTGCTAGAAAATCACGGTAGGCCCCTGATACTCCCTCAGTGCTATATAAAAATGGAAACAATAGAAGTTGTAGATGTAAGAGATAGTACAGAACTAGAGGTCGCATGTCAGAGGGTAGAGGAAAGACTCGTAGATGAGAATGCTGAGATTTTCAATACCATCCTAGTGGGGGAAACCATTGAAGCCGCTAGGGGTAAATTAGAAGTTCTTAAGGACCAAGGTAGTGATACCTGTGGTGTTTTAAAAAAAAAAATCCATTTTTTCTCTGTCAACCAAACCCCCCATTCCCTTGAGTTTGTCAAGTGGTGTGCAGACAATTTCTCTATCGCCAAAGGATTCATTATGAATAGTTCAAAGACCAAAATCCTCTTTTCATTCTAGGCTCCCATCGTCTATAAAACCCTTCACATCCCAAATGAGTTTGTCAATATATCCCAAGAATACTGAGAGGAAAATATCATACATTTCTTTAGAGAGTCTATTGATGAAAATAGGGAAGCCTTCTTGAAGGCTTGTTCAAAACCTAATGGTGAATTCATCAGCCTATCTTACCCCATCGACCTTAGCCAATTTAATGAAGAAACCCAATGGTGTGTATCCCTGGCCAGCCAGTGTTTAGGTCTACATAACAACAGCTATGTCATAGAGTCATTGTTGAGTCTGTTGTTCGTCTTGAGTACTTGTCCTACCAAGCCTGAATTTCAAAGGCAATCTTATCAGTCTTGTTGTCTTAATTTTGATGAATTCCTAGACGAGAACATTCATTCTCATTTAGCAAATTTCCATGGCACCAAAGTATTCAGATTCCAGTCCTTTTTGTTGAGAATGTTTATAGCTTACAACAAAGAATACCTACAAGTGCATGAGTTAGAGATCACTAGTGATATGGCCAAGGACTACTAAAAATTCATGAACCATCTGATGGCCAAAGTGTATGACCTTTTCTTTCAAGAAAAGACACCTACGGTTTTTCCTAAGATGAGGAAAATACTGCAATTGTCTCATAGTGAAAGGAGACTGGTTCCTGGTAGAATTGGGAACAACCATAAGATTGTATGGCTTTGTGCATCGACCCTACATTCTTCTATCTTTTCTAACTACCAAGGTATTCTCCCTGGAATTAATCAAGCAGAGGCTCACTATTGAGGAAGAACACTTTTTGAACTATAAGAAGAGCTCAAATTTGATTTTCCTCTAGGAAGTGGGACAATACACAGTCAGGAGCAGGGTTTCTTTGCCACTGGTTGGAAAATTACTCAAAGACATGGGATTTTCTCTAGAACAAGATGTGAATTACGACCCACATCAAATAATTTCTAAAAGGAGAAAGCCTCATAAGTGCAATCCTTTCGAGCACAGTGAAACACCTGGGCTCAAGGAAGTGGCAAACTGGGATGATTTCCCAAATTCTGCTGCTATGGATGTCAGCATAGGACAAAGCTCTGTCTCACCCCTGCCATGGGTAACTTCTCCCCAAAGGGAATTGTCAAAAGTAGTTGGAATAGTTGGGAATGTCTCATCGTTGGTCAGCTATTCAGGGAGTTCAGTGAAAAGAGGATATCCTGAGCCTATGGAGACTAAAGAGGTAGACACTTCCAGCATGCCCAAAAAGCAAAAAATAGAACAAGAACAGCAGTTAGTGTAGGTTAAAAGGAACAATACAAAGGGGTAGATGAAGAAGAAAAATGCAGGGAAAAAACAAGAACAAGAGGAGCCCAAAGAAGCCAAGTTGCAAATCCAGGAATATGTATTTGATGGACATAATCTAAATAGGCATGCCTCTAAAGAATACTGGCTAGAATATTACTGAGAAAGGGATGATAATACTTTTAAGGAGACATCGGAGCTGTATGATGAGGTAATGCAGTTGCCTTACCCAAATGTGGCATTAAAGATTGTGAGGGATCACGCCAATGACACCCTCATCCTAGCTTTAATGCAGTTGCCTTACCCAAATTGTTGAAATCCACGCTACATATGTCCAAGCTGGAGGCAAGTAAAACAAAAATCTAGATCTATTAAGGAAGGTAAGAGTCAAGAACAAATCCCTCAAGGCCCAAATTAACAATTTTCAAAATGAAGCAATACAAATAGAGGGTCCAGCACCTAAAGGATCTTTGGCTCAGAATTTGCTAAATGAGAAAGAGAAGGAGATCCAGATACTAAAAAAGAAGTTGAAAATCCCTTTTACCCAACTTTCTCAGACAGATGAATTGGCTAAATTTGAAAAGGGGAAAGAGACATTGAAAGCTGAGCTTACAGATTGAAAAGCCAAACTGCTAAAGCTCGAAGAGAAGGAAAAGCAATGCGAAATAGATACCAATCTTTTGAAGGAGAGCGAAAAATAATTAAAGGCTACACTAGTGACAAAGGAAAAAGAGCTTCAAGAAAAGGACATAGAGATTGCAATCCAGCCCATAAGTGTAGTTGGATAAGTAGACACTAGTTCTATTTCTAGAGCAATGTCCCAAATAGGCCTTAAAGATGCAGAGCTTACCAAGTTAAAATAGCAGCTTAAGAAGCTAGAGGAGGAAAAGGAAAAGGAGATTCAAGAAAGGGAAAAGGTGGGGGAGAAACGTCAAGAATTAATACAACAAAATGCCAAATTAAGCCAGTAGGTGATCGGTAAATCAGCCTTGCAAGGGCTATACATTTGATCTAGGATCAAATCATTGTAGAGGCCGACAAATTCAGACCTTATATACATTTCATCACAAACCAAGAAAAGGATTTAACAGAGGCCAAGTAAAAGGTTTCGATGGTTTTAGGAGAAGTGCATAAAAGACCTGTGGTAACAGCAGTAAATGTCATTGCTTTATTAAGCTCCTTGTCTGATGACCTGTCCAGTCAGTACAGTATCCAAAATAGAGTGGCCATCATCTCTGGGGCTAGGAAGGTAATTTATAAACATAGGATATTGGACACTGTACAAGCCAAGATAGATATTATTGAACACAAGGTTAAGGAGGTGATCTGGTTGTTCAGGCCCCTGGTAGACAGAGGGATTCCTTTCTTCTAGGAAGAGAAGGGACCCTTGTTATCTCAAAAGGAGTATTTGGAGCATTTGGTTAACTGTCGATCAGACAACAATAAGTTTCAAGACATGCAACAATCCTTATCGGGAAAGACCATCTGCGATAAGCTAGCCAGTGAATTTGAACTGTTGTTTGACTTTAAAGCCACCTGTGCCAAAGCACCTAAGACCTCGTACCCAGAAACTATGGAACTCAAAGTGCAAGCATTGGACATGGTGGTCGCAACTTTGCCTAGCCCTGACCAAAGGAGGTTGATTCAGCAATATGGGTCGATAAAGTTTAAGACGCAACCATAGAAGTGGAAATGATAGTATGCAAGAAATTTGCTTCGTAGACACAATCCTCCAATGGTCATCTCTCCCAGGACTTTGTACAACTAACACTCACTCAATGGAAGCATAAAAATCTCTTATGAATATTTTCTCTTGCAGTCCATGGTTCATTTTTTAGTTTTTTATGTAATTCATGGCAGACATGTCATATTAGATTTTGTTATAAGTTGTTTTTCAGTTGTAACAAATTTTGATTCCCAAGACATCGAATTGTAAAGTCTCAAATATTATAAATATACCTCCTAGAGAAGGAGAAAGGGTTGGAACTGATGCAATTGTGTAGTGTGCATTTTCAAGAGTTTTTAATAAAGTTGCAGAGCCGAAGTCGGTGTTTTACACAGGGATTCATGTGTTGTTTGTGTTACAGTTCGTTACTTCCTTTCTCATGTGAATGTTTTCTAGTTTATCTCTCCCATTATGTTTTCTCTCATGTCTGAAATAAGTGTATAATAGTTTGGAATTCATACATGCTATGATCCATCTGTTGTTTCAAATATCCACTAAAGATTTCTTCTAAATTTAATACAGAATTCATTTTCCAATGCTCTATGTTGATGGTTTGTTCATGTTCTTATTTTCCACCAGACAATTATAATTTGACTATGATTGAATGGCTATATTTCCTTTGTGTTGAAATCGCCTGCATAAGTTCTGTTCATTTCTGTTACACTTCTTGACTCCATCTCCCAATGGTTCTATGTCCTGTTTCAACCATCCTTTCAAACAATTCATAATTTCACTTATACATATATGGCATTGTTGGTATTTGGTGAGAGATCCCTCTCGGAAGAGCAGAAGGCCAGTTCTCTCTTCAAAAGTGGTTCTTCTATTACCTAGGAGCGATCCTTCCGCAACCTTTGGTTCAATTCCAGTGCTAACATAGGGAATATAGGAAATTTTGTTGCTTGAGCCAGTAAATGAATAATAGAACCAATTCAAGAGAGGCCTAGATGATTGCAGCTAACTTCCAGCAGTGGTGCATTGTTGTAGCTAAGTCTATTGCAATCGTATTTGCCGCAGCCATGTCTGTTGCAACCCACATGGAATGGTGACCCTTGGTTGGCTCTGCGTGTATAGACGGGAATGGAAATTCAAAGCTGATAGTGTATGCTCATATCCTCTCTGGACCACTTGGGATGCTACACCCGTAATCTCTCATAGCTTGCACTATCTTTGTGAAATCATAATGAGTTAGCATAATGCAAGAAGCAAAGTCCTGATTATAATAATAATAAGCATTAATAAGATGAAACAATAAATAATCATACTTGTGAAGATTCAGGGCTCAAGTGAGGAAAGAATGTATGTTTGGTGCATAAAATGGAATAAGACAAGACAAATAGGGTATAAGGGATGTGGTTAAAAGGGGCATTTTGGGACCCAACATCTCCCCCCAACTGCTCTATTGCATTTCCTCATGCAACAACCTCTATTACTCTAAATCATAATCTGAAATTGTACCTCACTCATGGAGAGATGAAAAGTTGTAGGAGGACTCAAGTGACTCCCTCCCATCTAGATATCCATTATGGGAAAACCAATATTTCCAACACTGCCTTTCTTCTACTTTTGTTAGTGAAAAATATTCCCTATACAGTTTTGTTGGCCACCAAATAAGTGGGAATTTAAATTTAAGTCCCAACTAGTTAGCTCCACATTTCCTCATACAATCGACGTACCCTTCAACCCTAGGGAGAGCCTATTTAAAATTCTTGAAGCAATAAGGGTCCCTTTTCTTAATTGATGAAGGTGAATCCTACCACCTATGCTTATTTCCCTCCAAAGTTGAACATTGTTGTCTGGAAATCTGGATAACACAAGTGGAGATTACTTTCTCTTGAAACTCGACCATTTGTTGAGTCTGGATGGGAGATTTAAGCCTATGTGTTTTATTATTACGAACAAGGTGAGGGGATTGAGGTTCACACTGAATCCAAAGATTGGAGTGAGCCTCATTATGAGAACTTGTCTGAAATTAATCCTCCCATTGCACATGGTTGCTGAAAAAGAATCAAAATCCTTAAGCTAGAAATCACCTAGGTGAGGAGTAGGGTTTGAATGTCGGTCTAATGGGAAAACCATTTCATGTAAATAAAGCTCACAAAGAAGATTCTGCTCGGTGAAGCTACTTTTCATAAAGGTTTCCAAAAAATGGTCTGAAGATGCTACTTCATAAGGTCTCCCTTCTTTTAGTCCCTTCATCTTAAACCAAGTGAATTGTTCATATAAAAACATAGGATAAGAGGGAGATGGAGCTCTGGAGCTCATCGATTCTCGGGAGATAATGTACAATTGGTCTTTCTCCTTTTGCATGGACTTGAACTTTTTCATCTCCTTCAATTATTTCTCTACTTCTTCCCAATAGTACTTCTGGAATATTAGCTCTTCTGCCCATATTTCCCTCAATTCACTAATAGTCTTCTTATGTTGAACAATGGGAATCATTCCTTGCTGATTTCTATCCACCTCACTTTTCCATTTATTCACTTATATTTTCAGAAGTGAGAGTTCTTCTATTAGACCTTGAATCTTTTCCTCTCATGCATCCTTCTCCTCATCCGAATCTAAATTGACAAATTCTTGGGAATATTGCATCCATACCTTATTATCCAATGTTTCATCTTGATTGTTCTAGATCGGAAGTGAAACAAATTCATCTTCTACTAGTGGTTCAACAACTTCTTCCTGCAAGTGTACCATTTGCAAACAATTCTAAGGATGTTGGTTCTTATGTGATAGCACCTTCTTCTCAAAACCTCTCATTTTCAACTTCAACAACCAATGGTGAAGATGTTGGTTCTTATGTGGCAACATCTTTCTATGTTCCAGTATTAGTATCTTCTTGAGTTTCGGCTGGAACTTCTTGATTCGCGGTTGTGGCTTCAACAGGGGGCTGTAGAGATGTTGGTTCTTGTGTAATAGCTTCCTGTTGTTCGAGATCCTCTGGAAACTTGGGTTGCTCTTGAGTTACTTCCATATCCCATGATAGATGAGGTTGGTCCCTAATTATTTCAATGTTCCTAGATAGATGAGAATGGTCCCCAAATGTTTCAGTGTCCCCTGATGGCTAGGACTACATTTGTTCATCTTTTCCTAATTCCACATCAAGTATTATGTCCACCGCAAGCTCAATTACCCCTAGTTGAATGGGAGTATCAGCAAGGTTTTTTGAGGATGTTGGCTCTTATGTGACAACATCCTAATCAACTTCAACATTTTCCTGTTGTTGAAGTTCTCCCTCCACTAGTTATATGTCCTGAGATTGTTCTAGGGTCATAGTAAGGACTTCTAGGTTCAGGTCAGAGATTGTCTCAACCTCTAGATCACTCACTTCCAATTGAGTTGCAGCTTCAACAAACATTTCCAGGGTTTTTGGTTCTTATGTAACAACACCCTATGGCTGGGCCTGAAATTGATCACCTTCCCTTACCTCTAGCTCGGGGATCCTTTCCACTTCTGGTTCTTCTTTATCTCTCAATTCTCCCGCAGATGTTCTTCTCTCTTCTCCAACTATCTGTGTGGGTTTTTATGCCACAAATGCATGTACTGTGACTTTGTATCCTTATTTACTAAATATTTCTCCACACTCATGGAAAACTACTTTTTTTCATTCATCACCTCCCTCAGCCGAAAGTGATCCTTCAATCTGATCTATAGCTTCCACAAGTGTGTGCAATCTCCTTTCCACCTGTTTTTGACATTCTCTTCCATATTTCCACTTCCTTTTGAAGCACTTGCACCTCTTCCTTCAACAGACCATTTTCAAATAGAAGTCCCTCAATTTTAGGTTCCTCTACAACAGGTTCTTGTGGGGGGCAGCATTTTCCTTAGGTCTAAAGATGGGAAATTCAATGTTTGCTTCAATATTTGCCCATTTTTCCCACGATGCTTCTACTACTGCGATTGCTCTAGTTCTCCTTCTTCTCGTTGACCTTGATGCTTGCACCTCCTCCTTTGATCTTCTTCTCTTCTTTTTTGGTAGAGGGGATTCCAATTCTGCTGCTGATGTAGAAGGAATGTTTCTTATTCTAGCATCTTCTTTGGTCTTTTCCATCTCTGTTTCCTCTTCGATAAGAGTTCCCATCCATTCTAGAGAAGATTCAATGGTGAAAACCTCTACATTTTATTCTTTCATCATAGCTCCTATAGCTTCAAATTCAACTGTTGCAGCATCCAATGCTGCTCCAACTTCAGCTTCAACTGACTGAGCTCCCAAATCCTCTATCCCTTCTGTAGGTTTTGTTGTTGCTACATCCTCACCTAATTATTCTTCTTGTTTATCGAATTCTGTTTCATCCCCTTCTTCCTGATCATCTAATTCTACCTCATCTACCCCCCCAACTGAATTGGAGGGAATCTGGTCCTCTTGTTCTTCTGCCATTCCCCCCAACTGGGTTGGTGCCTCCTCTTCTTTCTGTGTTTAAACACCCCTCAAGAGTGCAGGTGCTTCATACTCTATTGGAACACCAGGAAAAAGTACAGGTCCCTAGTTTATTTGAGGTTGGCCAGTAAACTGCTCCCAGGTTTGGTTTCTTTGAGCTAAATCCCTTAAGATGAGCAATTTAATCAGGCTATGATGGTTAAAGTATGAGTATGGGTGTCTGGACGATTTCACAAATCCCACTATATGATGCAATTATTTAAATAGATAAAAGGGCATATTGATTAAATCCCTATGGCGTAAATGAGACAGTAAAGGGAATTCATAGAAATACCCAGTTTGATATCTACCTTCACATGTAATGTACTTCTTTAAAAAGATCGTCACTTCATTCTAGGGATGAGGTAGTGACTGTAATGCTATCCCCCTCTTTGCTTGGTGGACCTATTCACCAGCTAGCAAAAGCTCCTGCATTGTAGCATCATTTTGAATTCATCTTCCAAACTAGGTTCTTCCACTTTGAGGAAGGCTCGTGACCTCTGCTACAATCTCCTCAGTAACTTCTATATGTAAACCCTTGGCCTCTAAATGGGTTTTTATGAGATTCAAAGTGAACTATAGATCTGTTTCACTGTAAAAACCACTTAATCATTGGAAAAACTTAGTCCAACCAGCAAATGTGAAGATGGAAAAAAACTCAGCATTTCTACGCAATTCCTGCATGTTTGTGGGTTTGTGTTTGGCTGGGATACCCATGGTTCCTTTCCTTTAGAATGCTGGTATCAGTTCAATAATTTACAAGCCTAGTAATAGAGGTTACAGCACAAAGTAATGCACGAATAGCTGATGTTGGGGTTGAGCAAATTAGGAAATTTAAGACAGTCAAAAGCAAGGAATCATTAGTAAGATTTGGCCCCAAATTAGGAAAAAGTTAATGGCCATGAGATAAGCTCGAGTACCCATAGGATCATGCGGATGGAAATTTAACGAAGCATGGGTATAATGACAGCTATAAAAAGGCGAGCAGGATTATATTTGTCAAATCTACTTAATGCTTAATCATGTAAATAATTGGAACCGTAACTTAGCAATTATGTGATAATCCATGACTTCCCGAGATAATAGAGTGTGTCAAGTGCTGCCATCAATTTTAAACATAATTGCATGCATGCTGCGACGATGTTCCTTCTGGTGAGCCAAAAACTATCTTTTCAATCTTGACGGAAACATAATTGAAGTCATGAAGTAAGTCAAAATCAACAAAATCATGGGCGGCAGAAATCTTGTACAATTCTGGAGGATTCGAAGCCCTTCTGTGGATAAATCTCGAGGATTCGCAGCCGTGAATAATAGGAAAATTCTACGAAAATTGGTGGAGTTGTAGTCATTAAAAAAAGAAAAGGTCTGCTAGAATTGGTGGAGTTGCAACTGCGCAAAATGGAAAAATAGGCAAGTTTTACAGAGTCGCGGCTGTGCAGAACAGAAAAATAGGAAGTTTTTACAGAGTCGCAGCTGCACGGAACGAAAAAATGGGCAATTTTTTATGGAGTTGCAGCTGCACATAATAGAAAAATAGGTAGTTTTTACAAAGTCACAGCTACGCAAAATGAAAAAATGGGAAGTTTTTAAAGAGTCACAGTTGCACAGAACAAAAAAATGGGCAGTTTTTACGAAGTCGCAGCTGCACAGAACAGAAAAATGGGAAGGTTTTTATGGAATCGGAGCTACATGTAACGGAAAAATAGGAAGTTTTTATAAAGTCAGAGCTGTGTGAAATGGAAAAATAGGTAATTTTTACGTAGTCACAGCTGCACAAAACAGAAAAATAGGCAATTTTTACGGAGTCGCAGCTGCACGGAATGGAAAAATGGGCAGGTTTTACAGGATAGCAGCTGCGCAGAACTGTTCATCATTCAAATTATTTTCTTCTTCGTGGAGCTTTTTCCAAAGTAGGAATTTAGATCAGGAGTTCACAGTCATCAGACCCAGTCATGACCATTGCTCCTTAAGTTAATTCCTGCACAGATTCTTCAAAAAAAAATGATCAAGCACAAAGGAAAACAAAGCAAGAAGAAATAAAAACAACAAACATCAATTTATTTATGTACAAAATTTATTTGTGTGGAAATCACAGTGACTTTCTAAATATTGATAGGGGTAGAGAAGGATCCATTCCCTTGTGCTAACTGGTATCCCAGATTAGCTGCAACCTTTGAAATAAACGCGTCCTTTGGAATTGGTTTGTGGTACAGTCGCAACCTGTGACCATTAACAAATAATGGTGTATGGTTTTCGTCAATGGTGACCAGGTGGACTATACCATTATCAAACACTATGTCTATCTGATATGGACCCAACCATCTTGTGTGCAGCTTACCTTTGAAGTCCCTTTTGAACCTTAAATCGTATAATAATTCCCAATATCCTTCATAGAAGACTTTATTTTTGATGAATCGATCATGCCATTTGGATCGCTGCTGCTGAATCAATGTTGCTTGATCCACTGCAACTATACATTTTTCATCAAGTTCATTTAATTGATTTAGTTTACTTCTATGTGCCTCTGTTACATCCAAGTTTACATCCATGTCCATCCTCAAAGTCTTGATTGCGAATTCGATAGGGAAGACAACACTCTTACCATACACCAAGTCATAGGGGGAGAACCCTATAGTACTGCCCCAAGTAGTGTGATATGGCCACAGTGCTTCTGAAAGCCTGTCATCCTAGTCTCTGTGATGGCTTCTGACTTTTTTAGTAAGGATGGCTTCAATAAATTTATTGGTACTTTCTACCTAGTCATTGGCCTGGGGATGGTAAGGTGAAGTTATCCTATGCTGACTATGTTACTTCTGTAGCACAGCTTCAAATTTATGTGACACAAACTGTGGTCCTCCATCTATGATTATTTCCTTGGGTACTCCAAAATGGGTGAATATTTCCCTATACAGGAAGTCTATTTCAGGATGGTCATTGGCTTTCACCAACACCACAGCCTCCACCCATTTTGTAATGTAGTTAGTGAAAAATAAAATGTAAACTTTATGCTTCGAGGAAGGGTTGATAGGTCCAACAAAATCTAAGTCCCATATTTCAAAGGGTTCAACCACCAACTATGGTTGCAAAGGAATTTCATCCAATCTGTTAGGTTGTCCCATTCTCTGACAGCTATCATAATCCTAGACTTATTTATTCACATCCCTGAAAACTGTTGGCTAATAGTAACCCATTCTTAACACTTATGAACTATCCTTTTATCTGCAAAATGTCCTCCACATGTTTCATCATGATATGCCTTCAAGCTATGGAAGACTTCATCCTTCTTAACACATCTTCTAATCTCAAGATCAGGACCTGTGTAGAAAATATGACCATCTATCCAACAATACCTACATTAGAGGAATTTTGGGGTATAAAATGGGCCTCCTAAGGAAAATAATAAAATAATAGTTAAAATAATAAAATAATAGTTAAAATAATAAAATAATATTGATTAATTTTGGAGGAAGAAAGAAAAAAACTACTTTTTGTGTTCGTATTTTCAACATATATCCCTATGTTTTTACTCAAATTTCAATCGGGAGATCTCTTTGGATGCGGAATTTGATTCTGCATCCAACGAGTACCCACACTGCATACTTTTGACGGACCCCGCTACCCCAAAAACAAGAAATATCATCATCATGTTTTTTCAGGTATTTCTTGTTTTTGGGGTAGCGGGGTCCGTCAAAAGTATGCCGAGTGGGTACTCATTGGATGTGGAATTCTGCATCCAACGAGCTCTCCCGATCGAAATTTGAGTAAAAACACAATGAGATATGTCGAAAATACGAACAAAAAAAGTAGTTTTTTTTAATGAAAAATATGTCAATTCAACCATTATGGTTGACTTATTTTATTGAAATTCTATTGGTTCTTGAATTCCAAATCACAAAAACTTATTTTGGCACATTTTCTTATAAGGCCCATTTTAGACCCCAAATTTCCTCTAATGGCACTTTGTTGAATAATTTTCCTTTTCTTCCTTTTTGGTAAGTGTGTCGAATGCTTTCCTGCAGCCAAGTAGTTAGCAACATATGCATATCAAGGGGAATGAGATGAAACTACAAAATAAATGTTCATCTGGGAAAGAATGTTCAACTGGTAAGCTGTCATCATTGTTAGAAAAATGAGATAAAAAATCAGCAACAACATTTTCTTTCCCAGGTCTTTCAACAATGGTAATGTCGAACTCCTATAATAACTACAGCCATCTAGTTACCCTATCATTTGTAACTGGTTTTTTCATTAAATACTTGATGGATGAGTGGTTAGAGTGTACAAAGGGGGGATATCCACTAATGTAATGACTGAATTTGTTAATGGAGTAGACAATGGCTAAAAAATCTTTCTCTGTAATAGTGTAATTGAGTTCAACAGGAGCCAAGATTTTACTGATGTAGTGAATTGCATATGGTTCTTGGCCATCCTGTTGTCCCAACACTGCTCCAATGGCAGTGTTAGAGGCATCTAAATGAATGTGGAAAGGTAGAGCCCAATTGGGCCCCCTTAAGATAGAAGCTATAGATAGCCTCTTCTTAAGTTCAGTGAATGATGTTTGGCATCATCATTCCAAATAAACTGTACATCCTTCATCATTAAAGTAAATAAAGGATAAGCTAGTTTGGAAAAATTTTCTATAAATCTCCTATAATAACTAGCATGTGCTAAAAATATATGTACCTTTTTCTGTGTTCCAGGAGTGGGTATATTTTCAATTACCCTAATTTTGGATGGATCTACCTGGATACCATTAGCAGATATAAATTGCCCCAGCACTACATCCTCGCTCATCATCATATGGCACTTTTCAGTGCTCAAATATAGTTGGGTCTGCTCACAGCATGTTAAAACCTTCTCTAAGTTTTTCAATGCCTCCTAAAATTCACTTCCATACAGGGTAAAGTCATCCATGAAAATATCCATACTGTCATTGACCATCTCCGAAAAGATGCCAATCATAGCTCTCTGAAAGTTGGTTGGTGCATTGCACAAACCAAAGGGGAGTACCCTATATGCAAAGGTACCCCAGGGACAGGTGAAGGTGGTTTTGTCTTGGTCCTCAAGAGAAATCTGGATCTGATTGTAACTGCTAAACCCATCCAGAAAGGAGAAGAACTTCTTCCCAAATAGGGTGTCAAGTACCTGAACGATGAAGGGTAGAGGAAAGTGATATTTCTGTGTTGCCTTGTTTAACTCTCTGTAATCTACGTAGACTCTCCATTTCCCATTCTTCTTGTGTACTATCGTGAGTGGAAAAACCCACTCGTTATTTGAGATCGGGTATATAAACCTTTCTTCCAAGAGTTTTTGAATTTCCTCCTTTATAATGTCCCTAATATTGGGGTTCATCCTTCGTTGTGGCTGGAACACAGGCTGAGAGTCACTCTTGATATAGATGTGGTGGGTACACAAATTAGAAGGGATACCCTTCATATCCATGTACTCCCAGGAAAATGCCCCCTTATTCTTTTTCAAGAGAGTGATCCAACGTTCATGTTCATTAGGAGCGAGATTTGGATTGATATTCAATGTTTTTCCCGGCTCTATATCAACTGGAACAATTTTAAAAAATTTCAACACTGGAATTATGTGGGTGTCACTGACTAATGTCTCCTCTATGATATTTTCTTGCTCTTCTTCACCTAGAGTACTATTTAGGATCTGATAAATTTGTTTGTTGACAGAAGTGGGATCACTGATGAAACTATTAATGGCATCGTCCTCTATTTCATCCTTAAAAGTCAAGTCCTTCCCTATTGTTAGCAGTGGTTGAATGCCCTCCTCTTCCTCTAACTCCATCCATAATCAAGTTTTAGCTTCTAGACTAGGTTGAACTGGAGGATACAGGGTCAGGTTCTTTGTTTTGGTCCCATCTGAGATGATCATAGACCTTGAACGGCAGCTGATGCAAGAATTTGTTGTGGCCAACCAGGGTCTTCCTAGGATCAGTAGGTGTCCCCTTAGCTCCAACTTAGGTTGTAAAACCAAGAAGCTAGCAGGATACTCCCATGAATCAACTGATATGACAAGATCATCCATGATTCCCTCAGGTTTGATAGTGGACCTGTCAGCTAATTCTAGAATGGTAGGGGTTGGCCTAAGATTGGTGAGCCCAAGTTTTCGTATAGTTTCTATGTTCATAACATTAATGGCTGGACCTAGATCTACTAGCAGATTCTGTATCTTTGTGTTCCCAATATGCACTGTGACAGTAGGGTTCCCAGGGTCATCATATTTGGCCAGGAGATTTTTTCCCATTATTAATTCAGATAGTTTCCCTATGACATGGACAGTGGGAGGATATCTGGGTTTTCTACTTAGTTTTCTTACACACAAGTCTCATACTGTTTTGGCATAAATAGGCACATTGTGGAGGACCTGCAACAGTGGAATTTTGACATATCCTAAGAGGTTAATATGAGGTTGTTCCACCACTTTCTGTAGTGTTGTCCTTTCCGGATATGGCGGTTCTATAATCAATTGTGTACGTTGTGTTTCAATATTTGTTTCTCTGTGTGTTTTAGCTAGTGTCTCGGTAGGACTCTCAGCATCCTCAATAATGGGGACTGCTGTGTGGGATGGGTATTGTTGGTTCATTCTTTCTTCAGACATAGAGGATGGAACATCCTCAATGACTGCAGGCTCCACTACTCTCCCTGATCGTAAGTGTATGTCATTACAGGGAATTGGAATAATGAGGTAAGTGGGCATGTTGGTAGTCTCAAACTGGTGGACTTCTTTATTGTTTGGGTTGGGGTTAGGTTGAGCAAGCAATTGCGGTCATATAGGCATATTAGGTGCAGAATTGTTCTGGAGTTGCAGCTACGACTACTGGTACTGCTGGTATGGCTGAGGGTATTGTTGAGGAGGGTATTTTTGGTGTGGCAACTATTGAGGAGATTGGCTATTGGGAAATTTGTTTCTTGGATGGGATTTCCTCCACCCAAGGCACCAAGGATTATGTTGGCTTGGTGGTTGTGTATAGGGGTTCTAGGAGTTGAAATTTTGCATAGGAGGTTGAGAAGGATGCCATTGATGGTTGGAATAAGGTGAAGTAAATTGTATATTCATGTGATGCATATTATTCAAAAATGGAAATGAGTCTAGAGTCATACCTTGGTTTCGAGGTTGCCAAGGCTTTTCTGTGCAATGAAGTAGGTTGGTTCCACGTCAGGAGTTGATTCTTGTAGAACTTCCTTCACTTGAGGTAGTGAAGGGCACTCCTTTGTATCATGGTTCAGTTCACAAAGCTGGCACACTTCCATCTTGTCGAGTGGACACTCCTTTAGGGGATGCTTCTTCCTACATCTAGGGAAGAATACACTTAGTGTTAGGTCTTCTACTACTTGCTTCTGCTTCACCCTTAGGACATCTATTTTTGAGGAGATGGAGCTCATCATCTCTGTTTTGAAGTTCTCGAGAATATTTCCTATTTCTGCTTGGGTGGATCCTCCATTGGATGAATTATGTGTTCTATCGAAGGCATCTCGTTCCAATTTGTCTTGTTTATTGATCCTGGAGGATCCTTTGGAATACCTTCTGCATAATTCAATAATGTTTTCAAAAGATTCTTTCGAGATATCTCCCTTTTCCATCAAGTTCAACATACCTAAGTAGCCTTCCCTAATCCCACAAAGTAGGATTATCTTGAGCACATCTAGCCCCATATTAGTCTGTCCATCCCTTTGCAATTGTACATGATCCTTTCAACAAAATATTCCAGAATTTATTCATCATTTTGTACCATCTTAAACAACTCTTCTCTTTTATCTTTAGTGTTGCAGTACTCCTGGTATTTATCCAAGAACACCTATTTCATTTGATCCCATGTGGTGATAGTTTCGCCACCCAGGCTCATGAACCATCATAGCGCATTATCCTTCAAAGTGGTAGGAAAAGTTTTAACTTCTATTCGCTGGAAGTGTAGTCGTAGCTGTGATAGAGAATGTCAAACTCGAAGAGGAATTCATATGGATCCTCTGTGGCTTTCCCATGAAAATGAGGTAATACTGATGGTGATATGTTTTTCATGGGGGCTTGTCCAAATAGTTGTCGAATGGGGAACTAGAGTGTAGCAATTTTTCCCTCCTGCAGGGAATCACCATCATTGTGATGGTTCTCTCCCACCTCTTCTTCATAGTCTTTTGGTTCATGTCTATTATTCATATTTTCCTCTGTTCTCTCCTCTCTGTGCTTCCTCTGGCCATCCCACTTCTGATGAAACTATGTTCACTCCTCCTTTATCACCTCCTTCACTTTAATGTGATAAATCACGTCTCGATCAGCCATTCCCACAGCACTAACTCTATCTTCCTCCACAGGGACACCTGAGGGTGTCGCAGCTCCTCCTGTGTTCTCCACTGTGGAAAATGATGCTTCCACCTGGGGAGTAATTGACTTCTTCTGATAGAGGATCCTTAATGGCGAGGTCCAAAAGAGGAATTGGCACCAATCATAAATCTATATAGAATCACTGTTGGGGCTTCTTAACACTGTCTCCAACACAACTCAGAAATCACAAGGGACATAACCTATTTAGGTCCCTCAAGTAGACTCATCAATGTGTTATAGTTAGGTGACATCCAGGGTCTTCAACCAAATACTACATGAGCCAATACCCTGTATGAATCTCAACAGTGTGATGATGTAGCTGGAGTTGAGCATGTGAGAAACAAGCATCCCAAGAGGCACTAAGGACTCCTCTCAAATGGTCCAAGGAACTCATCAATGAGGTTAATGAAACCAAGATACAGGGGCCTCTGGGTCTATCCTCTAGAATATGTGTGTTGTCATCGATAGAGGGAGACCTGCCCCTAGTCAAAGAAATGGTGTTTCCTTGACCCAAAGCGCGAGGGAGATAACCGAAAGGTGTGAGACAATCTGCGGACTGACCCACTGAATGGGGGGGGGAGGGGGAGGGAAAGAAATGAATAGGGGCAAGGGGAGTGTGGTAGACTCAAACTTCCTTTGTTCAGAGTATGACGGCAGGGTGGACCAGGAAACAAATGAAACTGACTCGTGGGAAGGGGATCATAGCTGTAATACTGGGGATGTCACTGCAGATGGGAAATACTTGGAGGAGGTAGACACTTTTGATATTAATGGGATCCAAGGAAGACACATTGCAAAGTACTATGAACAAAGGCAACCCAATGTCAGAATACTACCAAACTATTTTTTGTGGGGTGGTGTTTAGAGACACCATTGTGGTACGATCTCGTGGATTTTTGGCGAGCCCGAGAAGGTAAATGCTCGATGGTTCTTTCAATTTTAGAGATTCTGAAAGCACAAAGAATACTCCACTGGGGGCTCTTTCTTGTTGGTAGTCTCCCATGCATGAAAAAGGATATTTCTCATTGGTAGTCTCCCATGCACGAAAAAGGATAAAAGTATACATAGGAGAGGTCGCCCATCCTGGAGGGGATGAGAGACTTCTTTGCCGTTGGTAGTCCAATCAAGATGGAAAAGGTTAAACCTATACTAACTGAACGGTCATTCAAATACTTTTATGAGCATGAATGAAACCAAATTTTCTCGGGAATCTTTCCTTAATGAGAAGGCTAGAAAAGAGCTTAACAACAACCCATGGTGAGATTTTTCGTAAAGTGCGACCCTTCTGCCCGAGAAAGCATAAAAGTATGTAGAGGGGAACGGTCTTGGCTTGAATACACCAAGGTGGTCCTTTTCATTTGATGGTCTACATAGTCCACAAAAGGAGGTAAGTGAGATGATGTAGACGCCCTTTCCTATACTTTAGCGAGCTGGAAAGGAAGCAGCTACGCTCAGAAATATTTTCATTGTTTGTAGGAGTCAGAAAAGAGCTTAAACAAAATTCTAGTATGGTCAACTGATTGCGATGGCATAGGTGGTGCCCCATGTCAGGATAGTGGACAGTGGTCCAAAGGTCATCCATGTAGTATGGACAGAGCAAATAGCTCTCATACATACCAATACATGTGCGGGATAGATCGCGGTAGAGGCTCACAAGTCGGTGCGACAGAGGCATGCAAACCGAGGCGGCTCTCAGACAAAGGTCAGGAGAGCATGTGTGAGTTGCGAAGGATGGACTTGACTACATTTGATGTGAGTACAAGTCCAGGGGAACTTATATGCCAAATACGTACAAGAAAAATAAATTGTTTTATGGACAATGTTCCAAAGGTCCGCGTAAGGTGCGGTGGATGGAGAAGACAACTATGTGTTAAAATACAAAACAAGAATAAAAATGGTGACCCTTAATGGGCGGTGGCCCCAGAACCCACATGAGTGGTGGAAGGCAAGAGTGATGCAAGTACAGGTCCATAGACACTTACATCGCCACAATGTTCCTCGTAAATCGAGGTAACTTCCGGGAAGCGGGCCTGAAAATTATTTGTTAAACATGAGACGATGGTCTCATAAGGAGATGTAAATTTGGGCCCGGAGGTGTGAGAGGTGTCTCGAACAGGCTTCAGGTGACTTTGCATTAGCAGCTAATGGTGCTACCCCTGACTTGTGCTAAAAAATGTTGAAAAACAAGAAAGGGAAAAAACTACACTATAAGAGACTCATAGTGGTTATATCAAGAATAGACTCTCTTAAGGTGGAGCCCATTGCATGGCTTCTTTAAGAGTCGACCATCTGAGTCATCGAAGAGGTGTGCCCCCTTACCAAGATGAATCTCATTGGCAAGGTGGGATGAAAAAAATCTAGTCTATTATGGGAAGAACCAATTCCACACTATGGTTTAAAGGGAATGGGGTAAAACCAAAGGCGGTCTTACATATATCTCCGTCATCGCGTAAGTGGTGTCGGGATAGATCAGGTGGATCTTCCATAGCCGATGAGGTGAAAGGGAAACTGGTGCTAGATATCATGAAAATGGCATTGGTTATGGCTTTGGTTTCCTTGCCCCCAGTCTCTGTTAGAGGAAGAGGGGCAGACCTGGAGATAGGAGGAGTCTTTGATGGACCTAGAAATAGGTGAAACATCATCACAATTGGATGGACATGAGTCAACACATCCTGGGGTCTTAGAGGTAGGGTAGGTGGTTGAAGGTACCACACAAGATATCCTAGTATGAAATCCTGGAGATTGTGGGTTTCCAAGATAGACTTACTCATGATCTTGGATGGTAGGAAAAGGAAAGGGAAAAAGATCGTGTTGATCGGAAATGAACCCCAATGTTTCCCTGGTAACTGAGGTTGAGGTTGCAACTGAGTTTGCAGTTGTGGTTGGGGAAACAACGGAAGAGACAGGTCTGATGGACCATTAGTGATGGTGGAGACAAGAGGATTGGTAGAACTGGACATCATGTAAATGGACATGGTGTCTAAAGAAGGAGGTGGGGAGTGAACTTCTTCGATCAAAGTGATCTCAGATTCAAGGGAATGTTGTCGAAGGTTGGCTAAAGCCATTCAGAACTTAGAAAAGTCTTGGCAATGGTGAGAGTAATGTCCATACAAACCACAGAGGGTGCAAGCATGGTTTGTTCTTAGTGACTTGTTTCTGACTATTGGCATGGTTGGGAGTTCAACCACAGGGAGGTTTTCGGTTGTGTCCATGGCATCAAAATGTGCACGGATCACTAGAATTTTAGGGCAATTCTGAGTTGGGTGGCCTTGTTGTTCACAGACAACACAAGGAGGGATCTGCTGAGGTTCTATGGTGGCTTTGGCATTCTTTCCCCTTGCGCGTTTCGGGTGGGGTGATGCGGGTGCAGGTATGGTGGTTGGATTTTGAGGGTCATGTGGAGGGTGAGACTCGACTGTAATGGGTTGCATCAAGGTTAAAACAACCTAGGGCATTGGTGGTTGAGCTGGTGGATCAAGAGACCACACCGGCATTCCCAATGTAAAGTTAGGTAGGCTCAAGGTGGCCATTATTGGTTTTCTCATGACACCAGGTGGAGGAAAGAGAAAGGGAATCATATGGACTGGAGATGAGCCCAGATAACTCCCTGATGGTTGTATGTGGGGGTGAGGTTGTGGTTGTGGCTATGCATAATGATACTATTGTGAATGATTTTGTGGTTGTTATTGGTGTTGCGGCTGCGGACGGTGTTGTGGTGGGGGTTCGAGTTGTGGCTATGCTTGTTGTTTGGGTACAATGGTGCTGGATGAGACCATGCACAAGTCCGTAGTCTCATTTTGTGTCAGTGGCAGTGACACTAAGGGGAAATGAACCATCATGGTGGTATCAGAAAACAACCCAGGGCCCACATTCAATAATGGGGAGGCTAGTGTGTTTTCAACCATGGTGTTGATTGTAGGGACAACATTGGCATGTGTGGTCATCCCTTGTGGCTCAATGGTGGTGATGGTAGGGATAACGTTGGTGGGTTTTGTTAACCCTTGTTGATCATGATAAGTGAGTTGATCAACCATCACAATCTTCCCTTCATGGGGGAACATCATGAGATGGAAGACAGTTGATGCGACCACTTTCATGGCATACATATAACTTCTTATGACGAGAAGGTTATAGTCCAGTTGAGCATTGACAACCTCTATGTCAATCAGAACTGTCTTCCCAGCTAATGTGATGGGGACATGGGGGAGGATTCCTTAGGCTTTAGTGGGATGGCCATCATAAGCCCATAGAGTTGTGGAGGATGGTTACAGAATTGGTGATCCAAGTTTCTTCCAAGATAGGGTAGACATAACGCACGTAGATTCCCCCTCATCTACTATGCACCGGTGCACAACCAAATTTTGGATAGACACCGGGATTTGGAAGGTGATAGTGGATGGCATGCACAGTTCTCCATTCTGTGTCTTGAATGTGATCAACTTGGAGTTGGAGGGGTCTACGGCCCCAAGGGCTGCTAGTAAGGATTTCCGCTACGTTGGGCATATTTTGAGTACCTCAAGAGTGGACATGGCCATTGGTGTTTGGGCCAAATCATCCACGATGCTATAGCTGACTGTAGCTCTAGCCGTGTCGTTATTGGCAACTCGATGTATGGGGGGTGGGGGAATGGGGGTAACTGAAGAGGTAGGTTGACTGTTTTAGACGTTGATGCCGCTGATGTGTCAGTGGGTTCGATGGTGGTTCCATACTATTTTAGTCTGGTTTGTAGGTTGACCTCTTTAGTCGTCATGGCTAGTAGGTGGTGAACACCTATTTCGGTCGTGGGAGGTGCCTTCGGAGCATTGGGATTGGGTTGGGGAGGGGGTGCAGTTGCCACCAACCCTTGGACTGGTAGTGGGTTCTGGAGCACCATAAGAGGAGGTCCTTGTGGTGTTGAGTTGGGTTGGGCTTGGTTCGTAGTGTTGGTGGCCTGTTGAGCCTCATTCCAAATGGCCTACTTAGCGTGACCCATCAGGAGACACTCAAATTTGTAGTGCATGTAGACCTCACAGAATGTGCACAGTTGGTTTGTGCGCAATGGGGCGTTGCGTCTTGGTGCATTTGGTCATGGGGGGTTTTGGGTGGGTTGGTTTGCTGCAACATTATTGGGAGGGTTTGGTTGTTGACTGCCTCCCTGTGGTTGGTTATTGGCTTAGTTCCGGGGCCAATTATTTCTATCTTACCCTTGTTGATTATTGGGGGCAGATTGGTAGGGACAGTTTTTTTGTGCAAATACGTGTCCCAACAGAGCAGGTGGAGTAGGGGCGAGGGATTGAACTGCTTATATAGGTGGTACATAATAAATTTGGGTCGGTGGCGATACCACAAATGTGGGAATTTACCCTACATACTGTTGTGTTGGCCATGCCAAGGCCTGATCCTGTTGCGTTGGTGCAAGTTGTGCATAGGAAGTTGTTTCTCCAGAATGGGACATCATTCTGGCATAGTCTGGAGTTTGGTTTTGGTAGGCAACACTAGCAATGTTGCTTGGTTGTGGTGGAACTGTAGGTGGTGTCAAATGGTGTTGTGGCTATTGGGATACCGATCCTATGATGTCGTCTGCAGCATGAGATGCCCCCAGTGCATCCCGGTAGGAGGTACCCGGATGGAGAGCATCTAGAATGATGGTGTAAAGGTATCCAGACTGTGCATAGATTAGGTCAAACTATTGGGATTTCAATATGGCCTCCTCTTCGGATTGGGGACATTCGGATGTGACGTCCTTTGCTATGGGTGGGAGCAAGGTTTTGAGAAACCAATCCAAAAATATCCTGTCATCAAGTTGGATCTTGCACAAACTATGACGTCATCGCCACTCATGGATGTGGTCTGTTATATGTGTCGCGGTGCTCTGGCAGTAGGATAACAATATTTCCACCCCTTCATCATATCTTACGGGGAGTTGGAAATACTGCAGGAACATGAAAGCTAAAGAGTTGAAATCTGGGTACTTGGCTTACGATAGCTCAATGTACCATTCAGCTACAGCACCTGTGATGGTGCATTGGAATAGCCCCAGCCTGATGGAATCATCTACAATGTTGTTTGATGAGCACCATAGATGGAATTTCATGATGTGGTTCTGGGGGCACTCCCTTTCCTTGCCTTCAAACTTGGGAATGGCTAATGGCAGTTTGGTTGGCATGGGAGGCCAAAAGGTTTGATGGCAGATGGGTTCATTTGTCAATCGATCCAAATCAAGCAAGTTAAGATGAGCCATGAAAGGAAAATTTGACCCCAGGTTAATGTGAGATGAGGCAGTGATGGTGGCAGTGTTTGTAGGTGCATAATGCACCTGCATGGCTGGGTACACTTGTGGTGGCACCATCGTAGATGGGCCAATTCCCACAAGTGTGGTGTGAGGGGTAGTATGGATGGAAGGGCCACTTCCCCCATGTGTGATAGGAGGGGTAGTGTATGTGGAAGGGGCACTGCCCCCCTGTGTGACAGGAGGGCTATTGTATGTGGAAGGTCCACTGCCTGCAAGTGTTGCAGGTAGGACAACTTGAGTGGTTACTATGGGTGATGGCAGCTGACTGATGATGGTTTGCATGACTGTGTTGGGGCCACCTACTAGGTTTTTGGTGATAATTTGTGGTGTGGACATGGGTCCACTAGCTATGGATATGCCGGAAAATGGATCTGGATTTGCACCATCCATGGGGCTTGATGGTGCAGTGTGCAGGTCTGGTTCAGAATGATGTGGGTCTGAATCTGAATCAGAGGTTGTGTGGCCTTCTAATGGTGTGAGAGGTCATCTAGAATGGTCTCAACGATGTCAGTTCAATATCCCAAATTGTGATGGTTCGCCTCTTAGGCATGAGGAAGAGCGTGAGGGATCAATTGTGTTATATTTTTGTATCAAACTGGTGGGAATGATATTTTGGACCCCAGTTTTAATGGCTTCCTATTGGCTATAGGTAGTCACTTGGCCACCAAGACTGCCAGAAGACAGCGCTTGGATTTTTCCTCATGGGTCTTCTACTCAATCGATGGGGGTCATTACCCATTTTGCTTGGCAATTCCTCTCAGTGGCCAACTACTTTGGGGTTCCCATGGTACTCCTCACAATGAGTTTCTTGGAAAATCCCAAGTACTTCCCATGGTTAAGGCAGTCACGGACTTATGTCCTCAAATACTGCAGATTTTGGAACTTAGTGTAAATTAATCAATTTTAGTGGCTCTCTCAGCGTCATGAACTGAGTGGGGTTGAATTAATTGGTATGGTGTGTATGTATTTCTATGTTTATGTTATCAGGTGGCTGCAAGTGGTTTATGAATATGTCACAGAGTGCATACCATTATGAATACAAGAAGTAAATAAACAGAAATTGTGTAGATAGATGCCATTTTTTACCCTGAATTGATAGCCTAACTAGGTGACTACCTTACACCTATATTCTTCTTCAACCAAGAGAAGGTGGTGGGCTCTCAACATAATGGGACTAATCCCATCCGTAGATCCACAGGTCACCTCCCATATGCAAGGTTGGTCAATAGGGAGGATGCTTAGCACTGTGAGAAGCCCTCCTTCTCTACCCCCTCTACCTTCCAGGTCATCTGTTTTTAATGGTTTAGAACAATATTGGGTGAAGGGCCTATTACTATACGAGCTATGCCCTTCATCTTATCCCATAATACCCCGAAGGGTGATGACTGGGTAGAGGAGGAAGGGTAAGCAATATTTTATTTTAAGTTAGTTTTAGTTAGGCTATGTTCATTAACCAATTAAGATTTTTTGGATTTACACTTTGTTTGTACATGAAATTGCGGTAAATTAAAAAAAAATAGAAATGAAACTACTGTGCTGGAAAAAGGTGGTTGAGCCACACTGACAGTCCCTAATAACTTAAAAATTAACTTCTGAGTGACAAACCACATGTTTCGGGCCAAATGTGGGGAGGGGGTTGCCAAATTTTTCCTGAAACAAGCAAGGGGGTTGCACAGATTTCACAGACAGAAGCATTCTGCCTTTCTAAACTAAGTCACACCTTTTAGGGGAAAAAGGGCAACCTAGTCACACCTGTGAGGCCTAAATGAGCGACCTGGTCCCCTGTTTAGGCCCGATAAGTGCGACCTGCTTCGGATTTGGGGTTTTTTTTATCCTAAGTCAGATCCGGCGACAGTAACCTGTACTGTGGCCAAACAGACTCGGATTTGCCTTGCAGAGGATTTGGCAGTAGCAAAAACTGAAATTAAACAAGATTTAAACTAGATCTAACAAGAAATTTTAAAACTAGGGCATAAACTAAAATATAACTTGAGATTTAAAAAACTGAACCAGGGATCCTATGGGATCAACCTGGTATGGTCGCCAGTTCTATAGAAGGGATTTCTCCTTGCTACAGGGGTAGGAATGGCTACCTTCTGTCTATAGGATAGAAGAGTAGGTTCCTGTGTGGTCCTGTGTGGTAAAATGCAGGAAAAGTAAACAAAACAGAAAGGAAGAAAAGAAACGGCTGGAAGCCCCTCTGCAAACAAGGTTAGGGATTAACTCTTTCTACCTGCAAACAACTAATAAATAGTAATAAACCTACAAAACATGTTAGAAATAAACCTGCAAGAAGAATATAAAAAACATGCAAACAAACTATGGGTTAAACAAAAGCAAAGAAATGAAACAAAACACACAAGTATACCTCTTCTTTGGTGCAATGGGTCACCATGCCCTGGCTGGAGGAAGCACCTCTCTATCTCACTCAGCAATGGAGGAGCTATGGCTCAATGGGGAAGATGAGTGGAAGAGAGGGGGATGTGGGTGGCTTGAGAGGCAAAGAGTCTCAAGGCATCCACGGGCAGCATAACAGTATGGAAGAGAAGAGTTCTTTGAGAGTGAACCCCCACCCTCCTTTTATAGCTTTTTTTTTGGGTTATAGGGTTTTAAGCCCTCGATTCAGGCTTTAACCCCTTTTTTGGGCTTTTAGCCCCTTCCGCCCTAACTTTAGCTCCTTTTAGGGTTTTAGGATCCTTTGAGGGGTTTTAGCCCCTTTTTGGAGGCTTTATCCCCTAGGAGAGTTATTTAGGCTCCTTTTTGGGGGTTTTAAGCCCCTTTTCTTCATTCTTAAGCCTTTTTGAGGGTGTGGGGGTCTAATGGAGTGATATGAGGGTTGGTCATGGGTGTCCTTGGGTGGTGTAGGCCATTTAGAGCTGAGTGAGGGATTTTTTGGGTTAACACTAACTTTTAATAGACTAAAAGTAAATTCAGATCAGCAGGCTTATGACAGAAAAGGTAAAAAGGAGGCTGCTCCAGTAGTTTCAACATGACAATCAATTGACAGTAAAATTGATGAAATGGAAAAACTAGTAAAAATCCTAACAGAAAAATTAAAAAAATTGGAATTAGAGAAGAATTCTAATAGGCCTACTCAGGAAGGGGACAGAAACCCTAATAACCCTAATCAATTCAGAAGACAGTTTGCACCTCGATTTATTCCCAGAGAGAGAAGGAATAATGATATACAAAGAGAAAGAAGAGAAGTTGAAGATCAAAGTGTGCCACCCCCACTTCAAAACAATGTCACTAATGAAGGTGAAGAAGAGGAAGAGAGACCGTTTGAAGATACAAATCTAGACATAAATATTTTAGGAGACTTATTGACTGAAGGTTTTGTAACTGAGGAAGAGTTTTTAAATTCTGAATATTATGATGCAAATGTTTTTCAGACACAAGATGATTTAAACCTTGAAGTAACAGTTGATATATATGAGTCTGAGCCTAAGAAGAAACTAAATTTGAGGTCAGGACCAAAACAGGTGGCTCAAAACCCTAGAAAGAAGGCAGTTATTCCTCCAAAACAGTCATCTAGTCCAGCATTAGAAAAGAGACAGAATCAGGATAATCCTGAGAAGACTATTGAAGTTGAAGAAGTGAATAAGAACATGCAGAATTTTAATCTTGAAAATGAATTGTGCAAAGTTAAAATCCCAATGCCTTTTATTGAATTGATAAAAAATCCCTGTTACAAGAATTCAGTTTTAAAAATGATGGGTTCAATAGCTAGTCAAGTACCCTCAGACACTATAAATTTACAGGAAGAGAATTCTAAAAAATTTATTGGATTTGCTTTAGCAAAGAAAACTGAAAATGGTGCAAGTTCATCTCCACCTTTTTATATCACATTAACCATTCATGATCAGATGATTCACAATTGTCTTTTGGATTCAGGTGCATCTCACAATTTAATGCCAAAGGCATTCATGGAATCTTTGGGGTTAAGCATAACAAAGCCTTATCATGACTTGTATGCTTTTGATTCTAGAGCTGTCAAGTGTTTGGGAGTAATAAAGGACATGGTGGTTAACTTAACACAACTATCAATGAAAAGTGTTATTATGGATGTAGTAGTGGCAGATATCACACCTAAATTTGGAATGCTTCTTTCTAGGTCTTGGGCTAAGAAAGTAGGGGGAACTTTACATATGGACTTATCATATGCAACTATCCCTGTTTTTGGAGGTGAGAATAGGAGGTTGTATAGAGAGTTGCAGTTTGCTTATATTGTTACCGATGATAGGAATCCAATGAATCATCCATTATATGCTATTGAAAAGGACTTGGGCTCATGTATGTTGCACTTCAGTGATGATAATACTGCTGGTATGTTACAGGTTGAAAAAAAAAATCGGTCAAATGTACTATGGAACAAAAAGATGAACTTTGGCAAATGTATTTTGATGGATCATCATCTAAAGAAGGTGCTGGAGCCGGAGTTGTTCTGATATCTCCTGGTGGTGAATTGGTAAGTTTGATGTATAAGTTAGAATTTGTTACTACAAATAATACAGCAGAGTATGAAGCTTTTTTATTGGGTTTGAGAACTACAAAGGATATGGGTATTCAGAAAATTTTTGTTTATGGCAACTCTGAGTTGGTTTTTCAGCAGGTGAGGAACAACTATCAAGTAAAACAAGATTTGTTGAAACTGTATAGGAATGAAGTCTGGGACATGATAGATAATTTCTTTGTGGCATTCAATATTTCATATATTCCTGGAGATCATAATCATATTTTTGATTCAATTACTCTAGTAGCTATGCATTTCAAGATTCCTAAGACAACTCAGGTAAAGTATCCTATAGAAGTCAGGTACAGACCTTCAGTGCCTGATAACATCAAGCAATGGAGGTTTTTTGAGGATGATTATTACAAGGTTTTTAGAGCTGACTAGTGAGTTCTCTAATTCTTTAATTGATCAAGAGCGGGATGATGGGACTAATACTAAGAAGTTTGCAGAAAATGAAATTGTTGGTCATAAAATTAGTGAGCTGAAAAGTAATTTTATTCCCAAGGGTTTGGTTCCCCTTGAGAGGATTTTTTCAAAGGATGATACCCCATTGAAACTAGCTATGCAATCTTCAGAGGAGAATGTAATGGATTGTAACATTGGCACAAAGGAGCATCCCAAGATAGTAAAGATCTCAAAGGAACTTTCAGTGGAGCAAAGAGAAAGGTACATTAAATTGTTGAAAGAATATGTTGATATTTTTTCTTGGTCATACGAAGATCTAAAAACTTATGATACAAGTATTATTTAGCATAAAGTGCCTCTGAAGCCTAATGTAAACCCATTTAGACAGAATATTAGGAGAATCAATCCTGCGTCATTCCATGTCATAGAAAAGGAGGTTAAAAAATTATTGGATGCTACAATCATTGTTCCTCTTCGATATTCATCATGGGTAGCAAACCTAGTTCCTATCAAAAAAAAGAATGGAGAAATAAGGTTGTGTGTGGACTTCTGTAATCTGAATAGGTCTTCTTTAAAGGATAATTACCCATTACCAAAAATTGAGCAAATCTTGCAGAAGGTGGTGGGTGCTCAAAGGATTTCAATGGTGGATGGTTTTTCTGGGTATAACCAAATTGCAATGCACCCTGATGACAGAGAAAAGACAGCCTTCACTACCCCTTGGGGTACTTTCATGTATGATAAAATTCCCTTTGGATTGATGAATGTTGGAGCTACCTTTCAAGGATCTATGGACATATCCTTTGTTGGAGAGAAGGAAAAGTTTGTGGTGATCTATTTAGATGACATAACAGTTTTTTCACAATCTGATGAAGAGCATCTAAAGCATCTAAAATAAACTTTCTTGAAATGCAGAAAATATGGACTGTCTCTTAATCCAAAAAAGTCACATTTTGTTGTGCAGGAGGGTAAGTTGTTAGGAAATTTGTTTTCAGCTGATGGGATAAGGATAGATCTTGAGCAGGGATGGAATTTGATGGGTAAATGCCCATCATGGACCAATTTACCCATCAAATACAGCTAACATTTTATGAAGACTGTCAAAATCTGGCTTAGAATACAGAAAACGTTTTAGATTTTGATGGTTACAGGAAATTTTGACGGGTGTCCTCCATTTGAAATTCCTATCCTAAAGGGTAAATTCCATTTTGAAGATCAGATTGCCTAGAAGCAAGAAGGATGTGCAATATTTTATTGGAATTTTTTTTTTTGCGTTGGTTTATACCGAATTTTACTGAAACTATTAAGCAAATAACATCTAAGTTGAAGAAATATCAGGAAGTGAAATGGATAACAGAGGCTAGGAATTCATTCAAGAAGATAAAGTTGGCTCTTACAGAACCTCCAGTGCTAGTGAGTCCTAATTTTTCAAAGGAATTTCTGACTTTTTCTTTTGCATCGGAGGATGTTTTGTTACAGAAGAATAGTGAGGACTATAACAGTCAATTGCATTTTTCAGCAAGACTATTAGGGACTCAGAGTTGAAGTAAAGTACATTGAAAAAGCAAGCTTATTCACTGGTAAAAGCATTAAAAATTTTCAGAATTTATGTTTTACATTCTAAATTCATTGCTTATGTTCCCAATGCCGCCATTAAGGAGATATTAACTCGGCCTGATAGTGAAGGTAGAAGGGGAAAATGGATTGCTAAGATAATGGAATATGATGTGGACATCAATCCTACCAAACTAGTGAAGGGTCAAGGCCTAGAAAAATTGTTGGCTGATTCAAATTGTCAAGACTTAGGCCTTCATGTGATGGCAGAACAACCTATGCACGTTGAATTGCAAGTTGAGCAGGAGAAAGAAAAGATTATGGAGCAGTATGCAGAATCTACATGGTATGCAGACATTGTACATTTCCTGTTTTATTTACAATGTCCTGAACATCTAGATAAAAATGCAGCTAGGTCACTGAAGTTAAAAGCTACTAAATATTGTCTGATAGAACAGCAGCTATTTTGGAAAGATCTAGTAGGTATTTTGCTCAGATGTTTAGATAAGACTGAGATTAATGAGGTAATCTGAGAGTTCCATGAAGGTGCTTGTGGGCGACATAAATCTGGCTTAGAATACAGAAAACGTTTTAGATTTTGATGGTTACAGGAAATTTTGATGGGTGTCCTCCATTTGAAATTCCTACCCTAAAGGGTAAAGGCCATTTTGAAGATCAGTTTGCATAGAAGCAAGAAGGATGTGCAATATTTTATTGGAAAAATTAATTTTATGCGTTGGTTTATACCGAATTTTGCTGAAACTATTAAGTAAATAACAGCTATGTTGAAGAAAGATCAGGAAGTGAAATGGACAACAGAGGCTAGGAATTCATTCGAGAAGATAAAGCTGGCTCTTACAAAAGCTCCGGTGCTAGTGATTCCTAATTTTTCAAAGGAATTTCTCACTTTTTCTTTTGCATCAGAGGATGTTTTGTTACAGAAGAATAGTGAGGACTGTAACAGCCAATTTCATTTTTCAGCAAGACTATTAGGGACTCAGAGTTGAAGTACAGTACATTGAAAAAGCAAGCTTATTCACTGGTAAAAGCATTAAAAAATTTCAGAATTTATGTTTTACATTCTAAATTCATTGCTTATGTTCCTAATGCCGCCATTAAGGAGATATTAACTCAGCCTGATAGTGAAGGTAGAAGGGGAAAATGGATTGCTAAGATAATGGAATATGATGTGGACATCAAGCCTACCAAACTAGTGAAGGGTCAAGGCCTAGAAAAATTGTTGGCTGATTCAAATTGTCAAGATTTAGGCCTTCATGTGATGGCAGAACAGCCTATGCACAAAGAATTGCAAGTTGAGAAGGAGAAAGAAAAGATTGTGGAGCAGTATGCAGAATCTACATGGTATGCAGACATTGTACATTTCCTGTTGTATTTACAATGTCCTGAACATATAGATAAAAAGGCAGTTAGGTCACTAAAGTTAAAAGCTACTAAATATTGTCTGATAGAACAGTAGCTATTTTGGAAAGATCTAGTAGTTATTTTGCTCAGATGTTTAGATAAGCCAAAGATTGAGGAGGTAATCTTAGAGTCCCATGAAGGTGCTTGTGGGGGACATAAATATTGGAAGGCTACTGCTTATAAAATTTTGAGGTTTGGATACTATTGGCCTTCCCTATTCTCTGATGTATATCAGCAAGTAAGAGCTTGTGCCCCATGTCAAAAATTTGTTGGTAAGCAAAAGTTAGTGTCTTTACCATTGAATCCTATTGTAGTGAATGCTCCTTTTCAGCAATGGGGTTTAGACTTTATAGGTGAGATAAATCATTCTTCTCTAGGGCAGCATAAATGGATATTGACAACTACATATTTTTTCACTAAATGGATGGAGGCAATTCCCACAAGAAATGCAACAAACAAGGTAATAATTAGCTTTATTCAGGAAAATATTCTTAGCAGATTCAGATGTCCCAAGAGGTTATTGACTAATAATGCTAAATATTTTAAGTCAAAAGCTATGGTGGCATTTTGTGAATAAAACGGGATTGTTCTGAAACACTCAACACCTTATTACCCTCAGGGAAATGGGTTAGTTGAATCCACCAATAAAAGTATCATTCAGAGCATCAAGAATATGTTGAGTCGGAATAAGAGGTCATGGGACTCAATGCTAAAATATGCATTGTGGGCTGATAGGATAACAATTAAAAAGGCAATTGGGACTTCTCCTTTTAAACTGGTATATGGCACCAATGTGGTGTTCCTAGTTCAGCTTGGTATTCCAGTAATGAAATTTCTTCAAGAAGTCAAGAGGAACCCAGTGATAATCAAAGGAGAGTTTAAGCATTAATTGAATTACAGTAGAATCATGAATCAATGGAAAAAAAGGCTAAGTTGTATAGAAGGAAAATCAAAGAAAGGTTTGATAGGAAAATTAGAGAAAACACCTTTTTCAATGGGGCTATGGTATTAATATGGGATGCTAGAAAGGAATAGAAGGGTAAACATGGTAAGTTTGATAATCTATGGTTTGGTCCTTTCATAGTGTCAAAAATTTTGGAGAATAATACTTCTATTTTATAGAATTTGGATGGTGAGGAGTTGTCTAATCCAGTCAATGGACGATTCCTCAAGCATTTTTACAGCCTTTGAAGGAAGGAGATTTGAATTTCATTGTATATATTGGTGTGTGAAGGATTGAATAAAGACTCCATAGCCCAATGGATGTTTTACAGAGTAGTAGATAGGTTTAGTTAAATGATAGAAAGCACTGATCTACAGGTTCTTGAAGCCTCACAAGGAGGACTTCATCCCGCAACAGGAGCTAGATGTTATAGCTAGATTTTGTTTTCTATGTTTATACCGTATGCTTATTTTCAAAACATGGTTTCTCTTATTGCTTTAAGATTTTGAGTTTAGTTTTTGAAGTATTTTGATAGCATGCTTATTTTTATTTTTTATTTTATAAGTTTTGATTTTAAATTTACTTTACTTCATTGTTTTCATAGTTTTAATGGGCTTATTAGGTGTATGTATTTCTGAAAGGTTGGAAAGAGATATCATAAGGGTTAATAAAGGTTTGATTACACAATTTAACCTTTTGTTTTTAAATCCTTTTATCCAAAACATTAATTAGAGATTCGTGTAGCGCAAAGGTAGAAATCATGAACTAGAGCGCTACAAGAAAACTGTGGCCTTCAAAAAATAGTAAGTTTGCTTGTTAGTTTTCAAATTTGCAAATGAGGGGAGTTTTTCCACATGTGTAAAGGAAAATGATACGTTTTTAAGCCTTACTAATCATTTTGACAAGTGTTTGAGTTAAGACAAGAATGATTCAGACGAGTTACATCTGTCCGAAAATGTGGGAAATAGATATACTTTAAACAGTGATGATGTTGCACGATGGGAGTAATTCGATGTTAGTTACAAATTTCCTGAATGTATGAAAGCTTACAGATACCACGCTGATCCCTAGAATTTTTTGGTTGGAAGAGATTCTGAGGAAGGTGGTTAGAGGTTTAGGGTTTGCAGAGTAATTGAGCGGCACGGTCGTGGCAGTTGAAGACAGAGCTACAAAGGTTATTGGACAACTGGGAAGATAAGATAGCATATTTTTAGCAATTGAAACCATTATTATGACAAGTATGAAACTAATTGCTGACATCATTCATGAATTCAGGCTTTCATTGACAGAGGAGTAGTTATGGGTGTTGATTAATAAGTGTAAGTTTAAGAGCCCAATTTTTGCTCAATTGTTAGTCTATTCTGTCAGTGAAATTGTTTCGAAATGCTTATCAGTTTTTATTTTGAGAAAACATTCATATCAAGGGTTCTAATTTTCTCAGCTTCTGGTTTACTATTCAAATAACATACTTCCAAATACTTTTAACTATTTTCTGAAGGAGAAACAGTTAAGATCCAATACAGAAAATGAAGAGAAGTGGGAAGAAAAATAGGGTTGAGCCTTCAAACATGACATGGGCTAAAACTTTCTCTGAGTGTGCAAAATTGTTTCAAGAAGCAGGCTGGTTTCAATATTTTGAGAAAATTGATGGTTATCATTCATAGGTTTCATATAAATTCACTCAAGGATTAGATAAAGACACAGTCTTGTTTAATACCTAAAAATTTGAATTTAATAGAGAGTTAATAACAAAAGCTACAGGCATTGCTGATGAAGGTGAGTTTTGGTTCAAGAAAGTGCCTTTTTCTTTTAATTCAAAGAATTTCTTGTTACCCAATGTTGTAGAAGATTGGGGTAAGGGGGTTCATATACATAAGTTCAATCCTGAATGGAGAGAGCCAATTAAGATTTTGTAGATTTATATAATATGTGAGGGAACATATGCCTCTATTTTTAAATATCACATCAGGTTTTTATAGCACTTAAATCAGGAGTCAAAGATTAATCTCCCCTTCTTCTTCCTTAAAAGTTTGCAGAAAATGTCAAGTAGAGTAAGGGAGCATCAAGATCACACTACGCAGTCCATTTTCCATAATGGATTGATAAAATTTATTATCAGTACTATGCTCCAAAAGAAAGGAAAGACTTGCGATTATTTTCTATTCTGGTCAGGGTTTCAAAGTGAGAAGGAAGACCATTCAAAAAGGAGACAAATGAACAAATCACACAGCTTTGTCAAAAAATTGAAGGAAGAAGTCATTATTGAAGTGAAGGAATAGACTAATCAAGTGGATTCTTTGACACAAAAACTTGAAGGGCTTGTAGGTGGACAACAAAAGAAGATTGGTGAAGATGGTCATTTGAAATTTCAAGTGCAGAATTTAGAAGATGTAGCAGAAATAAATGAAGATGATAGAGAAAATACCTTTGATAAAGATACAAATAAGGAAGAAGGTAAATGTGTTATATAACAAGAACAGACTCCTACAAATTTATATGAAGAAAGAAGTGAAATCCCAGTGCTTGATAAATTAAGGGTTGATAATACACAGAGCTCAAAAGAACAGTTTGAAGAAAAGTTGGTCATGAAAGGAGTTAAAAGAGAAGTTGTTCATCTTGCAATTATAAAACATCAAGGTAAATATTTGAGTATTCTTGGAGAAGTAGGAGTAGGTTGGAGACCTAAAACCAGACCTAAGAACAACTTGAGGTTAATCATGAAAAAACTTTTAAATCCCAAGCTAGCTCAATAAAAGATTACAATATCAGAAGACTCCTCTTCTCAAGAGGATTTCAAAGAGGATGAAAGTTTGAATGCTAAAAAAGTCAAGAGTAAGAAACAGGATTCTTTGATTGTTGATTCATCTCCAATAAAGAATAAAGTTCCAGAACAGCTAGAAGATATTGGAAGAAAGGAAAGTCTTAGCCCTCAGCAAGTTTATACTAGAAAATATCATTCAGTGATGTTAGAATCATGTATAGGGAAAAGAGAAGTTGCAGAGCCATCAATCCAGTGCAATTTTGAAGGTGTCGAGTCTCCAGATATTCCCGTAACAATGATAGAGCAATAGCAAGAGGATGATGAGGAAATTTCTAAGAAATTAAATATCCCTTGGGTGTCAGAAGGAGTGTCTTCATTTCAAGAAGGGAAATGTTTAGATTCTGAGAATGAAAATATTCAAAAAAGTATCAAGCAGTATAAGTACCAAATAGACTTTCTGCATGAAACAAATGAAGTATTAGTAGTCGCAAATAGAAGATTAAAAAAGATCTTGAGGAGATTAACAGCCATTATCAACAATTAATTATGGTTTCTAAGGAACCAATGAAGAGGAAAAGATAGACACAAATTTTATGTGCAAAGATAAAGCAGACTATCAAAGAAGTAACTTAGAAAAATAAAGAATTATCAAAGAGAGTTGAAGACCTAGAAGCTGAGCAGCAGAGAACCAGAAGAAAAACTCAAGCCTTAGAAGGAATAGCCCTTTTGGGTGAAGCTGCCAAAGATCTTTAAAAGACTACTAATGGCAGGTTTCTTTTAGTTAACTTTTGTAAAGATATTAGTTTATTTTGGAAAACTTTTACTTTACTAGTGTTCTATAGTCTAACCTAGAAGGTAGTTATACAGTTAGATAACTGTTTTTTTGGATGTAACCAAGATAAAAGTAAGACATTAGGATGAACAGAGGTTCGAATTTTTGTACAAGGGTAGGATTTCAAGCTACTGTATACAAAGCTCAGTTCAGAAACTCTTATGTATTTTTGATAACTGATTATGACATATTTGCAAGCTATAAGCCCATTTTACTCTATTTGATGGTTTTATTTATGGTTTGTGTAATCACTCAGTTGACAGATTCATTTCTTGTTTGAGGTTATTATTCATGAAATGCTTGTGAACTATGGATAAAATTTAGTATTGTGCTTATATTATTTCTGGTTTATGTTTCATATATTATGCATCTTAGTCCATCACCGTTACATGATTTAGTGTTTGTCTTAGCCTGATGATATTTTTCCCTCTTGATAACAAATTGTAAAACCAAAACCCTAAAAACCTGTTTTACTTAATTTTAATTTATGAGATTGTGTTGGCTTGTTCTTTAGTAGTCTAAGAACAATTTCTGGCACTAACAACCTATACAGTATTTCAAATTTAAAGCAATTTCATTGTCTAACACATGATGACATGGAATTTGAATTAGACTTAAAAGGCCCATTCTAAGTTGAAATTTCCTCTAATGGATGTGGTTAAAAAGGGGCATTTTGGGACCCAACACAACCTTTCTGTCAATATCTCCATATAATATTCAGTTATCGACATGTTTTCTCTCTCCTTATGAGCTTTCCTCTTTGTTCTTTTTCCCTTCTCTATCCCTGGATATTTTCATTTTTCCTTGATCGAGGTGTCAGTTAGTGTCGCATTGGATGTGTGTCCTTCCTCCTGTGACTTATTCTATTCTTTGGTTCCACTTGCATCAAAGACCTATTTCCCAGGATTATTTTGTACTTATGTTCCCTCACCATTTTCTTACCCATGTGTCTACGACACATTCGGTGATAATTCTTCAATAGGGATTAGAACCTTCCATTCTTGTGTACATTCATGAAATTTCTTCCCTGATGTTTGCTTTTGTTAATTTATAGTGTATCTGCAACCATTCCCAATTAGGATATTTCCTTCCTTGAATATTCATGTAGTGAAGCCTTACTTTAAACCTGATAATATTCTTAAATAGATCTACAAAACGAGGCTCTATACATGGGGTTTGTTGAATACTGAAGTGAATACCCTCTTTATAGAAATAAAACATAATATTTGAATATATCTATTTTTTGTTGGTTGTGGATCCTGATTTTATTGATGTATATATGTTATTGTTAAGTCATGATTTCACCCCAGTCGGGGGGGGCATCCCCCCAGTTAGGAATTCCAAGGGCTAGTAGGCCCTCGGCAGGGGTTCGGGGGTAGCTCCCTTGAAAGAAATGTTTCGGGTGTTTGTTGGCTAATAGTTTGCGGCCCCATGTTATTGGGTGTCTCATGGTATTTTCCCATGGCAATTTCCTATAAAAGGAAATCATTTTAATATGCTGGTGTAATGCATTGTAGCATTGTAAAAAAATATTTATGATTGTGTGAGAGAGACTTGAAAGAGTGAAGAGGAAGTGCAGTGGGTTTATTCCATGTTGTCTCCGTTCATTTTTTCTAGATGGTATAATAATAATAATAAAGGACTAGCAATTTTTGTGTGGATGTAGCCATGTTCGGTGAACAATGTTATATTGGTGGCTCTCTTGTAATATGTTTTAATATTGAATATTGTTTATTGTTTATCGTTATTGCTTTGTGATCTTATTTTATAACACTTCTAGGCATTGTCACTATACCACAATGACACATACCTTGTAGCCCCATCATAACCAGGTTGTACTTCGACAAACTCAAAGTCTTCTAGTTCATCCCAAGCGACTAATGCAATTAATATTAACAACTAGGAATAATGGAAGGGACTACCTTTTTCTTGTGTGTCACATGAATAAGTTAAGAATTAATTGAGCATAAATGTTTCCCAATTCATTTGAACACCTTCAACACATTGTTTCGCTAATGTTATTACTGTTGCTAGATGTTGATGTATTTGTAACTTCAGAATGCATTCACTAGTATATTTCATATATTATATTTGTTTATTCCCCAATGTTCCTATCAGGAGAATTAGTAATGTAAACAATTCATGTAAAGCCATAGAGGTTAACCCAAATAGTTGATCAGGGGTCAAAGTCCCCACAGTTTCAGGGCACTAGGGTTATTAGACTCTCCTAGAGAAGTCAGCCCTAGTTAGATATTGTCAAGTTGGGAATTAGTATAAATAGAGAGTGAACCTCTCTATTTATCACACAATCACTCACACTCAGTTTTAGCGCATGAGTGAGAGAGAAGAAGCTGGGATAAGAGAGAACAATTGTTGGAGATCATCTTACTGTCTTTGGGTTTTACTGTTTCCATTGGTGCTCATTCTATCTCTAAGGAAGTTGTAGGGATTTCTCCTTTATGGTTTCCCAGAGGAAAATATTTGTGTCTATTGTCTCTTGTGATTGATTGTTGTTCATATTATTCTCTCAGATAAGATCCTAAGATTATATTGTTGAAATAGATAAAAATCTAACACGAAATAGATAAAAATATAACATGGTATCAGAGCTAACCTAGGAAGAAGACACTATGCAGCTACGGAAGCTAGGGATTCTTAATTTTTTGATCTCTCTCCATAATCCATCAACAAAAGGAGGCTAGGTTGAACCTCCATTGAAGGGCGCATCTTTCTGTTGAAGCAGAATCTGATTCTAAGCACTTTCATTTTTTGACCTACCACTGCATTGGGAAATTAGGGCTTTTCACTGAAGAGGAATTTTTGAGTGAGCCCAGGCTAGGATTAATCTCCTCCTCAAAATCAAAATTTAGAGACAAAAATTGAGGTTTTTGGTTGGGTAGAACTCCAAGAAAGTGAAACCCTAATCTACCCCAGAACCAAAAAACCAGCACTACAGAAGATCAGCTCCAAATCCAGTTTTTAGCTTCTAAAATTGGTAAGATCTAAATATTTTGTATTTTGATTTGAGGTTCTCAGTTAAGATGTCTCATCACACCAAGTTTGATGAAAATCTTGAGGGAGCTGATAACTTCTGAGCTTGGAAGTATAGGATCTCCCTGGTCCTGGAAGAAAATGAGTTGAACTCTTACATCAGTGAAGAGGTTCTAGTTCCATAGGGAGATGAGGCTAAGGCCTTACAAAAAATTAAATTGGTCATGGCTAAGAGGATTATTTCTGATTCAATCAAGGATCACCTCATACCACAAGTGTCCTCCCTAAATACACCTAAAGCAATGTTTGATGCCTTGACCAAGTTGTTTGAAGGAAAGAACATAAATCAGAAGATGACTTTAAGGAACCAATTGAAGAATGTGAATATCCAGAATGCAGAGACCATACAGTCATTGTTGGTCATCTGGGAAGACCCAGGTTTACTATAATGAACCAACAACACCCCTAGCTCACTAGACCTTTCAGCGACAGACCGCGGGGTGGCCTGAAGTCTCACCCGAAGTGATCCTAATGGGTTGGTCAAGGACTCAAGTGTCTTGACCAGGTTCTATATGACATCCTATGTGCGCCTCGCAGCTCTTCTTAGCTCACGAGACCGCTCTTTCCTATCTGTGATGCGATGCGCAATTCCCTCTTGCTCGCAATGACTCCAACCTTTATCGCATCGCCGCACCCTGGGCAACACCTAACTCTCTCCTACGCTCACTCCTCAACCGCGGTATCGCGCACCGCGGCTCCTCTGCTGGTGCGATATCGCCTCCCTCCGATATCCTACCACTGCGACTCGGCATACTTATCTTACTGGTGTTAACTTACCGGACACAATACGTGAATCTATTTTATACTGCGACTCTTAACTGTCTCAAGTGAAACTAGACAAACTCTTATACAGAATACTTAAATACTTCAACTTGCATTTATCCTTGTAATATGCCGTGAACTAAATAACATACACATACATTTACTGTAAGCAAAGTTCATGCAATGAATGACAGATATAACGAGTAAATACAATCACATGAATCAAACACATAACACTCTGATTTTATGTGGTTCACTTCCAGGGTGGAAGTTATGTCCACAGAACTTTGTTTCTATATTATAACTTGAGAGAGGTACACAGTTTTGCTGCACCGCATATGCAACTAGAGATCTTCTGGGTAACTCTGCACACAGCCTGGAGCCCTTCTCTCTTAGATCTCTTCTCTATCTCTATATTGCCTTCTTACAATATACTCTCACTCTCTCTCTCTCTGTCTATCAATCCCTGTGGATTGTTACAATACAAAATAACATTAAGCTAACAAACTACTAATAATCTGACTAGCTGGATGGCCTAAAATTCCCAAAATGCCAACCTTTTACAATACAAAATACATCCCTTTATAGGTGGCCCGAAGGTCTTGCCATTACAACACTGTGGGCCTATCCCAACAATAACCCAAACCCTAACTAGTGATAGTCAGCATATCTGTACTTGGGGTAGCCGCTTTTCGTCACACCACTACTCTCTGCAGTCTTCCATGCTTCTCGGTGCTGACAATGGGTACTATGCACCGCTTCCCATCTTATGTCCTTTGTCTTCAATACCTCGGCCTCATTGCTCCTTTTCCTTTATGAGGGTAGCTGAGCCCTCCTGTCTTCGTCGCTGCCTTCAATGCAATGGTTGAGCTCTCCCTTCTCAACCGCTCAGGTACTGTCATCTTCCTTGACTTCTCTGTTTCAACAGTCACGGTTTCCGACTCTACTCTGCAGCTAGAAAAATTCTACGGTGTCGTAGCTTCACCTTATCTCTTCATCTTTGCCAAACTATCTATTCGCCAAAATGGCATATTTTCTTGTAGCTGCAGGACTCTACTCCAACAGTCCCCTAACACTTACTTGTGGCTCGTCCTCGAGCCACTACCAACAGGATTCTCCTGCTGTAGCTTCTCCTTGGCTTCCTGCGAAGTGTGCTAAAGCTTGTCCCGAAGTCCTGCGACTTCATTCTCCATAGCTACGACACACTCTTTATAGTTTCTGTAACTTAGTTCATTGGGCTCTCTTATCTTTCCTTCCCGCATTGTCATGCTCTCACTTTCATCGCTTGCGAGACCTTTTAAGGATCTCTAGGTATTGAGAAGTCTTCCACAGATATCCTTTCCTCTTTATCTGGGTTAGAACTTTTATCACAAGGAAAATATATATCTTCCAACCTTCTCAAACATTTCATTCAGTCTAGAGCCTACTTATGCGAAAGGTATACAAACCAGGAATTCCCTTCCGAGAGAAAGCCTCTGTCTGCATCTTGAATTTCTTCTTGTTCGGTTTGTTTTCCCTTTCATTTTTCTTCTCAGCAACTCACTCCAGGTATTCACGCTGCTTGGGTTCCGCATATTTTCATTCCTAACCTTTGGAACCGCTTGTTCTTCTCTTAGCTGATGAGATAAGTCATATCCCTTCTCCCGTTGCTTTCTTTTTCTCATTTTTACTTTCTTCCTAGTGGGAGATTTCTTCTCATCATTTCGCTACTCTACTTTCTTATCTTTAGTGATTGGCTCGGCTTTCTTCTTCTCTTCAGCAGAGACTTTGATGACATCTTCTACATCCTACGCTTGATTCCTCATCCTTGGAAATTGTCTTACCTATGATATTCCTAATTTCACAACCCTAGGTGGCGGCGCCATAGCGGTCATACGGCCACCATGCTCGAAGCGTCTCAAAGTGTCTTCTAAAGGTTCCTCCTCAGGCAGAACCCACTTGGTGTTATACTTTGGATTGGAAATGGCTGCAAACTCTAGAAATCACAGCACTCTATAACGAAATTAGCTCTAGACAGGGGAAACTTAACACTGCACTCTATAGCTCTCGGCTCTTTGCAAAAGTAACCCTCCCGAATGAATAATTTTTGCTTTTATACTGAAGGCGGTAATCCCAGATGCAATGGTCATCTAGACTGAACCCATCGGTCATATTAATTGCTTGGACAAGAGCACACCCATCATCCTAATCCTCAATAAATGTTGAAATCTGATCAATTTCCCTTGAAGCGTGTGTGTGCAAGCGCCGGTCTCGTCGAAGATTTTCCAAATATGGAAAAATTTATTATGCCGTGCCAAATCTACGGTAAGGTATTCCGGTCATTTCCTCATTAAATACCTGTCAGAAGGTGACTTGACTAGCCCTCTGTCTCGTTGCAACTAGGTACATGGCACGGAGAAACATCGCACTGCTACAATGCCACACCGCATCACTTGCTCAAAACAAACTTACGCGTTTTTTTTTTTTTTTTTGAACCATCCTTATGCGATTCCTTATACTTAGAATACCTCTCGGTTTATACTAATTCCCGGTGCGATGCCTCCTTTCAACTACACTAGGCATCTGCACTATTCATGACTCTGAATTAGGGTTGAGAGGTGGAGTGGCTATCACTATAATGCTTAAGCCTACTTCCATTGATCATCATGGGAAGAAGCTCCCCATTTAGTTTGCTGAGTTGAACGGCTCCTCCCTCTGTAACTTCCTGTATCTGATATGGCCCCAACCAATGCATCTTGAACTTCCCTAGAAACTTAGTAAATTTACTGTCATAGAGGAGTACTAGGTCTTTGATCTGAAGAGTCTTACTCTTAATGTCCCTGTCATGCCAAGCTTTTTCTCGTGCATTCTGCACTTTCTGATGGAATCCGGTGATGAATCTATCTTCCTCTAAGGCAAGCAGCTATGCTAGCCTCTCATGCACCGTGTCTATATCATCCATTTCAGTGATCTGAGCAATTCTTAAACTGGGAAGGATATACTCCATAGGCATAACAGCCTCCTGTATATACACCAAGCTGAAAGGTGTGTGTCCTGTAAGTTTCTTGCATGTAGTCCTATATGGCCATAATACAGCATTAACTCTGAGGTCCCAATAATTCCTTTGGCTGTTGCATATTCTAAAATCTTGTTAAAGGCCTCCACCATACCATTAGCTTGTGGGTGGTAGGGAGTGCTCTTATGGTGCTATGTCTGAAATTCTTCTGTCAAGGCCTCAATGGTGCGATTCAAGAAGTGTGTGCCTTGATCGCTCATCAAAATTACTGGGCATCCAAATCTAGTGATGATGTTTTCAAAAATGAAATGTGCAGCTATAGCAGCATCACAATTTCTTACTACTTTAGCCTCGGCCCACTTGGTGAGGTACTCTATTCCCATGATGATATATCTCGCACCAGTTCATTTTCCCAGTGGGTTGATAGGACCCACAAAATATATAGCCCACTTGTCAAATGCACGCAACGTAACCTGCAGTCGCAGTGGCATTTCATCTTGTTGTGAAGGTTTTCCTACCCTCTGGCAGATGTCGCAGCATCTACAAAAGTCCTTAGTGTCTTTGTGTAACGTGGGCCACCATAATCCTACTGTCAGGATTTTCTGCGCAGTTGGCTTTCCAGCGAAATGACCTCCTGCGGTACTTGAATGTGCTTATGTGATAATAGCCTCTTTTTCATGCGACATCACACATCTACGTAGGACTTTATCTGGACCTAAATTATATAGTTGTCCTATGATCAGGGTGAAGTCTACTGCTTTAACAACCAACTGCCTCTTTTGATGCTTGGTAAACTCCTTAGGTGCCCTTCTTGTAGTGAGAAAGTGAATGATATCAGCATAGTACTCATCTGCGATCTGAATAGAGAACAACTGCGCATCTGGAAAATTGTCCTCTAGATTACTTGGCTCTTCTCCTGAGTCTATTCATGACAGATGATCAGGTCCAGCATTCAATCTTCCTGGTTTGACAATGATTTCAAAATCATACTCCTGAAAGAGGAGTAACCATCTGCAGATTCTTCCCCCTAACACTGGCTTATTGACCAGATACTTCAATGCGGAATGGTCAGTAAACATCTTGAACGAGGCACCCAACAAGTAGTGCCTGAACTTATGTAGCGCGTACACCATAGCTAAGCCTTCTCTTTCTGTCATGGTGCAGTTCTTTTCTGTTGTCGACAACTTTCTACTGGAGTATGCGATAGGATGATCGATACCTCCTTCTCCTGGTTGCGTTAAAACAACCCCTAGTGCGATGCCAAATGCATCCACATGTACATGAAACGGCTTAGTCCAGTATGGGAATACTAATATGGGTGTTGTAACCATATTCTCTTTAAGTGTGTTTAGACTCTGCTGGCATTCCTCATTCCATAGGAATTTTACATCTTTATTTAACAGTTTTTCCACCGGTGCTGTAATCTTTGCGTATCCCTTGATGAATTTTCTATAGTACCCGATATGACCAAGTACTGTTCTCAATTGTTTGACTGAGTTGGGTGCTGGAAGATTTACAATGATGGCAATCTTTGCGGGATCTACCATCAAGCCTTTCCTACAAACAATGTGACCCAACAAAATACCAAATGGCGCATAGAATATACATTTTTTCAAGTTCAGAGAAATCTGGTACTGCCTACATTTCTCTAACATCAGTCTTAAATCTCCTATGTGCTTGTCAATTAATCCAAATACAGTCCAATCATCAAAATAAACTTCTATGAATTTATGGATGTATTCTTTAAATACAGCAACTACTACTCTTGAGAAGATCGCTGGTGCATTCTTAAGACCAAAGGGCATTACCGTATACTGGAATGAGCCCCATTCTATTGCAAACGTGGTCTTATGGAAATCTTTTGGGTGGATCCTGATCTGGTTATAGCCTGAAAAGCCATCAGTGAAGGAGTAGACCTCCTGTCCTCCCACATTGTCTAGTACTTCATCAGTGAAAGGTGTCGGGAATGGATCATGAAGCGATGTGTCATTGAGTTTACGTAAGTCGACACAGATCCTAATGTCTCCTTTGGTTTTCTTCTCTTGCACGACCATGGGACTAACCCATTCGCTCTCTTCCATGGGCTCAATGATTCCTACTACTAGCATCTTATCGATCTCATCCTTAAATTTTTCTTTGTATCATGGATTTAATCTGTATGGACACTGCTTGACTGGTCTAGCATCCTCTTTCAATGGTATCTTCATTACTCCCAGGTCTCTGACTATTCCCTTCATCTCTGTGAACTTGGTGGAAAATAGGTCCTGATAGTCATGTAACAAGTCTGCAATCTGTCCAACTGTTTCATCGGTCCAATAGTCTCCAATAGAGGCAAACTTTGGTTCTGTGTCTGTGCCAATATTGATCTTTTTAATCTTGAGTGGATCTGTGATTTCTAGAGTCTGTAGCTTCGGTCCATCAACATCACGAGTCCCTTCTGACTCCAAAATGTTGATGTTGTGAGGATCCTCATCCTCCTCCTCTGGTTCTGATGCAAAATTATAGCACTCTAGCGCCTCTTCTAAATAGATGGGCCACTCAGGTTGAGTTTGTACTGATAGTGTACAATCCTCAAATATCTTAATCTTTATTACATCTAGGGCCTGATCAACATTTGGATACTCAAATACAAAAGTAAAGGTGAGTAGAAAGATGTCTATTAGAAGTGGCCATGTAGTCGTTCCCTTGCGCAATTCAGTCTCTATGTACCAGTTCTGTGGAACTGGGTCCAAAGTGTGAATGAATCGGTGAACCCATTCATCCTGGGGAATGTCTGACCAATCCTGTTCACATGTCTAAATGTGTGTTCTGGGGTCACTTTCTCCTATGTATCGCTGCTGGAGATATTCTCTGTCGATAGAGAATATAACTGCCATCAATCTCTTAAGATCATCCCATGATGCGATATTCTCTTTATGTGCATACCACCATCTTGCAGGTGTAGCTCGTACTGCAAGGTCCATAGCTGCAATTCTCTGGTCATGAGGGATTTGTTGTTCAAACTGTATGAGAAAGTCTTGGATGTCTGTTATACCATGAAATGATGGAATATCATTGATCTCTATGCCAATCCATTGCAGTGACTTAGACATGTACACACATCTGCGTGCTGAGACTTCGTAAATTCTGTTCTGCCAGTTCTCTAGACCAACATCTGAATCCGATGCGCATGAGCTGTCGCATCGCCAACTAATGTTCCCTTCTACGGTTGGATTGATGTAGTCGCTTTGGTTCACAGTCATCTGATAGAGACTGTCCATGTTACGTGCCTCTTCCTCTGCTCGGATAGGTTCAATGTATCTAGGACCCTGAAGAGGATCTAACGGTGCATTGACCCATATCTGCGCATCCTCAAAGGTCATTTGTATTCTCTTTAAGTCAATAACGGCCATGTTACCAATCACCCAATCAATGCCTAGTAGTGATGGATATGGTCTACTATCGCCAATAATTTATATAACTTCAAATTCCGCAGAGTTGCAAACTCTGTCAATGTCAACTGGCACCTACGATAATCGACCCAGGGGTGATACCCGCTGTTGATCAGCTAATCGCAGATGGATAGGTGATCTGACTAACTTAGGGCTACCCATCTGTTCCCATGTCTGCTTAGTTAGAACATTTACCTCTGATCCCAGATCTAGGATGACCTCGTCCATTTCAAATTCTCCAATCTGTGCTGTGAGTCTCATCTCTCTTCCTGTTCTTGTATGTCCCCTAATACTATGAATAGCGCGCTGTGCACTGCTCATGGAAGAAGATGGTTGACACTGATCTATGATGCGTTGAATTTCTCCAATAGCTTGCTCATTTCTCATGAGTTTTAAACAACTGCGCAAGAAGTATTGTACACTTCCTGCCACCTTGTCTTCGTCGCAAGCGCCCGATGTGGTAAAATGCGATGTCCGGTCAGGGCTAACGCCACAAGGTGCTTGCTGCGATACACCCCTAGACGGTGGTACCTGTTGCCGCCTTTTCACACACCTGGATCACGTGGCAGAAAACTTCAAGCCACTCGGTGTGTCCTTGGGGGCAAGTCTCGAGTCAAGGCTGTCACCTTGTTCTTGACTCCTCCGTTTAGGCTCAACT